>PKMM01011568.1:239213-512882 GCA_002933915.1 Eutrema heterophyllum
CTCCAGCCATGGCTCACCCACTGTTAGGAACCTTATCCCCCCCCCCCCCCCACGAAAGTCGTATTGACCGTCGGGTTGGTTAAACGAAAAACTCAGTGAGAGCACACTGAGCAGAATCGCAACTGATATTTTGAAAGAAAGTAATCAGAGCTTATGAAGATGTTAAGAAGTCTGAAAACTAGAGAGAATTTAGAGACTCATAGAGAGAGAACTTAGAGAGAGGTTTTTAGGGAAATTTTAAGTTGTATTTCACAAAGGGGGTACACACATATTTATAGGGGTGGATTTGAGCGCTGACATAAGCGCTTACCTCAGCGATGACATCATCGCTTACATCATTATTTATGCGATTACATCATCGCTTACATCATTATTTATGCGATTACATCATCCCTTATATCACACATAATTATACATATTTATGCGATTACATCATCGCTTACATCACACATAATTATACATTAATTTATACATAGCAAGTACCTTAGAGAAAAGCCTTCAGTGATCCACTTCGAACTTGATGATATGATTGTCGCAGCATCTGTATTCATCTCCTGGACACTCGTATGTGATCACTGGTTCAAAGCTTTCTTATGGTTCAGCGTTATCATTTAACCCGAACCTTTTTTCCGATTTCGTCGATGTTCATCGAGTCATCTGGAGACTGTGCATCTAGGAAATACTCTGGTGGGCCTGTTGCTGGCGGTGATCTTGGTTTTATCGCCTTTGGTTGAATTCATCTTGAGGTTGTTGTGCTTTCCTAAAACTGTAGATCTTCGTCTAAACTCATCTGGTAGTCTATAGGGTAGTAGTTCCACTTCAGATCAAACGGTATGGGGAATGCTTGTCTAGCATTGTTGAGGCGAAACGCATGAGTTTGGAAATCTTCAAATCCTTTGTTATCATAGACGTTGAAGTCTGGCCGAACACCTCGCTTGAAGTCTTTGTGGTGGATGAGCGTTGGTAGCGCGTGCATCTTGTTGGTTTTGACGTTGACTTAAATGGGGCGATGGAAGAAGTATATTGTGTGAGGATTGAAGAAAGGGTTGAGACACCCTTGTCCTTTTAGCTTCTTGAAGGGCAGGTCCACCGTTTTTGCTGATCTTCTCAGCTTACCGCTCCAGACACTTAATGGTACAAACTATGTCAGGAATGTAGAGAGGCAATCTTTGTGTCCCTGGCGTGAGGTGATGACTTGATATAGCCATTGTATGTCAAAAGTGATACCGATGGTGTATACCGAACAGAGATACCAACGGAAACAGAGAACTTCTTCTGGTAGTTCAGTATCTTCGATTCTGTAGAGATGAGCGAACGGATAGTCTGGATGGATTCCTATTGGCGCGATGTAATGACTGTTGACGCCGTACTTTGATAGGATAATCGACTGGTACCTGAAAATTCTTTCTTTGAGATGCTCATGAAAAGTTCCCATATTGATAAGCTGATGAGCATCTTCAGGCATGTTGGCTCCGAAATCATAATATCCTCCTTCGGATGCGGAGGAGCTTGCCATCATTTGAATTTCTTTTAGAGGATTTCTGCTGAGCATGTCGGCAAAAACATTTTTCGTTCCCTTTAAATAGACGGAATTGAAGTCGTACTTCGAAAACCATTCACTCCAGCGTAATAATTGCTGATGCGGGACCATCTTCTGCTTGAACTGTAGCATTTTTGGAAAAGATGACATGTCCATCTCTATGCGAAATTTGTGACCAATCAGGTGGAACTCGAATTTTTCGATAGCCCTTTTGACAGCTAAGATTTCTTTGAATGTGGAGTGATAATGGAACTCCGAATCTTTAAAGCGTCCGCTTTTGTATCCGCAGATTTGATGTTTCCCATTTATTTCTTCGAGTAGCACAGCACCCCAATATTTGTCGCTTGCGTCGGTCAAGAGAACACGTGTTCCTTTGGAGGGAATCTTTAAAGGTGGTAGCTTATGTATTTCTAGCTTTAGCCTTTTGACCGCTTCTGTTTGTCTGTTTGTCCATAAAGGAGGATTCTTGGACAACATTTTTTGTAGTGGACACGTCAGCAGCAAAAGTTGTGGGATAAAGTCGCTTAGGTAATTGATTACCCCAAGGAACTGTTGGACTTGTCTCTTTGATAAGTCGCTGTCTGGAAATTCGAGAAGCGTCGTGGCTAGATGGGCCTGTGGGGCAAATTGTCTGTTTTTAATTTGCATTCCAAAGAATTCGATGTTGGGCTAGGCTATAATCATCTTCCTTGCTGAGAGCATTATTCCATATGTCTTTACTATGCTCTGGAACTGTCTGAGAGCTTGAATATGATCCTCGTAGTTTGATGAGAATAAGAGGATGTCATCAATGTATATCAAGGCTGTATGGAGTAGGGGCTTGAATATACATAGCATGGCTTGTTGGAATAGCGATGACGCTGTTTTGAGGCCGAACGGTAAGACATTTCACTGAAGATGGCGATCAGGTAGACAGAACGCTGTTTTGTACCGTTCTTCTAGTGTAATACCGATTTGCCAGAATCCCGACTTTAAATCAAATTTTGAGAAGATTGTTGCACCTTGAAGATGTTGAAAGAGTGCCCTTTTGTTTGGTAGCGGGAATTTGACATCTTGGAGGTATTGATTCAGTGGTTTGTAGTCGATGACCAATCTTAGCTTTCCTCTTACTTGTTCAGCTCTATTGTTGACATAAAATGCCTTGCACGCCCATGGAGAATTAGTCGATGAGACTACCTTGTGGCTGACTAGTTGGTCACATTCCTTATTTGCTTGTTTAAGCAACGCGGGCGGCATTCCTGCGTGACTCGCTTTTGTTGGCGTCGTATAGACGTTTTCCTTGAATGGTAGTGACACGAAGAACTCTTGGTTTAGCCATAGTGGGGTTTTGCACTTTTGAAGGAACTCGGTGTGAGAGTCTGCACACGAGACTGCTGTAATCTCTTCTGTAATTTTGCCGAATTCAGAGGACGGAAGTTCTTCAATTGTGAATAGCCGCAGTATTGTTGTGAAGGCTTTGTAGAGAGTCTTCCATCGTATTCCTCTTGGCTCGATCGAAATACCGAAATTCTTTTTCAACGTATAGTACGAATCCCATCCCAAGATTAAGTCTTTTCCAGGTGCGGAATATCCTAGAACTTCTGTAGTTATCTGACACCCTGGGAATAGCTCTATGGTGATTGGCTTTGATTTGAGCTTGATTGCTAATGACCATGAATTCGCCACTCTGAATTCTTGTTGGTACGGACACCACATGGATGATGGAAGGATTTTGGGATTCATTATCGTTGTATACGCTCCTGTGTCTATGAAGACTATAGCATGGACTGGATCTTCGTGTTTCAAAGGATCAAAGATTGTTACTGGTAGATGCGGCGTCTGTATCTCTTCTTGACGAGGTATTTGAGTGATCTTGAAGCAACATTCTTCATCGTCAGAGGATTCAGAAGCTTCGGAATCTGAATAGCCACATATAGCATCCTTTTCATCGCTGTCATATGAAAGCACCGATTCGAGATCATGATTGTCGAGATCGATATCTTCTGCAATATTGGATATGGAGTTGATGAGATACTGCCTCTTTTTCTTTGAACTGTTTGGGCAGTTCTTGGCGAAATGTCCTTCTTTGTGGCAGAAAAAGCATTTTGTCTCTTTTCTGAAGCTCTGCTTTCTTCTGAAAAACCGCTTACGCCTGAATTTAGGGAAGTTGGGTTTATGCGATGACTTTTGGAGGCGCCGAGTTTTGCTTCTATCTCCACACGAGCAATGTTTCTTGGACTTTGAACACTTGATTGATAGATATGGTCTCGCGCATACTTTGGATAAGTGCTTCGATTTATCCATAAATTCCGTCCAGAATTCCTTTTGTTTGCAAAGTTTATCGAGTGTTCTGAAGACGTAGTGCTGGATCTGTCCAATAGAGATCTCTTCGACTGTTTGGCCTTGGTCTCTGATATTGAGCTTTGTTTGTTGGCTTAGATAATCATCAATGGAGGAGAGGTAGACCTGTTTGAGGCTTGGATTGTTAACGCCGTTTAGCGCATAGTACCTTCGTGTTTGATGTTCAAAGTGTTTTGCGAGATCTCTTTTCTTTAGCGAACTAACACTTTGCTGTGAAGAACTTTTCTTGTAATTGCTCTTTGAGGTGGCTTGGGTGCCTATAAAATCTCTGTGAATTTCTCCAAGAAGCAACGGTATGGTGGTTTGATAGACTTGTTGTTGTCTGTATTCTCCAAGCGAATTCCACCATTCCTTGAGTGCACCCGAAAGCCGTGCCGCGAATTGCTGTATGACGAGGTATGATGATGAGGTAATGGCCTCGGAATTCATCAAGGCGTGAAATTCGTCAAGACGATTATTCCATTTTTCGAAGGGAATGTCATCGAACGTGAATGTTATGACTTTTGAGGCAAACTGTCTTGTCGTCTTTTCTTGCTCTTGGAAGGGTGTGTCACTCATCTCGTCATCGTTTGAGAATACTTCGTCTATATCTGGCTCATGTTTTGGTGGTTCTCCTATAGCGAACTGTTTAGGTAGGGATTCTTCTTCAGATTTAGTTATGTAAGAAGAGGAGCTTGAGTCTGAGAAGCGGCTGATCATCGGTGTCGGGTGGGAGTCATTTGCTGGAAGCTCTTTTGCTGGTGTACGTTCCGACTTTTCCGGACTTTTGTCTTGATCAACTAGGTGATCAAGTAAATCAGTCATCGAAAATTCGATCATTTCTATATCCTTCCCTTTGCTTTTGTCATGGTCGAGAGATTCGTGACTAGATTGAGAGGAGGCGATGGTTTGTTTCTTAGTCGGGTTGACATGAAACTCTGATTCCTCCTGCCTTCTTGCCTTGTCTCGCATGGGTCGTGGCTTGAAATTGTTTGTAGAGGTTACGCCATAACGAGATGTGAACGCTTCATCGGAAGATAAGAATACGGGGACTGGGCGTCTTGGCCGTTGATATTGATCACCAGAGAGAAATCCTGGAGAATAAGTTCCCGGGTACATAGGCATTGATGAAGACAGGTTTCCGAGGTGAGGAAGGTATGTGTCGGGAGAATTTCGTTGTTGTACCATACTCTCAAGGCATCTTTGGAGGTCTTTTAACTGAAATCGGAGATTAGTCATTTCAGCTTCTTTGCCTTGAAATTGAGAAGTGTTGACCATCATGTGTTAAGCCATAGACATCATTTCTTGATGGAGAGTATTGAGTCGATTATGGATCTCCGAGATTGAGTTTTGAAGAACACTCAATCTTTTGCTGTAACCATCTGCAAATTGGTCGATCTTCTGATTGATGGTGGTAAGCAGTCGATTCTGAGCCATAGCGTTTTCCGATTGCCAATTGAGAACCTTTTCTCCTTGACTTAGCTGATCCGGTCCTGAGGAGTTTATGGCTTTGGAAAGGACCTTTGGACTATGGGATATATTATCAGTGATGAAATCTTCCGGTGGAGGAAAATTATCTTCACTTATCATCATGATTTCTGGCTTAGAGGTCTCCCTCTTGTCAGAATATTGGACTATGTATTCATATCGCCCATTGCCTTCGCCGAGTGGACCAACCGTAGGATCTCCTTCAAGATATCTCTTATATAGGGAATCCTTTTTCTTTCTCCGTTTTTGGCGAATCTCGTCATCAGATTCATAAGATTCCTCTGTGCAGGCCGTGCAAGAACAGACGTCAAAATATTGATGACAGTTTTCGTCCTTGAAAGGATACATAACTTGTCCGTTTTGGCCAAAAGAGATTGGCTTCGGGTATTGCTCTTTGTACGGACCGTGGAACTCGTATTCATCAATTTGGACTGCAAATTGTGTGAACATTTGTTTCCGGAATGAAGATGATTTAGGCTTGTCGAACTTGATCTCCGTTGTTCCATCGGTGCGTGAATGGAAGCTTACTTCGGATGTCTGAACCGGTGTTTGGGCTGCTTGATGTAACTTCTCGTAGCTTGTAACCCATGATTCTGGTATCCGTTTGATTAATTATTCCCGAGAGATCTGGCGAGGTATTTGAGTAGAAGTCGGAGCTTGTGAGGCTGATGTGACTTCGAGGTATAGTGCTTCGTCAGATGAGGGCAAAATAAGGTCAAGAGCATGATCCTGGATACGATAGACGATATGGTGTTGTAGTGTTGCTACAACGCTGTTTTCTTGCATCGGCGCTCCAACCAGCTGTAGTTGGACCTTAAGCGTTTCTAGCAGATTGGGATCTTGCAGAGAGACATTAAAATTTGGAAACAGTGTTATGAGTAATGTTCCAGCGTTTAATGTTGTTTGAACCGTACCGATGCAGGCTTGCTGATACGACTTTAGTCTAGAGTCGACCAAAGCGATCCGTGCTACGACCGGTAGACCTTTTCGAGCATGTAGGGTTAGCCCGATTCGTACTACTCCAAAGTGTAGGTGAGTGTATCCTTGTTGCTGCCATAGCTTTGGTAGTCCGTCTGGAATGTTGAGCGAGATAAACTATTCTTCTTCCGTTGCTGGGACTTGGCAATATGAGAACTTGCTTGATTGAACGTATTCTCGAACCTTCCTGCTTGATGATGGATGTATGAGCTGTCGAACATTTTTTATAGAGAAAACAGCAGGCTTTTTGGAAAAGTATTCATACGGATTTACAAGGGGAAGAGTATTTTCAGGCAATTGGTCTCCTGGAACATATTCGATTTCATATAGGAAATTAATATCATAGGAAAATGAACGGCTTTTATTTTTTTGTAAGGTAGAAATAGCAAACTGGGAATTGATCGCTGAAGGATTAGAAATAGACATGAGGGTGGTTTAGTTTTCAGAACATTCAAAACAATGTCAACCTTACAAAATAAGGTCAAGAGCATGATCCTGAACAACTACATAAAACTAAATTAAAATTGGTACAAATGGTATAACTGGTATAACTGGAATAATTGTATAAATTAAAATTTTAAATAAAAAATCGGACATGTGCGCCGACAAAAGGGGACCCATGCACCTTCAAAATAACACGTGTGTCGTTAAGTTTGTACATAGTTGTACACTAAGATTCCAGTTGTACAGATTTGTTCATAGTTGTACTTCATGGTCAAAACCTTGTAAGTAGTTATACCATAATTTAAATTATATTTTTATAGTTGTACCAATGAAATTAGGTAATTAAATTATATTTAACAGGTGTTCATGCAATAATATATGTAAAAGGTAATAATTTGTAAGTTTTTTCATAAGTATGAGTTAAGATTTACAAACTAACCCTAAAAGTGTAAAGTATATGATGTAAATGTAAAATGATATTGTAACCAATTCTCAAAAAATGAATTTATCTTATCTAAAAGTAAAATGATGTTGTAACCATTGTTGTTTATTCGAATCAAATACGTAGCACGATCATCTTTGTACTGCATTACATATGTTATAACATCTTCATCATCCAAGATTACACTTGCCTTCTTATGATCTGTTTTAAATGGAATGTAAGTTAACTTCAGTTTCGTCGTAGCTTCATCTACTATGATCTTCCTGCATATTCTACTAACCAACCCAAAATAAGTTAACTCATCCAACGATTCTTTCATCAATAAAGTATAGTTCGGATCTTCACTTGGAATCCATTGTACGTCAGCTCTGTTCCCTGAATAATATCTCCCATAATCAAAATCTATGACTGTGAACTGACTACTATTCATTGTCCTCTGAAAAAGAAAAAAAAAATAACAACATTAGTATATATTACAACAAAGTTGTACCAGTTCTACCAGTTGTACCCAATTCGAAAAATTAACTAGTTGTACCAGTTGTATTAGTTATATCCAATTCAGAAAAGTTGACTAGTTGTACCATTTATACCAGTTGTACCTATTAACTAGTTGCACCAGTTGTACCGATTCATTTGTTTTCTTCCACGTTTTGTTTTTTTTTTTTTTTTTTTTAATTTCACATTATTTTAATGTGAGGGCAAAATAGTAAAATTTTATTTGGGTAAATGAAAGAGAAGCAAGTTAATTAGGGGAAGGGCAAGTTGATTAAATTTATAAAAAAATGGCATATTAGATGTTTCCAATACCTATTTATATTGAAGATAAATTTTCATTGTTAAAATGTAAGTAACAAACTTTTATGAGCAAAGTATGAACAACTGCCAAGTCTTTTAAAAAAAAAATCTGTAAGTAAATTTTGAACATGCATGTAAATTTGGGCCCATAATTATAAAAAAAAGTTTAACACATCAAATATACAGTTAATAAAAAATGGAAGATGTCTTCCAAATAATTTGAAATGGTCTACCACCATTGTACCAGAGCAAAATTGTTTCAGAATAGTAGCAACTCTATCGCAAATTGTTATAACGAATAAAGAAATGTTCTTGAAAAATAGTATTTGTGCCTAAGTTGCAACAAATTTCATCGCAAATTACGACTATTTGTGCCTAAGTTGCAACAAATTTCATCGGCAAAACTCCGTAGTAACAGCAAGTATGTCGTAAACAGTCGCAACTTTTACTACAAAATTAATGTCATCGTAAATTCAGCTATGTATCATGATTGTTGCAGCGATGTACTTCCCATTTCAATTGATTTTTGGTTTTATAAATATCTGGGAGTTCTTCTGACCAATAAAAAAATATTTGGGGAGTTCTATTTGCCAATTTCTCGAGTTATCTTATTATATAATTTTGACACGTAATTAGATGTTTTATCCTCCTTTATTATAATCAAACTTATTTGTATGCTCCAAATGATATCCCCTTTAGAGGGAGTTAAGAAGAATACTTATACAAATAAAAAAATAAATATTTCTCGAGTTATACAAATATTTATACAAATAAAAAAATTATTCGAATATTAAGAATTCAATGAAACCGCCTACAATATATTAAGAAATACTTTTGTGCTCCTGTAAACCAGTAGAATAGTTATATTTTTTCTCTACGCAAATGCTTTTATCATCTATATATAAAATCATTGGACCTGAATGATATCATGTGGTCACGTAATATCTTTCACATGCCCATTCTTTTATTTCACAATAAAACCCGCTGCAGAAGCATAGGAAATGGCATAATGAAATAACTGTAATTAGCATTATTCCCCTTTTCATGTTCTTATGAGGTATACTTCTGAAAAGCATCACCAATTAATTATTGGAGAGATACTCTACAATAAAAAAAATTAGAACAAATGGACCGTGCAAGTCTATATTATATGTATAATTTATACTTCACATATAAACAAGCATGATATTTTTTTTTTTTGGTCATCTGTTGTTATATATTAGATCATAAACAAGCATGATATAGTTAATTGATAAAAAAAAAAAAATTTGCGTTTACATATTGTATAGTAGTCCTTTTTTTCAAAATACCTTATGAAAAACAAATTTGGCTTTCATTTTTTTATATGTGAATTTCTTTTGAAATTTGATTTCACATACATCAGTAACGATCTATTTTTTTTCTTTTTTTTTCCTCAAGCATTGGTGAACTTAAACAGACCTCCTATCCTAACTTCACAAGGCTGATTATAATGAAATGACGCATCAGCATAACATACCTCACTCTAAACCCCAAAAAATCAATAGAATTTTTTTTACTACATAAGTAAAGAGAGCTTGAGATATAATATCACTAACATAGGACAGATCTTTTAGTGTATGCAATGCAGCTCAAGTTCCTCTGTCACTGAAACTAACAATTTATCCCAGCTCAGCTCCAACCAGATAATCGAAGAAAAATTCGCCGCGGATAATGTAAGAACAAGAGAAAGAAGACCAATGGAAGCTTTATCTCCAAATGTAACTTACCGTGCTGTTTTCTTGTTGTTTCGATAAGCGATGTCCGGTTTAATTGCAGGAGCATAAGAGCTCTCAGTCCAACTACTCTTGAAATGGAATTTTACCAATCTCATAATTATTTGGTTATCTAATAAAGTGACATAGACAAGTTTCTGAATACCTTTAAAGAATCATTTACCATTTATTTCTGAATAAATAGTATTCAAACTTATAGATATACAGACCATCTGCTTTACCATGCAATTAACTTCCTGTCACTATGCAACATCCTCATGTGGACCGCAAGAAATAAGTTTATGCAGAAAAAGTAATCAAGCAAAACTTGAATGTTCACCTTCTGCTGCGATGCTGGAGGAATGTGATGTGACATGTAACTGAGTATGAAGTTGCGTGGAAGAAAAAAAACTCTCGGAGGTTAAGGTTCAAAATGAGAGACGCCTTCTCAGTTCCTTACTCAAGTGACAGGTTCCCTAGTCGAATGCTGCGTTGCTGACGAGTAATTTGGTTTCCTAGTGGTACTTGTGATGATCTTAAATCCCCTGGTTTTGTAGAGAAGGGCGAATCAAGCTTTGGTTGAAACCAGTTCTTCAAAGAAACACCATTGATTCTTAATTTTGAATCCTTTCTATGATAAGGTATCCCCAACCTTCTCAACAATGCAAAAATTTCTTGTCCGACCCTGTCAACAAAAGGGATGTTCTTTGATGAATATGACTTTAGATAGCAAACATCATCTCAACTGCATAATTAAAATACTATGATACTCTCAATTCACCTTCCTGCAAGGTCAATTGTCTTCTCTCCTTCAGGAGACGTAATTTTCTTCTCTTCCATGGAAATAATCAAATTAATATGAGGTATCTTCGCACCTGAAACATATATGGGCTTAAAAGGTAAGAGATTTTACTGACCTCAAAGCCATTGAAATATTCAATCGAACCAGTTAGATCTCCGCAACTAACCATTTGTTTAACTAGATACACTCAACTTTTGTCCTCTGAAAGTATATCTTAGAGCTTAGTGTTTTGAAGGTAGATATATATCCTAAAGCTGATGATTTGATGGTGGATATCCAAATCAAGAAAAGCCAATATACCAATAACGATTCAAGGGGAACAATGAAAGTAAATTAAAGAAGATTAATGTACACTTATATCAACAAATGTTTAGTGAAAACCGTCCAACTAAACTTATCCTAGTTTGAAAGGCAATGAGTCTAGAAAACAGATTATCTTACCAGCTGCAAGGCGATGCTTAAGACCTTTAAAGATGGTTAAGAGGTAAACCTGCCAAATTATTCACGACATAGTTAGATTAGTGAGAATCCCAAAGTGCTAAAACAGTGAGATATTGATTTCTGTTTTTTTTTCTTCCAAATACAGAATAAAAAATCATGATCACTATTTATTCAAAGCAAATAGGGATAAAAAGGAGAGGCCAGAAAGAAAGAGATCAGTTTTAAGATTTAACAACCAGATTGAAAACAGTAAATAAAGCAATCGATAACCTTCCCAGCTTTGAATATTGGGTAGTCTTGTAAAGACAGGTAAATGAAATTTCACTAGAAAAATGGATTTACCTCGGCCACGTTTTCCGGCAATTCTGTCGTGTCAAAAAATAATGGAACTTTATTGAAGGACACAGAAGGAAGAACTCCAAGAGAAGTAGCCTCCTGCAAATCATTGAAAATATAAACTCTGTAGACCTAAAGATACCCAGATGAATCTATATCTAAATGAAGCTACCAACATACCTCAAGCAGTGAAAATGCACGAGGATCATACTCTCCAAATCCATCAACTAGTGGGAATATATTGTGTTGTTTTTGTGAAGAAATGTTGCCTAAATTCGAAATCAGCCTATCCCGCAAAGCAGCATCATGTGGAAGTTGCAAGCATCCCAAAACTTGTGAAACTACTTCTGTAGTTGGAACCGTACCACCTAAAATTGTCTCACGGTAAACCATTAAGGCCATTGATGTCCTGAAAGAAAGGGAAACTTATCAATATTAACGTGGAATTGGTTTCTGATGTAAGTCTTTATTGAAGAAGAGAGAGTAACACAACTCTCAGATCAAATCCAGCAAGTTTACTGAAACCTCAATCAAGATTGCCTTAAATGGGAAGCCTCACACTATTTTCTCCACCTTTTCAACATTAAGAAGAAGAGTGACCGACTAACTTAAGACTTGAAAAAACAAGCTATACTGACCATTTATTTTCAATTTGAGGTCGCCCTGATCTGAAAGACACAACAGGTTCACCAGCAGCGCATGCCTTCTCGAACCTCCGCTTGCACAGGCCTTTATAGAATAGCAAAAAAAAGTGCTACAGTAAACAAACGCTCTCATGTCCGATTGCATTATAAGGACGCGTGCTACATCTAAAGAACTATGTAATTCTGCAGGCCTCAAAGAATGAGGAAAGACAGCCAGATCTGCTCTGAAAGTTTCATAAAGATGGTCGTTTCCCTTTTTTTTTCCTTTCTCTTGGTTGGTTGGGGTTGTTTGGAAATAATTTGGACACCGTTGGTGGAAGATCCAATCTTATGATCCTTGAAGAACTCTAATGATATGAGGTTGAAGTGGATGATCATTTTCAGGGTTTCGCAATTTATCTAATAACATCTCTTCAATAGTTGAAAAGTTTCCTACTTCAGCGCAACTCAGCTAGATAAAATTAAGATGAATACAAAATACGAGCTTACTGGTTATGCATCTGCACATGATGAAGTTTGGTGATATTCCATCTTCTTTTGCTCGAGAAAGGAGCCTGAAACTTATCTCAAAGTCATCCTTTCTACACAGAGAAAAGTCAGAGAATAATGAATTCTCAAATCTGCACTGATTACTGATCCAACAAAGCCTAAATGATTCAACTTAAAAGAAGGTACCTTTCACTTGCCAGCATGAGCATAGAGTAAGTGATAGTGTTTGGTGTTAATCCCAAAGTCTTGATCTCATCAAGATATTCCATAGCCTTGGGCAGTTGACCACCTCCGCCTGTTGATAATCTAAGGAGTCATACTAGCAATGATATTTTTGTATTGGATACTTTATATACAATTGTAGTAATACCATATTGCAATTTTCTTTCATCTTTCTTTTATTATTTAGGGGAAAAGATTAAGATAGAAATGTATGAGGTCTTACACAAGGCAGTTATAAGGGCATTCATTGTTGAAACAGTTGGTATAAGTTTGATTGACTTGATCTTTTCATAGAGCTCCAGTGCTTTCTTCCAATTTTTCGCCTAAAAAAAAGGCTATCAGTAGTTTCTCCATAAGAGTTAGTCAATGCGATCACACCATTCAATAAATCACAAGAGATTCCTAAGATAATGAAAACTACATCTCAAAAACCAGTTTCACCAAATAAGGATCTTTTGATGCTTCTTCATGTTCACCTCTAGAAACCAGTGCGAAAATCTAGACCAAATTTCTCTTTCTCCTCTAGGGATCCATCGCGTATTTTTTAATCATCAGACGGAGACAGCTCAAAACCTAAGTAATATTCAAGGCATCAACAAAACTCTTACTACAGCTGTAAAAGGCACATACATTACAACAAGCTCCCATCAGTGAGCTATATGATATAGTTCCCAGACGTATTCCTTGAGATTTCGCGTCCTGAAGAATGCCAAAAGCTTCGTCTAACATTTTTGCATGTCCTGCAACATCGATCAATGCACTAAAAAACACCTGCGGAAGGTCAAAACCAAGATTGCATATATAAGCAAGGGGGGCTAAGAAGCACTTCGAATAGTTTCGCTTAATTAAACAATTGCCTCATATCAGCCACTTCCATGAGTTTCAGCAGGTGTGCGTCTTTACTAACTTAAAAATGAATTTGTTGGAACTAGTATGCATAGAGTTAAGGACACGTTCATGCCACATAAAGATCTGCAATTTCGAACCTGACGTAGAATTCAAAACAGACATACCTCGTCAGGGTTAACACCTTTCTCTTTCATGTCATTGTATATGCTACATGCAAGATCCCAGTCCCCAGACTTGCTGCAACTATTCACAGCAATGGTATAGACTTCTGGAGTACCCCTTATTCCATATTTATGGATCATCTTGTATACTTCTTTAGCTCGTTCAACCTGCAATAAACTTATTCTCAATCAAATAGAAAGAGAAAAAACAGAAAGAAGAACATAAACAAAAAGCCACACACCTGACCAGCATTAAAACATGCCTTCATCAATGCACCAATTGTGATATGATCAGGGTCTATAGGATGCGTCTCAGCCTTCATTTCAGCTAACACATCAAAAGCACGGTCCACAGCTCCTGATTGTCCACATGCAGAGATGAGGGCATTGAATACAACCCGGTCTGGCTTAACATTCTACTGCATCGAACATATCAATGTAATAATAGCCTTGAGATTCCAAAACATAAATGGACATAACGAGCAAGACTAAAAACACATTTAGTAGCCATGAAGCAAGAGGATAATATTAGCAATCTAGAAACATGATAGGAGGGAATACAAACTTGTGGCAGGCTTACCTTAGACCTTAAAATTCCATAAGCACCAAATGCCTTAGCTACTTGTCCAGCTCTAGCACAGCCATCAATAAGTGCACCAAACGTGTGAAGATTGGGTTCCACTCCAGAATTTGCCATCTGGTGGAACACCTGAGAATATAACCACACAGAGATATAAAGAAGTCACAAAACATGGCACCATTTAGGATGCCTATTCAGGTCATACGGTATGATATTATGATCAGTATTCAAGATCAAAAGACAGTATCACCAAGTCGAGATGGAGCATAAAATAGATTTCAAATTGTTAACTAAATACAAAAATGAGTACATTGAGCAGAAAAATATCCACTAAGAAAGGACAGGACAGCCTTACCAATGTGGATAACAAAATTTCAAACATGGGACTGATACAATGTTGGAGAATAATGCTGAATTGACTTTCGATTTTGATTAATATGTACTCAATTGAATGGTCACTAGTACTAATCTGGTTCAGTATGGTGCCAAATTGAATGGTCACTAGTACTAATCTGGTTCAGTATGGTGCCAAATTCTCATAGAAAAATCCTACAAAATTGAATGGTCACTAGTACTAATCTGGTTCAGTATGGTGCCAAATTCTCATCTATGAGTTGTACTTAACAATTTTTTGATTTACCAGTCAGAAAGTTTAATTGCAGTCAGAATTTGAAAAACTAGAAAAGTGAAACACAGAGAGAGAGGGAGAACAAAAGCGAAAAACACAGATTAGAGCCCAGAGAGAGAAGGAGACATGAAACTTGATTAGACAAGAGAGAGTTTCCTCGGTCGGGAGACAAGAATAGCATACCACACCATTCAGACAAGCATTACAAATTATGTGCCCCAGATATCTATCATGCTTCATGATGCTAATAGAGATCCCAAAGAAGCAGCCAAATATGTATCTTCGTCCAAATAGCATTCAGGCAAATAAAGATTACTATACCTCAAACATTGCATCAACTTTTCCGCTTTTAGCACAACTTGATATCAAAGTTGTGTAAAGCTTGCAATCAGCCATCATACCACTCTCTTGCACCAGATGTAAAACTTCCCTAGCTCCTACATAAGTAACAATTCAACATCTAAAAGAATGACAATTAACAAGACCAAGAATTTAATATGGATATTAATATCACCTTCTATGTCCTGGGAGCTTGCACAGACAGACATTAACATATTGAAGGTGCTTAAGGTTGGATTTGGAATCAACTTAGTAAAGCGAAATGCTTCCTTGATAGCCCTTCGCTTCTTGCAGATTTTGAAGAAGCTTGCGTGATAAATCTGATGTGAAGAAATAGGTAAAAATAAGACCACTGACAAAGTTCCATTATTTCAAGGAGAAGCAATACTAAGATCTCATCCATATTGCACAGGAAAGCAGCCATACCTTGTCCATGTCCAATAGATCTCTTTTCTCCAAATCTTCAAGTAAGCTTATGCAATCCTTTAGCCTGTTGTATATGGATATTACACCCTCAAGGTCAAACAATCCATTGACTTTTCTTTGGCACTAAAACTTCCCAGAAAAAGAATAGCAATGACAGCAGAGGAAAAAAGAGGACAGCCACAGGATAGAGCACTGTTTTTTTCAAACTAGAGAATAATTATTACCTCCCATCTCTAAGTAAACGGTGGTAAGCATCACTAATTTCTGGAGAACGCCCATTACTATTAAGTAGCTGAGCGGGGAACTGAGGCATGCTTTCATCAGTTTGGTGAACCACATGCTTCCCGTCATCTGGAAGTTTCCAGTCTCTTCCTACATCTTTCTTTTTGTGTGATAAACCGCCGTTACCGTGTGCCACAAATTTTGTTTCTTCAACATAACCTGCAGCGGAAAGTAAACTTTAAAGCATCATCGTAATGGATTGGCACTGCAAGATTGTCAGAAAGGAAAGATGAGACTGTCAAATTTGACACAGCAAGTACCACATTGTCAACGTACCAATATCCTGACCAGAAATTTGTCCTGGGAACTGAGTATTAATTATTCCATTGTTCTTGTGGTCCAACAAAATATCAGTTGCAGAAGAAGTAACAGTAGGAGAGACTGCTTTAAGACTTTTCAACCTTGAAGACTTGGCTGGTGAATGATTAGACCCATAAAATGTGTGGATCTCTTCTCTCTTAGTCTCCGTGAAGATGCTGTATTCAATAGGCTTCTGGATCAAACCATTATACTCATACTCTAGAGCACGTGTATCATCTACCACATGTGGAGAAGAAATCGAATGAACTCCCACCACTGCATAGTCCATAACCTTTTGCTCTTGGCTGTTTTCAACTTGTTTTTCTGGTGTTTTTGCTCCCAATGTAGCTGATTCCAAAGCCACAAACCCATTACTCATAGACTCATCTATAAAACCATGTTCATTGGCAATTGTGCTGACACTAGCAACAGCAAACTGAGAATCCTCAGCTGCTATATCCGTTTGTTTGGCCGAAAATGAATCATACTCCCTCACAGCAGTTTCATGGATTTGATGAGCCTCCTCTTCCCCCAATTTGTTCGCACTTTCTTCCTCCCTCTTTCTGAAACCTCCATTTAATTCCACAGTGTTTCCTCTATGAATATCTCCACCATCTAAATGTTGGCTTTCCCGCCGATTCTCAGTACTGATTTTTCCATCATGAAGCGTTGCAGGAGATGCTACAACCTGAACAGTTTACCCAGTCAGAATTCTAATCGAAATTCATGAAAAAGAATCAGCAACTCAAATTTTATTTGGACTCCCAATTTTGTCCACTACACATGAATGTCACTCGACAATAATAACCTCGCGAATTTTGTGCTCGTAAGTAGACAAACGGGAAAATCTAAGGAAACGTAGAATTGGCTATAGCAAGAAGAACAAGTGTTTCAATTACCTCATCGGAAAATTTCCGTTTTCTGAAAGTATGTTGGCAGTAAGCGAAAGCAATGGCGGAAAAAGCGGTAACAGCGACAAGAACAAGGATCAGACCAGAGTCGAGAGAAGCTCTAACGACTAAACGAGGCGATCGGATTGAAGAACGACCAGATTTCCGTTTTTCGGCGCGCGTTCGAAGATGAGGAGGACGGAGACTGTGGCAGCAGCCGAGGAAATCAGTGCGGATGGAGCGGAGACTAGAAGCCGGAAGAATCACCGGAGAGTAGGAAGTTAAGGTAAGATATTTAGACGATCTGGTGGAGATGAAGGTGGAGGTAACCTCCATTGGAGAGGCTAGAAAAAGAGAGAGAAACGATGAGGATAAAGCAGAAGAGGAGAGTGAGGATATGATATAACGAACGACTCGCTTCGGATTGTGGACCATATGCTTACGTGGCATAAACGGCCGTCAAGTCGTCAACGTTTTTCTTTTCAAATTTTTTTATAAAATAATGAATGTTGGGTCCGGATCCGGATCGGGTTCGGGTCGGAGCCGGTTTCTTTCCCTCTTTTTTATGCACGTTTCCAATTTCCGAGGGAAATCTAGAAATTTGATCTTGACGAATCGCCATGGCTGCTCACGGCGACGGATTCTCAGACGCTGCTACGGAAGATCTCATGGGCCAGGTAGAGAAACGACCGATTTGTACCATCGTCTTCGTCGTCGGTACTATTTTTTTCTCCTTTTCTCCTCCGTTGATGTTTCTTCGTTTGTGAATTTTTTTTTCTTTCTAATGGCCGTGTATTCGCAGCTATGCAAAAGGAAGCTCAGCCTCTGATCGACAAATTACGACTCGTTAAAGACGTTAATTCGCCGTGAGCTTTTTTATCTCTTCACTTTTTTAGATTTGATTCGAAATTAAATGTGATTGCTTTCTTGTTACTGTTTCCATATTCTGATTGGAAAATGAAAAAAAAATTGAATTTTGTAGGTTTCCAAAAGATGTGGCTTGGGTTCTGTTTAATGGAATGTATAAAGACTTGAACATCAATATAGTGTGTCCAGGAAAAGACGCAACTCTTGGTATGCTGTTGCTTGGTTTTATTCGATTGTTCTTCTTTTGAGCCTCGGTAGTGAGTCAAATGTTTCAGGATGGTTGTGGTGTGGAGTTCTTGATGCTGTTTCTAATGGTCACTGGGCTTGTAGCTTTTTCTTAACTCTTGTTATTTGGATCAATTCTTTACAGGGGTTGATAGTGTAGGCACGGTTCCTGCATCTCTCGTGACTTATGCTTCCATTCAGGCAATTCAACCCGACCTAATCATTAATGCAGGAACCGCTGGTGGGTTTAAGGTATAGACATTACAAATTGCTTTCGCTACGTAGTCGTCTCATGCCTCATATGTGTCAGAAAGAATAAACAACATCCTCGTTTTTATTTTTATGTATTTTCAGGCCAAAGGAGCAAGTATTGGCGATGTTTATATCGTCTCCAGTGCTGCTTTCCATGACAGGAGAATACCTGTTCCTGTAAGTGCTCTTTTGTATTGTACATGTATAACTACGAGTTGCAAAGTAAAGCTTTTGTTCTTAAGTGATGAAATACTTGCTTTCTCATTCCGAGTGTTTCGCCTTTCCCCTGTACAATTTCTCTGTTATCTCTTCAGGTCCTTGATCTATATGGTGTTGGTATGCGGAAAGCCTTCCCTACACCCCACCTTATAAAGGAGCTGAACCTAAAGGTGTATACTTTTATTGGTTGCTCTGAGTTCACCATTTGATCCTCATGCAAGTTTTTGATTTTTTCTTTGGTTTACGCTTTGGTTGTGATGTTCCTAGGTAGGACGATTATCCACTGGTGATTCTATGGATATGTCTCCACATGACAAAGAATCCATCACAGCAAATGATGCTACAGTTAAAGACATGGAGGTAAACAGTCCACAAATTTCCTGTGTTTATGAACTTGGCTCCAATCTATGTGTTTCTCTTTGTGTCTTAATCACTTGCTACTGCTTATTCTGGGCATCTCCGCATTTCAGGGAGCAGCAGTGGCCTACGTTGCTGATATTTTTAAGGTTCCTACCATTTTAATGAAAGCAGTAACTGATATTGTGGATGGAAATAGACCAACTTCAGAGGAATTTTTGGACAACTTAGCTGCAGTCACTGCCAAACTTGATGAGTCAGTTACCAAAGTGATTGACTTCATCAGTGGGAAGTGTCTCTCAGACCTCTGAAAAGTCATACATTCCTCACCTACTGCCTTTCCTAATGTTCAAAAACCGTAAGTTTCATCTATAAGGTTCACGTATGTGCTTTGGGCGAAGGAGGGATATAAAGATTCAAGCAAAGGGTTTAGGCGAATAGGTTGGAGTAGAAATTTCATTTTAACTCCATTTTAACTCATTTGTTGTTGTTCTCTATTTTGTTATCTTGCACATGATGATCCATCATCATATATGCAGAAACTCAGCAAATTTTGATACCCAACAACATAAATCAGGAATTTTATATTCCGACTTATTGATGAGAGAAAAAAAAAATCTCATAAGACTGATATTGATGTTCTTGTTAATCATTCTTGAGAAACGAAGAAGCTTTAGTTAGTTTCTCTGTTCATTCTTCCAAGTGTAAAAAATTTACAGAACAACTATAACTATAACACACCCTTGTGTTGGTTAGGAACAAATACCTTTTATATAATTTAGGCCCAAAGACTATGGTGTCATGAGAAAATTCTCAGAGAAAGCTTAAAAGAATAAATGCAATAATCATGAAGCTCCTGAATCTCACACCTAATCTTCACCAAACACTAACTAGACAGAAACACCACACAAGATGCAGCTGGTAAACTGCAAAGCTGCAGTGTATATATATATATGCCTTGACGATGACCCTTTTTGACAGACCCAACATTGAGTCTTTGACAAGAGAAAAGAGGTAGAAATGGGAAGCATCGATGCTGCAGAGTTGGGTTCAGAAAAGAAACCAAATCCAGGGAAAGCGACAATTCTTGCTCTGGGAAAAGCCTTTCCTCACCAGCTAGTGATGCAAGAGTACTTGGTCGATGGCTACTTCAAAACCACCAATTGTGAAGACCCTGAACTCAAACAGAAGCTTACTCGTCTCTGTAATCTCCTCACTTACCCTTGTTTCTTTTAACTTTTATCTCAATTTTGTAAGCTTCTGAGGACTGAGAGGTTGTTTGACTGTTTCAATTACCATACAGGCAAGACAACGACGGTGAAGACGAGGTATGTTGTGATGTCGGAGGATATACTCCGGAAATATCCAGAACTCGCCATTGAAGGAGGATCCACGGTGAAGCAGCGACTCGACATCTGCAACGACGCTGTAACTGAAATGGCAGTGGAAGCTTCCAGAGCCTGCATCAAGAACTGGGGCCGTTCTATTTCCGACATAACTCACCTTGTCTATGTCTCCTCAAGCGAAGCACGTCTTCCGGGTGGTGACTTGTTCTTAGCCAAAGGGCTTGGTCTCAGCCCGGAGACACACCGTGTTCTGCTCTACTTCGTTGGTTGTTCTGGTGGCGTTGCGGGGCTCCGTGTAGCCAAAGACATAGCCGAGAACAATCCGGGCAGTAGAGTTTTGGTTGCCACGTCTGAGACGACCATCATTGGGTTCAAACCCCCGAGTGCAGATAGACCGTATGATCTTGTTGGGGTCGCGTTGTTTGGTGATGGAGCCGGAGCTATGATCATCGGATCCGAGCCAGACCCGATTTCTGAGAAGCCTCTCTTTGAGCTTCACACTGCAATTCAGAATTTCCTGCCTGGTAAAAATACAAGATTTTCGCATCCTAAAACTTAAACTATTTTTTTTTGGATAAACACTTGGATTGCATTTTCATGGCGCAGACACGGAGAAGACGATAGATGGGAGGCTAACGGAACAAGGGATAAACTTCACGCTATCGAGAGAGCTTCCACAGATAATAGAAGACAACGTGGAGAATTTCTGCAAGAAGCTAATAGGGAAAGCGGGACTGGCTCATAAAGACTATAACCAGATGTTCTGGGCGGTTCATCCAGGTGGACCAGCCATCTTGAACCGAATGGAAAAGCGGCTTAACCTGTCGCCTGAGAAGCTGAGTCCAAGCAGAAGAGCTCTCATGGACTATGGCAACGCAAGTAGCAATTCGATCGTTTATGTGTTGGAGTATATGTTGGAGGAGAGCCGGAAATTGAGGAACATGAACGAAGGTGAAAACGAGTGGGGTCTGATTCTGGCTTTTGGACCTGGCGTTACATTTGAAGGCATCGTGGCTCGAAACCTTGACGTTTGAACAAAAAGTTAATGGGATACCTTGAAGCTCAAGCAAGAATCCCCTTTTGCTCTATAGTCATATTCAACAGAGAGAGAGAGAGAGAGAGAGAGAGAGAGAGAGAAAGAGAAATGCATATAATAAGATATGAAGCTAAAAGAGACGAACCCTTTTTACGATGCTTAAATCTTTCATAGTCTAAGAAAATATTTCACAAAGCAAAACAACTAAAAATGTGCAATTTGAAAAACGAAGAAAGAGGTCGTTATCAGTCAGGCATTAAAACCAGGAATCATGAAGTTTCTTCTCAGCTCATCTCTTTCTTACGTTACCTTGACGAAAAAGATCAAACTTCAACAAGTCCAGGAGTTGGATCTTCTCATAACGGGTTTCATTTGTTTGTCTTCCTCAAGAGCAATCATACCGACATGTGACGGATCTTCCAGCATCATCTTGGCTACTAAGTAACCCGCGATTGACCAAGTCTGGCATTTACGTGCCTGTTTCCCCACGTATCTCCCTAGCTTTCCATCATAGTATTCAGGCCAATGGTCCTTATGAAGCCTAGCTTCTGCTACTTCAATTGCTCGTCTTGCTATTTGAGGCCGACCGGTTTTGATACAAGCAGCCGTCAGAAGCCATAGCAGCACTGTACCAGTGAACATTAATAAAGGTCAGATTAGCTTTTGCATACAGTAGAACCAGAGGAACACTGGAACGGGAACAGGTCTATTGTAATCCAAAACAATGTGAAGGAGAAATAGTAAATTTACCTGGCCAGGACCCTCCATTGTGGTAGCTCCATCGAGTGTTTTTGGGGTCACAACCAGTTACTATTCTCCATTCATGGCTTTCAATTGCTGGATAGCAAACTTTCAGCGGCATTTCTCCAACCAACTCTTCCCAGCGAGATTCTATTAGATCCATAATTGCGGTTGACTGTTCAGGAGTAGCCAAGGAAGACAATATGGCTATACAGTTGCCCATTGCAAACCAACGAAAATCCATTCTTGCGGGGCTAACATTGCCGATGAAAAACCCTCCATGAGGCGGCATAAAGTCGAAAACCCATTCTGGAAGAGAATCAGGGATTACGTTGAACTTGTTGACAGCAGTGTGAGAGTATTCTTCTGTCTTATATCGATATATGTCATTAAGCTGCTTCAAGTCTAGCCAAAAGTAGCTCCTCATGTGGTAGCTCAATGCATGAAGACGCTTAACTATCTGTTCCACCATTTCTTTACCCTCTCCGTCATGTTTAAGTAAGAGCAAGGCGCACCTTAAGGCCATAAAGAAAAGGGCCTGAATCTCTATCGGGTAACCATAAACTCCCTAAAACACAGAAACCACAAGATTAAGATATTGGAAATTGATGAAACAGCTATAGCTCAAACTGTCTCCTTGTAGAAAGAATCACTAGATATGATTAATAAAGAAAATTTGCTCACCATCCTACGATCAATCATACAGCAACCATCAGCGCATAAGAGGGTGGGAAAGGTATCAAATCCCTCAGACAGACACAAGCTTAGTATCAGCCGTATACCCTTCTGGCATTCAGGCATGTCAGCAAGAGAAGAGTCTCCCGTAGATTTTGTGTAGGCTCTGAGCAGTATAATCCACCAGAATCCAGAATCAACTGGCGCTACTCTTCCAATTGCGCTCTCGCCAAAATCAGCTATCAGCGTTTCATGGTTTCTAACAGGATCATGGAAAACTTTGAAGCTAGCAGGCATAACTCCCTCACCAAGCTGGAATCTATCAATCTTTTTCTCCCACGATTGAAGACGAAGAGTCTTCAAAAGAAAGTTTCTGACTATTTCTGGCTCTCCATTCATCAGGAATGCTAAAGCACTTGGCACAAAGTCTCTCACGAACACCTAAAGAATAAAGTCAGGCAGATACCAGATCAACCAACAACACCATTTAATAGAAACGTGACAACAGAATGTGGTTAGTTAGAAGTGTCCACAAAATATTAAGATTCTTCACCTGATCATAGTTGAGTTTTTCTTCAGAATTATCCACTGCAGCAATTGTCCCAACAGGTTGTCCACGGAAGTATACCATTGAGCGCCTCAAAGCATCCCAGGCCTCACCCACCATTGGATGAGACTCAAATCCATGCTGTGACCTAGGAGTATTGAATCCAGACCTCCTACCCACGCTCGGCGAAATCACATAATCTGCGTGATCATGGACCCGAGAAGCATTATCCGCATTTCTAAGTTGTGGTGAACCAGATAATTCAGTAAGAGACCTTTCGTCGAGTGATCTCAGTCTATCAATATTCAACGGCCTTGGCTTCTCTAGCAACTTTGAGAAATCAATGTCATCAATAACGCCCACATTAGATGAAGAATCAGCATTCTTGACATCCCCATTCTGGTTCACATCTACATTCAGATTAAAAGTCGACATTGCTCCAGATTGATTCAAATTCTAGCCAAAAGTCCAATTATCATGCCCTGCATTTCCATGATTTGATCAGATCCATTTGATCGCAATAAGGTTACAGTGAATAGCAATTTTTCTATAATTCACACAGAAATTTGCAACGACAACAATGGCATGATCAACAGGTATAGACACACTGGATTCGGCATCTTCAGTTGAAACGCAAACTTCTCATTTCCGTTCAGATCGCATACTTCATCGAAATAGCAGAAGAAAACCAAAAAAAATAAACGTACTCAATCAAAGCGTTCTGTGGTGATTGTTCTCTGTAAAACTTATCAGAGAAACCCGATCAATCAGAACGCAGACAAAAAATAAGCTTCACGAATAACAACAACGTCGAACAGATATTGAACAATATAACATTGAACCGTCGGATTTTCATGTAATTTCAAAGAACAAGAAACAAACCAGAGAGATTTCCGACTCGGTTGTAACGATATCACGCACAGAACAGATCGAAATCAAAACTCTCATCAAGCTAAAGCACGTAAACAATTCTTCGCGGAGATCCGGCAAAAACAAAGTAGGAAAAAACCTCATCAAACCGTAAATGTTCCTAACCACAGCAAGACGTAGACAGATCACGAACCTTATAATCCAGCGTCGAACGAAGAAGAAGAAGACGAAACGAACGAGTTTCGCTCCTGCTCTGACTCTCTCTCTCTCTCTCTCTCTGTCTCTGTAATCCGCGCAGCAGAAGAGAAGCGAGAGTATCAGTAGTCGAACAAGTAATTAAACCAGGTGAGAGCCGAAACGGCGAAGGTAGACGTATCAGCTAAGGAGGATGTGGGTCCACGTGTACGGATAGGATGTGATTGTGACGGGAAGATGGAAACGAGCACAGTGACTCTAGCGATCGAGAAGGTGAAAAAGTAACCCTTCAAGCCATGCATATGATATGATTGCACGGAGGTTGTTGCTTTTTGAGTTTCAGCAGCATTATTTTATATATGCATTTACATTTAAAAACAAAAAAAAATATTTTCGATTATAAGTTAATAATTACTGACGTGAGAGAGTATCTTTGCAGTAAGTGAGATGTTTGGTTGTCCACGTGTACGGTGGCAGCGGATCTCGTGCCATGCGCAGGCAGCTGACTAATTGTTTGTTTCTGAATATTTTTATTTGTAACTTATTAAATTTCAATTTGAATCATAATTATATATATATAATATATATATCATTATTGTTGATAATGAAACAAAAAAGGGTCGTATAATTTCCAACGTTGGAGAACGAATATTACTAGATTATATAAATAAAAAAACAATTAACATTGTCTATCGGACAACTCCAAAGTTTCTTTTGCCAATGCTTTTGATTTGATTTAAACTTTTGGATTTTAGGGACACAATATTGCTTTTGTTAGATTATTCTAGACAACAATGTGATATAGTTGCAAATGGTAACATCACTAGTTCACTACAGAAGATAAAATAATAGCGGATTAATTATTATGTTAAAAAAGTCATGGAGTGAAAGAATAAGGGTTTGTTGTTCCAATCATAGCCATATGTTGAAAAATTGATGACGTTCGTATTTTTCTTCGTTTTAGATTTACATAATGTTGTGATTGGAAAAATAATCAAATCATTTTGGTCAAAATAAATAAATAATAATAATCAAATCACTTTGGCAAACAAAACAAAGTGGGCTAATCTACTCAAAAGTGAAACCTACTAATCCCATCAAAAGTACGGCTGTATATATATTTTTTTTTTTTTTTTTCTCCTAGATGACTATGACTCTACGAGTGGTCACAGCCGTACAAGCAATGTGAAAGAAGTGGTTCGAAGGCTGAAAAAGCAAAAAATTACGGTGAGTACGGCCTGTCAATTTGGTTCATAACTCGTGGATCCCGCTCTGTTTAACTCGTCCAAGAACAGATACAGGTCAAGAAACTTTCAATTGCAAAAAAATAGGTTTTGTGGGACATGGATTTTTAAAATGCAGATGGATACGGGTCAAATTTTTTATTTCATGGATCCCGCAGATTACTCGTAATTTTTTTTTGTAATTTAATAATTAATATTTATTTACTAAATACTATTAAAATATTAAAATATTTTGTAATATATATAAATTAATTAATTATTTTGTTTTTTTTGTGGAAAATTGTGTTTATGTTTTATCATATGAAATTTGTTTTATTAAAAACTTTTTTTTCTAAATAACATATATAAATTGTTTTTTTTATTATTTAAATATTTGCGGGTTACCCGCGGGTATCCGCAAATTCAAGCGGGACGGATGCGAGTCTAGTATTTTATGTTGGCGAGTCTAGCGGAGCGGGTTGAAACGGGTCAAAAAAAAAAAAAATTAATCCGTGCGGAACGGATTTGACCCGCTTGAGAGGCCTACTCTTGAACGAAACAAAATTGTTGTTTAATTTCTTTTGGTCTAAAACGACGTAATTTCATAATCTACACGGCGTTGTACATTTCGTTAACGTTGAGGGTTATATCGCAGTTTTTAGTGAGTTGAATGATATTCTTGCATTTTCGCACGTGAAGATTTTCAAAACAAAAAAGTAAAAGTCCCTTTGCCCAATTATTTTTTCTTTTTTTTTTAAAAGCAAAGAGAATTGTATAATTAGTGAAATAAAGTATTGGGCTTTGCTTTTGGACTCGGCCCACCTAAACCAAAACGCCGTCATTCTGTCGGGTCCATCTAAAAGAAATTATTTATTCACAGCCTCGGATTCACGCAACTTTAAACCATAGTTAGATTGGAACTAACCACGGTTAATCTTATACGCACTTGCAGCCATACACGTGTCTTTTATCTACGGTCACTGACATCATTTCCTTTTTGAGATTTCTCTATATGAATGAAGCCTTTCCAAAAATCCTAAATTAGCATTTCACTTCACACTCCACAGTCTCTTCTTCAGTCTCCCAAAAATGCCTAACCCTAGAGTTTTCTTCGACATGACTATCGGCGGTGCACCCGCAGGTCGGATCGTGATGGAGCTTTTCGCCGATACGACTCCGAACACGGCCGAGAATTTCCGAGCTCTCTGTACCGGCGAGAAAGGAGTCGGAAAGTTGGGTAAACCACTCCACTTCAAGGGATCGAGCTTTCACCGTGTGATCCCTGGATTCATGTGTCAGGGAGGCGATTTCACCAAAGGGAACGGAACCGGTGGCGAATCGATCTACGGCACTAAGTTCAAGGACGAGAACTTCATTAAGAAGCACACCGGACCTGGGATTCTCTCCATGGCTAACTCTGGTCCTAACACCAACGGATCTCAGTTCTTCATCTGTACGGCCGAGACCTCGTGGCTAGATGAGAAGCACGTTGTGTTTGGGCAAATCGTTGAAGGTATGGACGTGGTGAAGGCGATCGAGAAAGTTGGATCTGATTCCGGGAGGACTTCGAAGCCTGTGGTCGTCGCTGATTGTGGTCTTGCTTAGATCTGACTCAGAGTCTTGAATCTTATGAATAATGGTATCTTGCTTTTAATTGTTTCTTCTTCTTCTTCTTCTTCTTCTTCTTCTAATGGATGATTCTGTTTGGAGTTTGAGTCTCTGATTTGGGATCGTTCCGAGTTTGTAAAACCCTTGTGTGGGGTTTCTGAAGTTGACTACTTTGAATAATTATAAGCTTTCTAGATATTATTACTTCTACCAATTTCTACTTTGTGACAAAAAAAAACTCATCTGAACAAATAATTGATTCGTCTTCTGATTCTAATTTCTGCAACTCACGTGTTCTTATCGGAATCATGAAGAACAAAGAAAAAGCGAATGATGCGCAAAACGACAGAAAAAAAGAGACTTTTGTTAGATTCATTTGATATGGTAAACGGCTAAATACAACCATACACGTGTCTTTAATCGACGCCTCTAACATATCTTGCTCAGCTCTTTAACAGTGATATCTCGGATGCTTAACCTGAGAATGGGAACTAAGAGCATGATTATCAATATACTAATTGGGTATCATAACACAAAAATTTATTATAATAATATTAGATGAGATTTAATTAGAAATTTTGTAAAGATGTGTGTGCATTCATGAGACTAAAATGGGTTTCATAAAAAATATATTATTTTTTTATAAAATTTTATTACATAAGTAATTTTATTAAAAACATGAAAGAAATTTGGAAAATAAGAAAAAACCACATTTAAACCGACTATTTTTCAGTTGTGCCAAACTTTTGCCAAATATGCTCAACCAAATCATGTTTTAGTTGTTGATGCATTCTTTCTTCGCGAATTTGAGCTCGATTGACCATCATATTGTTCACATTTGTAGATGTTTCCGTAGAATACGTGTAGTCCATTTGTGAAGTTCCGCTTCCTTCTCCTTGCAGGAATTCTGATAAATCATATTGCGTGCATTGGTCTCGTTCGTCTTCTACTATCATATTGTGTAATATGATACATGCTCTCATTATTTTCCCTATTTTAGCCTTATCCCAACTAAGAGCCGGGTTTCGAACAATAGCAAACCGAGCCTGCAAAACTCCAAAAGCCCGTTCGACATCTTTTCTGACAGCCTCTTGATGATTAGCAAACAAGCATGCTTTGGAACCTTGTGGCCGAGAAATGGATTGAATGAAAGTAGCCCATTTCGGATATATACCATATGTGAGATAGTAAGCCATATGGTATTGACGACCATTGATAAAGTAACTGACCTTTGGAGCTCGACCTTGTAATATATCATCAAAAACCGAAGAGCGGTCAAGAACATTGATATCATTACATGTACCTGGAGCTCCAAAAAATGTGTGCCAAATCCAGAGATCTTGTGAAGCCACAGCCTCTAAAACGATAGTTGGTTTTCCATGTCCACGTGAATATTGTCCTTTCCAAGCCGTCGGACAATTCTTCCACTCCCAATGCATACAGTCAATGCTCCCTATCATCCCAGGAAATCCGCGGAACTCTCCAATATTGAGTAATCGCTGGAGATCCTCTGGCGTAGGCCTTCTCATGTACTCAGTTTCGAACATATGTATAATGCCATCCACAAAATGTTCTAAGCATTTTCTCGCTGTGGTTTCGCCCATCCTGAGGTATTCGTCCATCGCATCAGCGGCAATACCATATGCCATTAGACGAATGGCGAGTGTACATTTTTTGTAAGGCAGACATACCCAATCTTCCCGAACCATCTTGTCTTTGTTGGAAGTATGGTACTTCATTTGAGAATCTATTAACAATTCGCAAGAACAGTCCCTTGTTCATTCTAAATCTTCGTCGAAACAGGTTGTCCGGATAAACTGGCTCCTCACTAAAGTAATCATTCCATAAACGAATGTGCCCCTCCTCACGGCCTCTTTCTATGTAAGCTCGTTTTTTCCGCATTTTTTTCCCGGCCAAACGGTTACGGACTCCATCAAGACAATCTTCAATTTTTTAATCAAATATGTCCTCAAGTTGTTCATCAAATGTTTCATCCAAATTGTGAGAATTAGATGATGACATACTTTTAAAAATAAGAATATTGGGAGAAAAGAAGAATATGGAAATTAGAGGAAAATAAGTGATTGTTGGTGTTTTTTTGAAGTGAATATTATTCAAAGAAGATTTAAGAACTTGTGAACAAGAAGATGACTTGAATAAATCGGTTACTTGATGAGAAAGTTTGGTGAAGAACTTGTGAACAAGAACAAACCAAGTAACCGATTACTTCTTGTGAGAATTAGATGTATGATAGTGAAAAATAAGAAGATTTTCAAAGAAGAAGTGTATGAAATATAAAAAGTAACCGACCATGAACATGCAAACATATATATTACATAAACACACAACCGACCATGTGACAATTACAAACTCACTTGCTCCAACTACTTCTCCCTATTACAACAACATGTCATTACTCCAACTACTTGTACTTTTTTCCTTTATGAACCATGAAGTCTTTTGCTAACAAACACAAAAACCATCAAGTCTCTCATCATCAACTCACTTGCTAAAACACACAAACTCACTGAAGTCTCAATTGCCGACACACACAAACTCACTTGCTAACAAACACAATAACTACTTCTCCCTATTACAACAACATGTCATCACTCCAACTACTTCTCACTGAAGTCTTTTGCCGACACACACAAACTCACTTGCTAACAAACAGAAAAACCATCAAGTCTCTCATCATCAACTCTTCTCCTGCAATGGTTATAAACATACATTTTTAATCAATATAAACTTGGTGACAAACAAACAGAAAATGGAAGGACAAACAGATTTACCATGTTTATGACACACATTTCTGAAATGAGATGGTTTTTAAGAGTTTCCTCAAATTGGGACAATGGTTCTTGCTTCAATATTAGGCTATCTAGGAGCTTTTGTTTTGAGATCCTTTCCTTAATAGCCAAATCCTTTTCTTTGATAGCCCATATCGCGTCTAACTCCTTCAGTGAACTCTCATGACCATCCATTTGCTTAGCTCGCTTTTTCCCTTTTGCCTTTGCTTGCTTAACACCCATTGGCCTCTCAATGGCTTCTTCCTCCACCTGAGATCCGGTGTTGGAGCTGCAGGAATGAGTAGAACCCTGTGCTCCTTTTGTTCTTCTGGTGTTTTGATTAATTAAGGAACACCACTTCTGATCATTTTTTAAAAGCCTCCAACAATGCTCAAGTGTAAATTTTACTTTATGATCTTGAAAGTAGAGCTTGTATGCAAGCTCTAGAACATCATCCTCTGTCTCACCAGAGCGATGTTCACGAGAAGCATACTCATAACAACCAGCAAACTTGCCGACTTGCTCATTAATTTTTGACCATTTTTGTTTACAAGTATTACTCTCCCTAACTGGAAGGTGTGCAACAGATGGACTTGCAGCATAGTAGGCTGCAACTCTGTTCCAGAATGTAAGTCCTTTCTTCTCATTGCCCACAACACAATCTTTACTTGTGTTTAACCAAGCAGAAACAAGGACTTTCTCTTCTGGAAGAGTCCATCTTTGCTTATGTTTAGCTTCTCTAGGTGTAGGTGAATCTATATGATTTGCTTCCTCATTATTGATCTCTTGTTGGCTGTTCAAGAGATCAATAAAGGATTGGGAAGGATTATAGGATTCTGTGGAATCCATTGTTTAGGAAACTGTTTCGGTTAATAGAAGTTTTGTGACTGTTTTTTTTTTGTTGGTGTTTGTTGGTGATTTGGATTAAAAGATATACAAGAACAGATTTGCTAATTATATAGAAGGATCATTAATGGCTAATGTCTCCATCACCATTACTGTTTTATCTTTCAAGTTATGTTTTTAGTTCTGTTTAAGTTTGGTTTGTTCTGCTTGTAGTTATTTTTAAGTAACTTGTACTTCTGTTAAAGTTATAACTTAAGTTGTGTTTACGTTATAGTTCTGTAACTTAATTGCTATGTACTTTGTATTTATGTTTTTTAGACGATTGACAGTTGTAGTTAGAGCATGTGAGACAATTAACCTATATAGCAGGAGGATGGAGGTTTAAAGTCTCCATCACAATTTATTGTCAATTAACCAAACACTACTATCCTACTAACCAAACAAACAGAGAGATAGAGGAGATGGGAATTAACTCAGCTACGGCTACGAAAACTTACTCTAAAGCAGAGGAAGGCTTGTCATTCTGCTCATACAAAGCAACCAGTACTACAACGCCATAGTGTTCCACAACATAGAAAAGAGTTTAAAACGAATTATTTTTCAGAACAGATGAAATGATTCAATAGAAAAGAGCTGTTGCAATAGGTCAAGTAATGTTGGATTATATAAAAAGAAATGATACCTTTGGTGAGAGAATCAAGAACTCCACCAGACTCCAAATACTTCCTGAAAGCTTCTTTCTTGGCTTCTTTCTCCTGATGAAAACAGACCTCACAAATTCAAAAACTAAAAGAAAGTTGTTATAGATAACCAGATCCAGTGAAGAAGCAAACTTGAAATAGGGAGAAGAGAAATAGAAAGACAGACTTAAATCAACATGACAAGCTTGGATCCTGCAAAGAGTAAATACACAAAGCTTCTCAATTCAAGTATTCCCTCTACTTAACTAACCGGAAAATACATTCATGATCATATAACTCAGAAACCATATCCACATAAGCTCAATTTAGACATAACAGAAGCTATAAAGTAAACCAAGCTTCCCCTTAAAAGCCTAATTATCTAACTGATTCAGAACACAATCTAATAAACATATCATACCTTAATCTCATAAGTTCACTAAACCTCACACATTTATCACAGCAAAAACCAATTTAAGAACATTTTTTGTCTTTCTCTTGCATCTATTTAGCTGAATAGAAAAGATGAAGCTGAGGAAACCTCCCTAAATTAATGGAATACATAATCAAAATACCAAGACAATGAAAGAACCTAAAGGAAAATAGCGACTACAAAAATACTGACAATAATTTCCAAAAAATGAAGCAAAATAACAAGTTTCACAATGGCAAGAGATCTCAAAGGATCTCCAAATCCAGTACTAAGGAAACCATAATTTCTGTTGCAGATTGCATAAATAACCCAAAAATCAGTCTAATCCAATTCCTAACAAGTGGAAGAAGGAATTTCAACACATGCCTAAAAAAAAATATCTTAACCAAATCAAACCTTGTTCAAAAAAGTGTTGGAAATCACATACCGTCGGCGATGAAGAGAGAAGGAAGAGATGAGAGTCTCAAGAGTTTTGGTCAGACAAAAAGTTTTGGTACAATATGGTGTCGACACGTGCCCAGGGTGAGACGTCTCAAGAGTCTCAGCCCACTAATACGTCTCAGGCCAAATTCTGTTAATAATTGCATTTTTTAATTTATTTTAATGACTTTAATTCAATTGAGACTTGCGCATTTAAAATCATGCTCTAATACTCAAAGTTCAATATAATGGCGCATTTAAAATTACATTTTACTTTACAGTAATGTAATACACACACACACAAATTTATACAAAAAACCACATAAATGCTTCGTTTATAATCAAACATGGATCTGTGAGAAATCGCTACTTGGCGTTGACCATTTCTCTCTCTCTCTTTTCTCTGCATTTCCTCTTGTCGTCACAACATCTGCATCTCCCTCTCACATCATGTCCACCTCAACATTCTCGATTCAAGAAGCCACCATTGAAGACATCAGGCTTGCTTTCATTGAAAAGAAACTGACATCAAAGCAGCTCGTGGAGTTCTATCTCGAAGCAATCTCCAAACTCAATCCGATACTCAACGCAGTCATCGAGACGAATCCAGATGCGTTGATCCAAGCAGATATCGCAGACAGAGAACGCGAGCTCCAAAACGGCGTCACTGAGCTTCCTATCTTGCACGGTGTTCCGATTTTGCTCAAGGACTCGATCTCCACCAAGGACAAGCTTAACACGACCGCTGGTTCGTTGGCTTTGCTTGGTTCTGTCGTAGCTCGAGACGCAGGTGTTGTCAAGAGGCTGAGAGAATCTGGTGCCGTGATCTTGGGCAAAGCCAGTTTAAGCGAGTGGGCTTATTTCCGATCTAACTCCATCCCAAGTGCTTGGAGCGCACGTGGCCTCCAAGGAAAGGTCAACTTCCTCACTCTTGTGATTCATTGCTCTATCAAAATTTGGTATTTTTTGCAACTTTACCAAATTCTCTACAAAAATTTTGCAGCTTTACCAAAATCTCTACAAAAAGTTTGTTGCTTTTTTTTGTGACTTGGACTTATAAGAGGCAGTGTAAAATCTTTAAATGCTTCAGAATCCGTATGTTTTATCAGCAAGTCCGGGTGGGTCAAGTAGTGGATCAGCTGTATCAGTGGCGGCTAATCTTGTGGCTGTGTCACTTGGGACTGAAACTAATGGTTCCATTCTCTGTCCAGCGAGTAAGAACTTGGTTGTCGGGATTAAACCGAGCGTCGGGCTCACAAGCCGAGCCGGAGTGGTTCCTATCTCCTTGAGACAGGATAGTGTTGGGTGAGAAACCAATTACCACAAATTTTTTTACTTCAAGTTGATTTTTGTACCATTTTGCCAAGCTTCTCGGTGTTTTTGCAAATGTTAGGCCGATAAGTAGGACAGTTTCGGATGCTGTTCATCTCCTTGATGCTATCGTGGGTTATGATCCATTGGACGAGGCCACCAAGGCTGCATCCGAGTTCATACCGGAAGGGGGTTACAAGCAGTTTCTGACAGCTAGTGGCCTCAAGGGTAAGAGATTGGGGATTGTAATGAAGCATTCTCATCTTGATCATGGTCATCTTGATCATCACATCGAAACATTAAGGTAAAATTCGTTATAATCTGATTCGATCAACTGAGAAGACCATATCTGACTATAGCTCTGTTTTCCTTGGATGGAGACGAGAAGGAGCGACCGTCATTGACATTCTATCGATACCAAACATCGAAGTCATTAGGGATTGGACTGAGAGCGGTGAAGAGATAGCACTTTTGGCTGAGTTCAAGATGTCACTCAACGCATATCTTAAAGATCTTGTGAAATCACCAGTGCAGTCCTTAGCAGATGTTATTGCCTACAACGAGAAATTCGCCGAACAGGCAAGTACTAAGCTTTAAAAAGAATTCGCCTTTTCGATATCTGAAGAAATGTGATCATTGAATTGAAAAAAAAAAAACAGGAAAAGGTGAAAGAATGGGGACAAGAGCTATTCCTTGCAGCAGAAGCCACCAACGGAATGGGTGAGGAAGAGAAAGCAGCGTTGCAGAAAATGGAAGGACTTTCGAGGAATGGAATCGAAAAGCTAATGAAAGAAGAGGAATTAGATGCATTAGTGACACATGGTTCGACGTTGAGCTCTGTCCTCGCCATTGGAGGGTATCCAGGAATCAATGTCCCCGCAGGATATGATAGTGAAGGAGTTCCATTTGGGATTATCTTTGGAGGATTGAGATTCTCAGAGCCAAAGCTCATTGAGATTGCTTATGGCTTCGAACAAGCAACTCTCATTAGGAAGCCACCCAATTTCCAAGGTTGAGGCACTCGTAGTCAACAAAGTTCTTGTACAAATGCTCCTTGTGTCTGCAAATGATGATTTCAGTCAGAACAACACTTTTTTTTCTTTTTAAAGAATTCAAAAAGCATAGCAGGTTGAGAGAAGAAGACGCACTTGTCCAATATCAATGGGCTGGGTTAAGAGAAAATCTGAGATGAAACATATGATATCATTTAGCAAAAAAAAAACATATAATATCGGCTGCTCTTGTCTTGTTTGAACATCACAAGTCAATGTATCATGTTTTCGCCGACTTGGTCATAGATATTATCTTTCTCTTCTCTTTTAAAAAGAGAGCGAGAGAGAGAGAGAGAGTTGGCGTTGACCCTTTCTTTCGCTAGCAATGGACATGGTTTCTCTGCGTTTCATCTTCTCATCATCTCTTCTTCTTCTTCTTCTTCTTCCTCAAGCTCTTCTTATGCAATCTGGGTCTCAATCTCAAATCATGCCCACTTCAAAGTTCTCGATCCAAGAAGCCACGGTTGATGACATTAGACTTGCTTTCAAGGAGAAAAGACTGACATCAAAACAGCTCGTTGAGATGTATCTCGAATCCATCTCCAAACTCAACCCGATGCTCCACGCAGTCATCGAGACGAATCCAGATGCGTTGATCCAAGCAGATATCGCAGACAGAGAACGCGAGCTCCAAAACGGCGTCGCTGAGCTTCCTATCTTGCACGGTGTTCCGGTTCTGGTCAAGGATTCCATCTCCACCAAGGACAAGCTAAACACGACGGCTGGTTCGTTGGCTTTGCTTGGTTCGGTCGTGGCTCGAGACGCTGGTGTTGTCAAGAGACTCAGAGAATCTGGTGCTGTGATCTTGGGCAAAGCCAGTTTAAGCGAATGGGCTCATTTCCGATCTTTCTCCATCCCAGATGGTTGGAGCGCACGTGGCCTCCAAGGAAAGGTAACTTTACCAAAAATCTTACAAAATTTGCCAAATTCTTACAAAAAGCTTCAAACTTTACCAAAATCTCTACAAAAAAAAAAAATTGGATCTTTTGGAATCAAGAAGAGGCTTTGAATGCTGCAGAATCCGTACGTTTTATCAGCAAATCCGTGTGGGTCAAGTAGTGGTTCAGCTATATCAGTGGCGGCTAATCTTGTGGCTGTGTCAATTGGGACTGAAACTGATGGTTCCATTCTCTGTCCGGCGAGTCAGAACTCGGTGGTCGGGATTAAACCGAGTGTCGGGCTCACTAGCCGGGCCGGGGTGGTTCCCATCTCCTTGAGACAGGACAGTGTAGGGTGAGAGTAAGAGCACCCACCACTACTAACTATTTGATTTTGTACCATTTTACCATGTTTCTCTTGTTTTTTTGCAAATGCTAGGCCGATATGTAGGACAGTTTCGGATGCTGTTCATCTCCTTGATGCTATTGTGGGTTATGATCCGTTGGACGAGGTCACGAAGGCTGCGTCCAAGTTCATACCGGAAGGCGGTTACAAGCAGTTTCTGACAGCTAGTGGCCTCAAAGGTAAGAGATTAGGGATTGTAATGAAGCATTCTCATATTGATCAACACATCAACATATTAAGGTAAAATTTGTTATAATCTGATTTGATCAATCAATTCAAACCAATTGGGAACACAATATCTAATTATAGCTCTGTTTTTTCTGTGATGAAGACGAGAAGGCGCGATCGTCATTGACAATTTAACGATACCAAACATAGAAGTCATTGTGGATTTGGCTAATAGCGGTGAAGGGATCGCACTTTTGGCTGAGTTCAAGATCTCTCTAAATGAGTATCTTAAAGAGCTTGTGAAATCACCAGTCCGGTCCTTAGCAGACGTTATTGCCTTCAACAAGAAATTCGCTGAAAATGTACCGTAAGCTTTAAGGTTGAATAATTTGAATTCACCTTTCACTCGGTATCTGAACGGAATCTAAGTCATTGAGTTGCCAAAAATCACAGGAAAAGGTGAAAGAATGGGGACAAGAGGTCTTCCTTGCAGCAGAAGCTACCAATGGAATGGGTGAGAAAGAGAAAGCAGCATTGCAGAAAATAGAAAAACTTTCGAGGAATGGAATCGAAAAGCTAATGAAGGAAAATAAGTTGGATGCAATATTGACGCTCGGTTCGACGTTGAGCTCTGTCCTCGCCATAGGAGGGTATCCAGGAATCAGTGTCCCTGCAGGATATGATAGTGAAGGAGTTCCGTTTGGAATTAGCTTTGGCGGATTGAGATTTTCAGAGCCAAAGCTCATTGAGATTGCTTATGGCTTTGAACAAGCAACTTTGATCAGGAAGGCACCAAAGTTCACAGCTTGAGGCACTTGTAGTTGTAGTCAACAAAGTTGCTGATTTGGAGAAACATATCTATGTACTGTACATTTATTTGGAGACTGGAAATAACTTACAGATATGACCTTGTCACAATATACTGACCGATCTTTTGCCCCTTGATTAAGTTAAAGCTCAAACACTAAGCTTAGGGCAAAAATCTGAACTAACAAAAGGAGCTGAAAACTCGTCAAAACATGCCATCCTGATACGCTCTGGAGTGGCTGGAGTCTCCAGAGGGAACCAGTTGGTGAGACCCACCTCGGTTCTAGCTGCTCTGATCGCTTCCTTTATCGCAAAGAAGACCGATGATGCAAGAAAGAATGGTGGCTCACCCACTGCTTTAGATGAATGTATTGCCTTTGTATTCGGATTCCCCTAATTTAATAAAGTATAATCTCAGGTTTAGTTTCAAATGGGTTGCACCAATAAAAAGCTTGTTCTTATAGTTGCATACCTTGAGAAGAGAAACATTGAGGCGGAACGGAATGTCGTTAATGGAAGGTATTTTGTAGTTTCCGGGTCCGCAAGTGAGTAAAGTTCCCGGTCGAATCCATTTATGAGCTGCATCTCCCCATTTGAGTTCTTCTAAAGCTACCCAACCCAGTCCTTGTACAAACGCTCCTTCTATCTGCAAATAGTGATTTTAGATACAACATTTTTCTTTTTAATTAAAGATTGCACAAATGCGTAGTAGGTTGAGAGAAGAACACGCACTTGTCCAACATCAATGGCTGGGTTAAGAGAATATCCGAGGTCCAACATTATATCGGTGGCTCTTGTGTGAAAATCACCAGTCAATGTATCTATCTCAACTTCAGCAAACGCAGCTCCATACGTGTAATATCTAAATGCGTTTCCTTTTCCAGTTATCCAGTCAAATCCAATTTCGGGAATAATGTGAAAACCGTGAGCAGAGAGGTCTATCCGTTGAAAGTAGCACGCACTTGCCAGCTACATACACTCAAAGGAAAAGAGAGTTTTCCAGATAAGCATCAAACTCCTCCGAGATTATATCAAAATGCAAGGGAAAAAGAATACCTCAGTGAATGTGTTAAAATTGTGCTTAGATGCAACAGGCTCCATTCTAGCTATAATCTGCTCACAGGCGTCTAAAACTGCAGCACCGTACATATCGGAGCTCGCAGAAGCAGCAGTTGGTGACGCATTTGGAACCTATTAAGAGACCAAGAACAGTTTTGTCCGATTACGTCTTGGCCTACACTGCTCTGCTTGTAACAGAGTTCCATCTTAAATTCTAAGTGATATAAATGTACCTTGTCGGTGCTTGTCTCTGACACAAAAACTGAACTAAGCGGAATGTTAAAGGCGGATGCAGCAACTTGGGCAACTTTCGTATGCAATCCTTGACCCATCTCCACACCTCCATGTGTCACCAAAACAGTCCCATCGGTGTAAACATGAACAAGAGCACCGGCCTGTAACAGCCACATTAATGTGTAAAATAAAATAATGGATAGATGTGTCTAAAAATTTAGATTCTAGCATTGCAAGCAATGGTGAGATTTCCATGACGGCTGTATCTTAATCTTTCCACTTCATAAAAAGTTTACCTGATTCATGAACTTTGTGGTAAATGATATGCCAAATTTTGTGGGAACCATAGCTACACCACGCTTTTTCCACCGATTATGAGTATTAAACTCCTCGGCTTCTCTACGAGCCTTTGAGAAGTTGCAGGATACTTTCAGCTCTTTCCAGAGCTGATGTAATGTGCAGTGCTGAAGAGACTGAGAGTAATGTGTGATTGATCCTTCCACTTGAAAGTTCATCTCCTAAAGTAAAGTAAATACACCAGAAATCATTAAAAATAGGAAATTGGCAAAAGGAGGACAAATTCCTACAAACTTTCAAAGATGTTTAAAAAACATTCAACTCACTTTGATTTCTTCAGGGCTTGTATCAAGCTCAGCTGCGATTCTTTGAATCCAGTTTTCAGTTATAAGCATACCTTGGGGCCCTCCAAACCCTCGGAAAGCAGTGTTGCTGGGAAAATTAGTAAAGCAAACATTCCCTATGATCCTCACATGCGGGATCTCATAAACATTATCCGAGTGAAACATGGCACGTTCGAGAATAGAAAGGGAAAGATCCAAAGAGTTTCCACCATTGTTGTAGATTTCAAGGTCCAACGCCAATATTTTTCCTTCATTCGTAAATCCAACCTGTAAAGGGTAGAGCATCCAATTAAAAGGAATTTTCTAGTTTGTCTAACTCTTTCTTCTATTCTCAACTGTTCCGTCATTTTCAATTAATTGTCTGCTGACTAAAAAATTCCACTGCCTAAGAATTCGAGGAAACAACAGAGAAACATACCTTGTACTTTCCAACGAAACTATGACGATGACCAGTTATCATCATGTCCACATCTCTGTCCAGAATGAGTTTCACAGGTCGATTTAATAGGTAGGAAGGAACAGCAGCTGCAGCAGCAATGAAAGCTGATCTTGTTTCCTTACCACCAAAGCCACCACCAATTCGTTTGGTTTTGCATACCACTTTAGACATTGGAAGACCGAGAACATGAGAAACATATTTCTGGTGCTTTTGAGGAGCCTGCATATAAATCACAACCACCAATATTTGCTTAAGCAGAAACAAGATTTTAAAATCTTAATCTAGCTGATGCCTAATGGTTTTCTGTTACAGAGAGCTTATAGCCATGTACTGGTCGTAGATAGCATGAATCAAAGTGAATTTCACTAAGTGAAGTATATGACAGTATGCTATTCTCAATTATGTAAATATGCTTACTTGAGTGGATGAAATCATATGAACTTCGTTGCCTCCATCAATTGTCCAAACCAAACTACCATGAGGTTCCAAGTAAAAGTGTTCTTGACCACCGATTTGAACCTCTCCCTCTAATATCCTGTCACACTGACCAGATTGAAAGCATATCTCTACATCCCCTTTTCTTAGCCTTTTCTCTGTGTTTGGATGGAAACTTTTAGCATTAATAGCCTCCTTGATTGATAATATTGCTGGTAGTTCCTCATATCTAACATCAACTTTTCCTGCTGCAGTTTTTGCATTTTCATGTGTATCCGCGACAACCACACCAATGACCTGAAATACCAGATTCGATTAAATTAAATAATGAAGTTGGGAACGGAATACATATATCCAATAAAATAACTGGATCTATATGAGAACTTTCGTTTACTTTTTTTAGTATAACAAAATCAATACATGCATAACAGAAAGAGTAGTATAATCAACACATGCATAACCCTTGCTATTTTGCTTTCTGGTGGTAAAAAAAGCATGCACAAAAACAGCTTTGCCTGTAACACATCTTCTAAGACACAGAGAAACTAAAGGTTCCCCATTGAATCTCCATGGAAAAGCTAAGAAAGAAAGCGAAAATTGAGGTCTCAAATTTTCTTACTTGTCCCACACAGGTGACCACGTCCGTAGCAAACAATTCTTCATCGGCAACTATTGGTCCAATCATATTATCCCCGGGAACATCTTTGGCAAGAAACAGACCAACAAAACCAGGTGAAGATTTGGCTGCTGAATCATCAATTGAAAGGATGCGAGCATGTGGCACTTTGCTTAGCACTAAGGCAGCGTGCAACGTATTAGGAGGCACTGGGGTATCATCAGTATATTCAGCTTCCCCTGTGACCTACATTAAAATATAAGACTGTTGATATACCGTATTCTGCTGGAAACAAACTGATAGATAAAAACTGGTAACTCTTCTCTACTCACCAACCTATAACGAATTACACCACTTTGATTAGCTAGAGGTTCTCAACTATCAACGAAAAAACCACCCCAAAACCAAACAGTATGTGTTCAAACTCATCACTTTATCAAACTTGAAGGTATTTTGGAGACAGGTACACAATTAAGCTTATGGAACTGATAATGGTGAATTTTGGAGTTGAGAAAGAGAGACCATAAGCTATGTGAAGAGGAATCAAAATTTCAGAAGCCCCTGTGAAAATTCCATAATCACATAATATTTCAGGAGGTCAGAAATAACAATAAGTCTTAGCTCTAGAAGGTAAAACAATGTACATGGCAATGGGCACCGGCAATTGACCTAACATTACCAAAATCTTCAAGCTTATCACTTTCTTTTTCTCCTCTACTTAATCTTTCCACGCTTAACTGACCTATACAGAGGTCTACAAGAGCTTTATAAGATATCTAGCCCACATAGATGCTCTATATTTTTATGACATATAATTGCCGAACAACATCTCTACACATAAGCATTTCCTCTTATTTTACTCTTATCACAAAAATCAATCAACCAAGAAAATACATAGTAGACATATGTTACCCCAGAGAAAAGCAAAAGACGCGCCACTTAAATTGAAGTGGCTAAGAAAAGCACTAGTATGGAATCAAAGTGGAGAAACAATTTGAGTACAGTGGATGGAGCAACACACCTGCATTCTCGCTGATAGATGGACCTCCGGCGACCCAACAGATGTTCCCTGTTTTACTGTCTCATAGTCTTGTTTTCCTATTCTAGATAACCGAGAAACAGGTTGCAGAGCTGATATATGGGACGGTGGGAAGGTCTCTATCGTGGGCTTTATGTTATGTACATGATGAGAAACCCATAAGAAAAATTTAAAGAAGAAACTTAGGGTTAGAGATTTTCGAAACTCCACCATTCCACCAGGAGCATCTTCCTTAATTAAGACATCGCTCTGTATGACCTTAAGCGCATCTTGTAGAAGACTTTTATTCCAATTCTTTCCAATTAAAAATTCCTCAGTCTTTCTTGCACACAGCGAAAGAGGAGCCACACCACCATAAGCAATTGATGCATCAGAAACGAACAATTGTTCGCCCTTCTCTTCAAGAAAGACACGCATTCCACCATTGACAATAGCTATATCATCATCCCTACGATGGGCCTGCTTAAATTCTTTCACATACTCTAAGGGCCTTGTCCATGGAAGGAATACCGACAACAAGATCTCGTTGCTTCCCATATCTACTTTACGATAACCAAGGAAGAAATCTTTTGCAGGTATGGACCTAACGTCTCCATTGCTGTTGATTACCCGAAATTCTGCTCTTGAAGCCATCCACAGAGGATTTAAATCAGATATTGGACTAGCTGTACAGATGTTTCCACCAATGCAAGCAACATTTCTTATTTGTGTCCCAGCAAACCACTTCAGCTGTTCAATAAAAGCCTTGCATGCTGATGTTTCATGTTCAGGACGCTCCTTTACTACCCTCCTGAATAACCTCAGAAGTTCAGAAAGTTTCAAAGCCGAACCAACCTCTACACCATCGTCATTTACATTCAAAGCGTTGAGTTCTGGGACTTGAGTAACAGATATTAGCACTTGATACTGTAACCTCTTCAGTCTCATTTCGATTCCCACCTCTGTATTACCAACCAGTAGTTTTGCATCAGGATAATTTGCTTTGAGCTCAAGCAAGTTCTGAAGATTTACGGGTCTATACCAGGTTAGGCCCCCATTACCCCTTAACTTTAAAGGAGCTACTTTCCTCAGCAAAAGCTCAGGGGGGAAAATTAGCTCCTTTTCTGTATACTTAGCCCCATCTATATCACTGTAAGATATGGACTGAATTCTATCTTCATTACAAATGGCCGCTTCATTTGTTGTCTTTGATCCACAAGAACAAGGTTTACCAGTAGATGGGCAAATATTTGAACCATCTTGAAGGGTAAGTGAAGATAAACCAGTGTACAGAGCATCGTTAGATTTTGCAAAGACCCGAAAAGCATCAACGATAGGTCTATAACCAGTACAACGACATAAATTTCCCGCAAGGCATTCTTCAATCTCCTCTTCACAAGGTGAGTTTTTACTTGACCTCAGTAACGCATACATGGACATGATAAACCCAGGAGTACAAAACCCACATTGTGAACCATGAGAAGATGCCAATGACTCCTGAGAGAGATAGGATCACAACACGTTTTAGCAGTGACATAGATTCTCCAAAAATGAGAAGAAGCAAGTAAAACTTACCTGAACTGGGTGCAAGCCGAGTTTGCGATGCCCAACTCCTTCAATGGATATTACATGCATTCCTTCTACTGAATAGAGAGGTGCTAAGCAAGCGTTGACAGCATAATGCCTGCAATAAAAGAAAGAAAAACTCAGTTTGAACAGTGTGGGAGAGAAAGAATCGATAAACTTGAGCAAAGTAGAGCCAGCAAATCAGAGGAAAAGATACGCACACACATGTCTTTGATTTTATGTCAAAATTAGAAACCATCACCGTGCAAGCCCCACAACCACCTTCGCCGCACCCAAGCTTTGTCCCGGTCAGTCCTAAATCTATAGGAAACAAGAAACTTCTGCAAGTTAGAAAATACTCCATGATCGTTTAGAACAAATGATTTCTCCAAAACAAATCTCGCACTTGGAGCATGAAAATCCGGAATCTATAACGCAGCTAATTGAGACACAAACAGGCAATTTCATCTGTGGGAATATTCATTGATCCTGATTTTCAAAATGGATCTAAAAGTCTACTACTTTCAATCTTCCCCTAGCACTAGAATCTAATCGGAAACAAAAAAAAAAAAAAAAGAATAGAGTTTATGTAGTTAGTTACGCACCTCTGAGATATTCGAGAAGCGTCATATGAGCCAAGCCACCTGGCAACACTCTACGAACGCCGTTAACGTAGAGTATCGCCTCCATAAACTCGCCTCCGGTCTGCTCTAGTGAACCCATTTCTCAATAATTTCTGTGATTTGGATCGAAACAAAAACGAAAGACGGCGAAGCGGATGAAGTAAGTCAACCTCGAGTTTATTACTTCCTTCTTTCTTTATAAAAACCATTTCTTTCCGAATGCATCCACCGAAGACATCTTCATCTTCAATAAACAAAACAAAACTGTCATTTTTTTTTCTTTATTTGAGAAATTAAATTATATATCTTCTTTTTAAATAAAATAAAAAGCCCACTGAATAAAAAGCCCAAATCAAGACGAATATTGGACAACAAAAGTGTTTTTTTTTCTCTCACCCTTCTTCAACCTCGCGCCGCTATTCAAGCTCCTCCCTAAAGGTTGAGTAGGCTTCTTCGTTTTTCTGGGGTTTTTGTCGATCTCGAACTCGGACTGAAACCTTTCTCTGACCGGCGGAAACTTCTGATTCCATGGGTAAGGAAAAGGGGAAACCTTTGGAGGATGTGAACCCGGAAGTGGAAGAAGTTGAGAAAGTGGAGGAAGTCGAAGAACATATAGATGTCGGAGAAAGAGAAGTAGAAGAAGAAGAGCCAGATAAGAGTTTCGAGGAGCTAGGGCTTGATTCTCGTCTCATTCGTGCCCTAAGTAAAAAGGGTATAGAGAAACCCACTCCTATTCAGCAAACAGCCATTCCTTATATTCTGGTAAGGATAAAAATCGTGGCTTTTTAGAGTCTTTGATGTCGTTGTTCATTGAATTAGAGTTGGTTTTATTGTCTTTGTTCTTCTAGGAAGGAAAAGATGTGGTTGCTAGGGCTAAGACGGGCTCAGGTAAGACCTTGGCCTACCTTCTGCCATTGCTCCAGAAGCTATTTTCAGTTTCTGGGAGCAAGAAGAAGCTTGCTCCTTCTGCATTTGTTCTCGTCCCCTCTCGAGAATTATGCCAGCAGGTATGTTTTCAACGATTGTTTTCATACTTTTCATAAATTTTAATGATCCATGGGAGATTTTGATTTTGTTTGGATTGGAAAATACAGGTCTACACAGAGGTTTCTTCGCTTATCGAGTTGTGTCGTGTTCAGCTGAAAGCAGTGCAGTTGACTAGTAGCATGCCTGCATCTGATATGGTTAGTGTTGCATTTTTTACCATGACAAATAATCTTCCTACCGTAGCGTTTAATCGATTTTTATAACCTTTGTTAAAAAATGTTTTCTTTGAATTTTTCCAATTGCAGCGTAACGCATTGGCTGGACTGCCTGAGATTCTTGTCACCACACCTGCTTGTATTCCAAAATGTTTTGCCGACGGAGTTTTAGATCCCGCAGCTATCAGTGACTCTCTTGAAATTTTGGTTCTTGATGAGGTATGATAAATGTTTTCCTTGGAATTTTGAGCTTCAATGATTTACAGCGGTGATGAGAAGTAGCAGTAGCAGTAGCCTTGTTAGAGGTTATTTCATGTTTTGCAAATTCGCTAGATATTCGAGTAGTTAGCTCTTTAAATATAAGCATTCAATTAATTGTTAGAGGTTATATCGTGTGTTCTTTTGATTCCTCTCATTGTAGAGATGTTGATATATTTCTGTTATCAGGCAGATCTTTTGTTGTCATATGGATATGAAGATAATCTAAGGTCGGTAACTTCAATAGTCCCAAGACGTTGCCAATGCCTTCTTATGTCTGCTACTACGAGGTAACACATCTCTGAATAATATTTTCAGTTACGCTCACATTTTCCTCTCGAGGTTGTCTTGAATGGTAAAATCACGTTTGCAAACTGTTAGTTCTGATGTTGAAAAATTGAAGAAATTGATTCTGCACAACCCGGTCGTTTTGACCTTGCAAGAAGGTGCTGACAAGGAAGAGCCCGTCCCAAGTAATGTTCAGCAGTTTTGGGTATGGTTTGGTTGCTTAGATTTGTGTAAATCAATTTTGCTGATTATGTTTGGTTTATAAGTTCACAGTTGTGGGTCTGATTAATGATGATTTGTGTGTTTTCTTCTTCTTTTAGATTTCTTGCAGTGCTCAGGATAAACTACTACACATTCTTGCTCTCCTGAAGCTAGAGGTGGTTCAGAAGAAAATTCTGATATTCATCAATACGATTGACATGGGTTTCAAGTTGAAACTATTCTTGGAAAAGGTAAGTTCTGGTCACCACCTATATATGAGCATTCCGATTTATAATACTATACCTATATCTTCTTCTTTTTCCTCATCTCTCTGCGTGATTTGCTTGAATTTATGGTACCATCCTGTAGTAATAGTAGTGAATTAATTTTATTTTTGTTTCTGCCAGTTTGGAATAAAGTCTGCTATTTTAAACGGGGAGTTGCCTCAGAATTCTCGGCTTCATATCCTTGAGGTACATCACCAAGTCTCACACTGTATATAGTGTTTCTGGAAGTAGCTGCATTTCATAACTAATCACTGTATGTTTGTACAGCAATTCAATGCAGGTCTGTTTGATTATTTGATTGCGACGGATGATAATAGCCAAACTAAAGAAAAGGAAGAGTCTAAAGGTGAAGATAACAAGGAGAAAAAAAAAAACAAAAGGCGTGGCAAACCAAAGCTGGACGCTGAGTTTGGTGTAGTTAGGGGAATTGATTTCAAAAAAGTTCACACGGTACGCTACTTGACTTTACTCACAGGGATTTTCTTTTCTTTTTTGCAATCTCTGGTGTTTGGGTTCTTAATAGCGTTTCCTTTTTCTTCATTATTTTAGATTCTTAAACGTTTCCTTAAAACCTTTTTATGCACAGGTCATAAACTATGATATGCCTCAAAGTGTTACAGGATATATTCATCGAATTGGGCGTACAGGGAGAGCATATAGCAGTGGTTCTTCCGTTTCCCTTGTGAGTTTTTCGTCTTGATAATACCGTTCTATTGACATGATCTCTTTTAATTTGCAAGTCTAATAATACTTGCCTTATTTGTCACAGGTTTCTCCTGATGAGATGGAAGGGTTTGAAGAAATAAAATCTTTCTTAGCAGGCGAAGAGGACAAGGATAGTGATATTATCACACCCTTCCCTTTGTTGACTGAAAATGCTGTCGAGTCTTTAAGATATAGAGCTGAGGTGAGTAATGTCTGTAGTAAGATGCTTACTTGATCAAGTGAGAAGTATTAAAAGTTGTTTTCTTCTTGCAGGATGTTGCAAAGAGTGTTACAAAGATTGCGGTTCGAGAATCTCGAGCTCAGGATTTAAGAAATGAGATAATCAACTCCGAAAAGTAAGCAAGAATTTCAACTGTTGTGTTGTTTAATTCTCTGATTTTTTCGTCTTCTTAATATCTCTCTATTTCTTTTTCAGATTAAAGTCTCATTTTGAAGCTAATCCAAAAGACTTAGATCTCTTGAAACATGACAAGCTTCTGAGTAAGACTGCCCCTGCACCACATCTAAGGGACATCCCTGAGTATCTAGTGGACCCAAAGACTCAAGAAGCTAGCAAGATGGTGAAGCTAGCCAGAGCCGCAATGGGCAACAGTAGGAGATCCGGTGGTCGCAACAACACAAACAAGAAACGATCCAGAAAAGGCGGAGACCCCCTCAAAACCTTTAACGTCAATGTAAAAACATAAACTAACATAACTGACTTGCTCTCTTTTTCTCTGCTTTTGTGTATTCGTGCTAACTTTTTTCTCTGCTGTTTGATTTCTTCAATCAACCAGGGATCTAACAAGAGAGGACACAGTGGCGGCATTGGCCAGAAGAAGGATGGTAAAGGATCTAACGATGGCTCGACCAAACACAAGAAACAGAAGACAGTCTAAGGTCTTCGTTTTATTTGCTCATGTGTAACCAAATTTTGACTCGATATGATCACACAATAGAAAGGAGACGAGAGCAACAATCTTTAGCTTTATTCTTGTAGCAGGATGCGCATCAACCAGATGTTATAACCTCTCTTGAGGCTTTTGACAAAGTCATGTGATTTTCACGCCAAAACTTTGTAGGGCTCGAAACATTGACAATGATGTTACATTGTAGTACACATGGTCATGGACTCATTTTGGTTTTTTTTTTCTGACATTACTTTGCGTATCTATGTTATTTTTGTTGGTTATGAATGCAAAACATTCTTGCACGTTTCTTGTTCGGATAATTATTGTTGCCACATGTGTCATCAGTTGATTGGGTATTAACTATACCATGTTGGAAATAAAATTTACGAAATAATTTGTAATTGTACTTGTGTGTGTATCATTGGATAGGTAACAAAATCAGAAAATTGCATGATTTACATCCCCGTAGAAACAAACTATCAAGGTTATACCGAGAAAGATTTAGTCACGGGAATAATGAATCCCAAGTCCATAACCAAAAAAAAAATTTGGATCAAAAGCTCATATACCAAATACTACCATGATTAAATTATGACTTGATATTTTTTTAACCTGAGCTTTTGGTATATGAGCTCTGATCCAAAAAAAATTTGATAAAAAACATTAAAAAAAAAAACCAAACTTTGACAGATAGAAATAGTTGAAAAACTAACTTCAAATATTCAAAAAGATTTAAAAGTTAATTATGCTTAGCTGCTAAACCGTTGATCATGAAAAAGATAAAGAAAAAGAAACAACCTAACAAATGTTTTATAGACCAAATTGGGTTTTCATATTAATATATATAAACACATCGCATATTCGCTTTATTAACAAGTCATGTTAATCATGACCTTAATTCTCTTAACTTATTGGTGGTAACTTTTAATTAGACAGCCAATCAGTTGAATTCTGAAGTCAAACTCCAACCAATCCGCAACAAATATTCACACGTTAAGAGTTAAGACAAACACTCCACGATTTCTCTCAGATTTTATATAAGTGAAAGAGACCCTAAAACCAAGTTGTAAAACTCATCCACAAGACAAAACCTTATCTTCTTCTTCTTCTTCATCCATCTCTCAAAACATGCTCTCTTGTTTCTCTAACCAGATCGACCGGCAAAAAGCGGTCTCTAAAGAGGAAGAAACCCTAAACGATCTCGAACGATCCGAGGGTTCACATTTCCCTGGCGATGACTACCGTCCGTCCGATCGGAAAAACTGGATGGCCGGTCTTACGGTGGAGAAACTAACTCTCAACAAGATCGTGTGGCCAGGAACTCACGATTCAGCCACCAACGAAATCGGAATACCTTTGATCTCTCGCCCCTTAGCTGAATGCCAAACGCTCTCCATCTACGAGCAGCTCGTCCTCGGGACACGTGTCCTCGACGTCCGAGTACAAGAGGATCGCCAAATCTGCCACGGGATCCTGACGTCATACGACGTCGATGTCGTCATCGATGACGTCGTCAGATTCTTGTCGGAGACTCACTCGGAGATCGTAATCCTGGAGATAAGGACGGAGTACGGACACAAAGACCCTCCGGAGTTCGAGACCTACTTGGTTGACAAGTTAGGTCAATTCTTGATACAGCAAGACGATAACTTGTTCGACAAGTCTGTATCCGAGATCTTGCCTAAAAGGGTTATTTGCATCTGGAAACCGAGAGAGTCACCGAAGCCTAGCCGTGGTGGACTTCTCTGGAACTCAGATTATCTAAAAGATAATTGGATCGATACGGATCTTCCATGGACGAAGTTTCAGAGCAATTTGAAGCATTTGAGCGAGCAGATACCGATATCTTCTAGAAGGCTCTTTTACCGGGTTGAGAATACGGTTACGCCGAAAGCAGATAATCTAGTTGTGTGGGTTAAACCGGTGACTGATCGGATCCGAAAACACGCGAGGCTTTTTATATCTCAGTGTGTTTCCAAGGGATGTGGGGATAAATTGCAGATTTTGTCAACTGATTTCATCGAAGGAGATTTCGTCGATGCCTGCGTTGGACTAACTCACGCAAGAATTGAAGGGAAAGTTTGATAGAACTCTGGAAATGTGGTTGATCTCCAGAATTGGAACCAAGATTATTTGCTTTTGGGTTTGCGTGTATCTTAAGTTACGCTATCTATTAAAGTGTCTATCTTTTCTATTTTTTGTTATATATTATTAGTCGTCATATCTTAAATTTGTAAATTACTAGAACAGTTTCGTTCTGTTTGAAGAATCGAGCAAAGGGAGAGAGAGAGAGTGAATGCAGGGGAATGTGTTCGGTTGATTACTTTTGCTCAGGTTCTTGTATTAAGCTACATAATGCTATTGGAATTTCGAAATATTTTCCGGCAAGATTAGCTTCTCCATATCCAAAACGTGAGCTCGTTAAAGATTGTGTATTTCTTCCGTTTTTCTCTTCATACAAAAATAAAATGTTATCATATGCAAGACAAAAGGAAAAAAAAAAAAAAAAAAAAAAAAAGGGACAGCTTCTGCCCAGCCCAATCTGATCAGGGCTGATCCGTTTAGCAAAATGGGTTGCAGTTTCAAGTTTAGATTTTTCTATAGATCCACAGCGTAGAGCCGGCCTCGAGAATGTTTTTGACTCCTAACCAAAAATATTTTTTGGCCCATTAGTTATTGTCTTTCGTAAAAAAGAAGAAAAAACAATTATTATTTTTTTTGGATTACTAGGAGGTTCTGGACCAAAACTCGTAATCCCAATATCCGGAACCATGTAATATTAGTTCCGTCTCAAGCGTCACTCTATTATATGACTTTTAGGATTTGCCTAAATTAGAGAAAAACAAATTTACGAGGGGTAGAATCGAAATCATTCGAAGAACACATATCTACTTAGTTATTTCAAAGCCTGAATAAAATGTAGTGATAAGTTCAATCAAATATGATGTTAGAAAATGTCGAAGTTAACGTATAATCAGGCAATATAATTAAGAACAAGGGTTTCTACGAACATTCTAACAAATATTTTTTAGAGAAAGTTGGATTATATATATAGTTATATACACACCTCGTAAATATCGCTTTGTCAACAGCTTCACATAATAATAAACAACAACAACTTCATATTTTATATATGGTTTTTTTTGTTGTTGGGCAGAAATATATTGTTTTAAAAGACATAAGGTCTTAGAGACCGAATGGTTATGGTGGTCAACTTTTAGATAGCCAATCGTTAGATCGAGAAGCCAAACACAAAGAGGCAAAGGAAATTGTCGTGTATATGACGTATTCACAAGTTGAGACAAACACTTCATCAGATTCCATATTTATTAGTGAAGACCCTAAATAAAGTTCTCATCTCACATTTCTCAAACATGTCTTTTTTCGAAAAATTCGCAGGCAGTGTGGTAACTTTTGCAAACGATGCTGTGAAAACTGTTGCAAAAGAAGTTGTAGATCCGACGGTATCTTTTGCAAACGATGCTGCGAAAACTGTTGCAGAACAAGTGGTAGATCCGACGGTATCTTTTGCTAACGATGCTGCGAAAACTGTTGCAGAACAAGTGGTAGATCCGACGGTATCTTTTGCAAACGATGCTGCGAAAACTGTTGTAGAACAAGTGGTAGATCCGACGGTATCTTTTGCAAACAATTCTGCAAGAACTGTTGTAGAACAAGTGGTAGATCCGACGGTATCTTTTGCAAACGATTCTGCGAAAACTGTTGTAGAACAAGTGATAAATCCGACGGTAGCGTTCGTCGAACGCCAGATCCAGCGGGCACGGGACGTCGTTGAGCAACAACAAATCCTAGACAATCTCCAAGCATCAAATGGTTCGCGTTTCCCTGGCGACGACTACCATTCGCCCGACCGGAAGAACTGGATGGCCCATATCTCCGCGGAGAAACTGCCTCTTAACAAGATCGTGTGGCCAGGAACGCACGACTCAGCCACCAACGGAATCGGGGACCCTGTGGTCGGTTTCGTTGGTCGGTTTTTGGGTGAATGCCAAACGCTCTCCATCTTCGACCAGCTCTCCCTTGGGACACGTGTCCTTGATATCCGTGTGCAAGAGGAGCGCAAAATCTGCCACGGGATTCTGACGTCATACAACGTTGATGTCGTCCTCAATGACGTCATCAGATTCGTGTCGGAGACCCAATCTGAGATCATAATCTTGGAGATAAGGACAGAGTACGGACACAAAGACCCTCCAGGGTTCGAGACTTACTTGGTGAACAAGTTAGGGCCATTCTTGGTACATCAAGACGATAACTTGTTCGATAAGTTGGTATCCGAGATCTTGCCGAAGAGGGTTATTTGCATCTGGAAGCCGAGAGACTCCCCGAAGCCGAGCCGTGGTGGACTTCTCTGGAACTCAGATTATCTAAAAGATAATTGGATCGATACGGATCTTCCATGGACGAAATTCCAAAGCAATAAGGTATTTTTGAAAGGGCAACCACCGATATCTTCTAGAAGATTCTTTTACCGGGTTGAGAATACACTTACGCCACAAGCAGATAACGTCGTTGTGTGGGTCAGACCCGTGACTGATCGAATCCGAAGGTACGCAAGGCTCTTCATTTCATGGGGTATATCAGAGGGATTTATAGACAAGTTGCAGATTTTTTCGACGGATTTCATCGACGAGGATTTCGTGGATGCCTGCGTCGGGCTTACACACGCCAGAATCGATGGGAGAGTTTGATGCTACTCTGGAAGATGATTGATCTCCGCAGAAGGCGTAAATATTTGGTCGGCGTAAATGATTGATCAAAGTCTCATCTGGTCGGCGGCTAAATCTCTTGTTGCTCTCTCTTGTTAGGTTCGACCTTACTTACTCATTTTCTGGGCTAGTGCTGGGCCTCAACAAATCTTCATCTATGGGCTTTCCTAAGTGGACAATTTCTCCTACTCTCTTTTTCTACTCTCGTTTGGGCCTCATCAAATTGGTTCAACTTGTATTTTTATGTTTTATGTGTATGTAACTAAAGATGGTTTATTGTAAAACTATGGTGAGCGTTTTTGCTTCATTTAAATTAATGAAATGAAAATGTTCAAAAAAAAAAAAAAAGCGTAAATATGCTTCTTCTTTTCTTGGGAGCCTTTATTTATATATATGTGTTAAAAAAACTTAAAACCCAAAAGAAAATTCTCGAAAAAAGAAAAGTTATTCTTCTTTTTTTTTTGTATATATGCATGCTTTACCGACCGTGTAAATATGTTTTTTTCTTTCAGCGACCGTGTAAAATATATTTTTTCCCTCTGAATGTAAATATCTCGAGCCCTGTACTTTTCTCTATGATTATTTTTTTGTTTCAATTTTCTTGGATTATTTGACCTAGTTCAACCATTATAATAACACATATATACTTTTATTGATAGTATAAGTCACCTTCACAACGTAAAGGTTTGTTTATTGTTTATTTTTTCGGTTGTGTTATATTGTTAGTCCGCTTTGATGAAAAACCAAAACCTGATTTTGGAAATAAATATATATATCAAGAAAAATAAATCTGTACAATACAAAAATCTTTATAAATAAAAGTTTGCGTTGTTATTTAATAAGTCTCCTGACTGATCGGATCCAAAAGCACGCTAGGCTCTTCATATCTCAGTGTATCCAGTGCCGGCTTAACACTATCGGAGGCCCCGGACAAAAAAAAAATTTAGGGCCTAAAACTAAAAAAAACAAATTTGGGCCTTTTTTAGTATTAAAAAAAAATATATATATATATATATATTTTCACAAAATCGGGGCCTTTTTTAGTATTAAAAAAAAAAAATTGGGATTTTTTTTTTTCCAAATCGGAGCCCTTTTTAGTATTAAAAAAAATAATTTTTTTTTTTTTTACAAAATCGAAGCCTTTTTTAATATTTTAAAAAAAAAAACACGGGCCATGAGGCGGTCGCCCTGCTCGCCCGTGTAGTTAAGCCGGCCCTGAGTGTATCCCCAAGGGATGTGGAGATAAATTGCAGATTTTTTCCACATTTAATCGAAAGAGATTTCGACGATGCCTGCGTTGGACTAACTCATGCGGCCATGCCAGAAAAATGAAAGTAGAATTTGATAGATCTCAAAGTTTCACAAGCATTGGAATCAAAATTTTTGGTTTTGGGTAGGGCCGACCAAAAATCAGAATTATGGAGCCAAAGACAGTTTAATAAAAATTTTATTTACAATTTGGAGGTCAAATATTCATATATATTAACTCGTAAAATTTGGGCCCATAGGCCAATGTTTCATCCGCCTATCCCCAAGACCGTTGGGTTGCGTGTACAGTAAGTTACTTAATTTTCAAAGGCTTATGTGTTGATTACGAACTTAATGAACAGCGCGCGTACCCTGTTTAACTTTTCGCATCTAATAATATCGTAACCCCTTGTAAGCAATTCAAACAGTAACTCATGATTCTTGTAAATAATTCCAACAGTACGGCATGTGGTGGACCACAACATAAATGCACATGCAGTCTATTTCTGAAGAGTTTGTATTCATGATACTCGGTGCATGCTGATTGTAGAATTGAGCTAGCATACGATTATAGATTGTTAATTGTCTAAGTAAGAAAAAAAAAGTACATAGAAAAATTATGTTTTAATTGATAACGAAGAAAGACTATAATAAGTACAGCCCTTTAACCATTGAGTTTGTACAAATTTCTAAAAATTATAAATAGGATGTTAACTAAAGGGTGACAAACTTTTGTCCTTGACAGTGTTACGTTGTGGCATAATTTGCTTGCATCCAAACGTACCAAGATCATGAGTCATCAACTAACTCTTCGCAATTAGACTCAATGCATTTATGCTATGACCTACCAGGCCACCACATGTTTTGCCGACTTGGAGTGACCCGAACGGTGACACATATGGACATGGTCTTTGTTAGGACTTTGGACATAGGATCAGTAATCATCAAATTTGAACCAAATTTTAACCCAATTCTAAATTAATATTTCAATTGGCCAAGAGTATAATTAAACATTTATTTTTATTTTTTGAAAAATATCAAAACGACCTTTATAGTTTGAAAATGATGAAATAATATTTTGCATTGAAACATTGTCTATTCGACCGATAAAATTTGTGTTTGTGCTCGTTGTTATTGGTTCGGTGACGGACGGTAAATTTTAAAACATTATTTTTTTTGAGCATGTAAAAGTTTTGGTTCCTGATGACCAAAATGTGTTGTAAAAATGTGTCGACGAACCAATAACAACAAAGATAAACACGATTTCGCCGTTGATAACAGTAAAACGAAGTATATGATCAATGGCGTCAATGATAGTGAAACGAACATCACCAGAAACTGAGAAACATCAACGAGATTGTAAGAGAAGGAGTCATCTTCGTGGAGAGGAATAGACTCCAATCCAACCCCATGGTGATTACAATCATCATCTTCCAGCTCTTATCGAATATTTTGTTTTTGTCCATGCGCAGCATTGTGTTATTAGTTGGTTGAATTACCATACTATATTTTTTTCTAACGTCTACCTAATTGAAATCTCAAATACCATACCTTTTTTATATATAAAAAGAAATTCACATTTTATCAAAAACACAAAACAAGATTTTATATCCCAATAGATTTCATATCCCAATAACACAAGATTTTAAATAAAATTTTAAAAATCATTAAATCAATAGATTTCATTAAAAATGTCAGAATTCATAAATCAATAACAACAATGAAATTTAAAAATCTAACAATCTTTAAATATCCCCCTCCGTATTTCATCATTTCAGTCAGCATTGAACCGTTATGTATAATCTCAACCTAGAATCTTAAATATTCAGTTTCTGTAAATAAACACATTTCATTTACAAAAAAAAAAAAAAAAAGGTTCTATTTTTGGGAGCTTTTCCTTCTTCCTTGTAAATTTCAGAGAAAATAACGTTTCACCAATTATCTCATTTTCTCTCTGTCTCTCCGCCGTCGTCTCCGGCGATCAACGCCACCATCGCCATTAACCAACACTAACTTCCTATTGTTTCTTTGATTGATTCTCATGGCGGATATCGTGAAACAGATCTTAGTGAGACCAATTCAATTAGCGGATCAGGTAACTAAAGCGGCGGACGACGCTTACTCATTCCGTCAGGAATGTCTAGAGGTCAAGGCCAAAACGGAAAAGCTCGCCGGTCTCCTCCGTCAAGCGGCGCGTGCGAGCAACGATCTCTACGAACGTCCCACGCGCCGCATCATCGACGACACAGAGCAGGTCCTCTTCAAAGCCCTAGCGCTCATCGAGAAATGCCGCGCCACGGGACTGATGAAACGCGTTTTCACCATAATCCCCGCCGCTGCGTTTAGGAAGATCACAATGCAGTTAGAGAATTCAATCGGAGACGTTTCGTGGCTCCTCCGTGTCTCCGCTTCCGGCGATGACCGTGACGACGAGTATTTAGGGCTCCCACCGATCGCAGCCAACGAACCGATCCTGTGTTTGATTTGGGAACAAGTCGCGATTCTGTTTACAGGCTCTCTCGACGATCGATCCGACGCAGCGGCTTCGCTCGTATCGCTCGCGCGTGACAACGATCGATACGGGAGGCTGATTATCGAAGAAGGTGGGGTTCCTCCATTGTTGAAGCTTGCTAAAGAAGGGAAAATGGAAGGCCAAGAGAACGCGGCTCGAGCCATTGGGTTATTGGGACGAGACCCAGAGAGTGTTGAGCAGATCGTTAACGCAGGTGTCTGCCAAGTGTTTGCGAAAATCCTCAAAGAAGGTCATATGAAAGTCCAGACCGTTGTTGCTTGGGCTGTCTCTGAATTAGCCTCTAATCACCCCAAATGTCAAGACCATTTCGCTCAGAACAACATCATTCGCTTCCTCGTGAGCCATCTCGCTTTCGAGACGGTTCAGGAGCATAGCAAATACGCTATAGTGAGTAACAAGCAGACATTGTCTTCGATCCACACGGTTGTCATGGCCAGCAACACGAACCCGACGGAGAAGAAGGAGAACAGCGTGCAAGACGAGACAAAAAGCAATATTTCGCATCCTATGAGTAATCAGACACCGAGCCAGATGCACAGTTTGGTTGCAAACACATTGGCAATGACAGGTTCAGGTTCGGGTACTAACAAGAATCAGATGAAACAGAGCAATCAACAGCACCAGAGTCATACCAAGGGTGGTTCAAACCCGAGAGGGAACAATCCAACACATGTTTCTCTGATGGGGACAAGCATTAAGGGAAGAGAGTTTGAGGATCCAGCCACAAAAGCGCAGATGAAGGCAATGGCTGCGAGAGCATTGTGGCAACTCTCAAGAGGGAATCTCCAAATATGCAGAAGCATAACAGAGTCAAGAGCATTGCTCTGTTTCGCGGTTCTGTTGGAGAAAGGAAATGATGAAGTCAAGTCATATTCTGCATTAGCAATGATGGAAATCACTGACGTTGCTGAACAATACCCGGAACTGAGACGTTCGGCGTTCAAACCAACCTCTCCTGCTGCAAAAGCTGTAGTTGAACAGCTACTAAAGGTGATTGAAAACGAGATACCGGAACTTCTAATCCCGTGTATCAAATCAATCGGTAGTCTTTCAAGAACGTTCCGTGCAACAGAGACAAGAATCATCGGACCGCTTGTGAAGCTTCTTGATGAAAGAGAAGCAGAGGTTTCAATGGAAGCCGCGGTGGCGCTTATCAAATTCTCATGCACGGAGAATTTCCTTCGCGATAACCACTCTAAAGCGATCATAGCAGCAGGAGGTGCAAAGCATTTGATTCAATTGGTATACTTTGGAGAACAGATGGTTCAGGTCCCGGCTTTGGTACTCCTCTGTTATATTGCATTGAATGTACCGGACAGTGAGACTCTGGCTCAAGAAGAGGTTCTTGTAGTGCTTGAATGGTCGACAAAGCAAGCTCATTTGGTGGAAGCACCGACGATTGACGAGATTTTACCAGAAGCAAAGAGTAGATTGGAGCTTTACCAATCTAGAGGGTCAAGAGGATTTCATTGATTTATGACAAAGCTTCGCTCTCTAGTATGAACAAAGCTCTTTTTGTTTTCGCCCCACGAGTTTTGTTCTCTTCTTTGACGTGTTCTATTTGTCTTCTCAAATGGTTGATGAAGATCTCTGTATATATATATATACATTGGTTATGCTCATAGATATTGTTATGAATGTATAGACTATGTTGTAAGTCAAAACTACTATATTGATTTTAGATTGTATATCAAATAATATCCGACTTTAAGCTTGTTTTGGATTCTTGTTTAAAGCTTTGTTCTCTTCATTCCGTTTTTGTTTTTCAAATTGCTTTTCTTTTACTAGTTTCTTCTGTTGGAGGAGAAAATGAAATTTCGTCTATATAGTTACAAAACGGCGACGTATCAAATTCCTTTGCGATATTCAGCGCACGTTATCGCTGCAACAAATTTGCTATCCTGCGCCGTGTTAGTTATCCTTCACCTTCCAGATCGGGGAAGCGCTTCGGCGGCGGGATGGTCGGAGCAAAAAACCGTGTTCCGCCGTCTTTTCCCCGGAATCTCGGGCAGAACCGCGATTCGGATCGTTGATTAATGGATCCAATCGGTCAACAGGCCAATCGAATTCCTTTCTCTGATTTGTATTCACGAAGACATCCTTCCTCTTTATTTGCTTTTCCTTGGTCTCCGTTCGACCGATTCTGGAAGAGATCGTGTGTAGAAGAACAGGATCCAAGTAATCCTCCAGCTTCCTCTTCAGTTTCTGCTTGATTTGTGACGAACGGTTGTCTTCTCTGTTTTCATTTACTCAACACTGAATATCAAATAAGATAAATTCGAAAACAGAGGACTAATACGAGCGAGAGAGATCAGAGATTTACAGAGGAAGAAGATAGAGAGACGAAAACAGAGGAGGAATTGAAGTTTGAGAATGAGCTCCGCCCATTTCCGCCATAGCTTCCCCGCACTAGGAGCTTGTTACGCTGTTCCTTTTTTCTTTTTCCTTTCCCTTTTCAACGTTTCTCTTATTAGACCAACAGTTTATAGTTTCTACCTTATTACTAGCAAAATCATGTGTGTGTGTGTGAGATATCTCATAGCTCATATCTACAATAATTTCAATCGAATAGAGTTTAAAAGTACATTCATTTAGGGTGGAATCATCTGTGAAAAGATTGATTTGATTGTTTAGACTTACAATAATCCTGTTTACCGCCTGAAAATGATATGTTTTTGGGTTTCCTTGACTGAGAAACTTGTGATTAAAATATTTACAACCTATCACGCTGCTTGAATTTCCATTCATTTTAGATAAGTTTTGTAAGCAAGATATAGAGTGAAAATCTAAATTACCGATTTCCATTATATGAACGTACACCATACAACTGTAATCAATGAGTGTACACTTAACCGACTATAACAAAAAGTAATCAATGAGTGTACAATCCATTCTAGTAGTTAATGAACATAAAACTTTCTTTGACAAAAAATATATATATATTTTAGCATAAAACTTTCGAAAATACACAATAATCTACGTATTATACTATAGAACTAACATCCAAAAAAATGATGTTACCAAAAGCAAAACGAGTTTCAACTTAAACTCTCATCGAAGATTATCACTAGATTTCTTAGACTTCTTGCTCGCATGAATCTTCGCATAGATCTCCTTCGTTCTAAACGCAAGCAAAATGTCAAGACAAACCCCAATAATGGAAGTAAACGCCATTACAATGAAGATAAGACGGTAACAGTGAGCTCCTACACACGTATTGCCACCACCAGGAGTCGGTGTGGCTTCAGCATCGTAGAGTAAACCGGCGAGAAGACCCGAGAAGAGGAACGAGCCAAGTGGTAAATTCAGTACGAGGATGTTGTAGATGAGTCCGTAGTATTTGAGACCGAATAGCTCTGAGGCTGTTGGTACGGTTATGGCTAACCGTACTCCGTAGCAAACCCCAACCACCATTGAACCAATGTATAGTGAACCTGGCATGGCTAAAGCCATCAGTAGGTAACCTACGGCCATGATGATTTGAGATGCTGCGTTCCATAATGGTCTTGGTGTTCCAGATTTTCTAATTAATTTGGAGAAAAAAATATCACATTTTCAAGATTAGACAATGCAATAAAAGTTCCCTTAATAACAAGACTATTCAAGGTCCCACGATCTCACGTTGTCAAATAAATTTTAAGAAGATCTTCAACGAAAAAAAATGGAAACTTTTCTAAATGGTCCCCTGGCACTAGATATTGGACCGGACTATTGTTAGACAAGGAAACTTCTCCATAAGGAGTAATTTAGCTACGCAAATGGAATTAATTTCATGCTTTTATTGAAAACCCATTAAAAGGAGATACATGTAAATGGAAAAATATTCAATTCGAAGGAACAGAAGAAGAAAGCAATATATTAATACTCTTTCTTCCTTAGCGGCAAAGCAAGGATGAAACAGAGGAATCTGACTTCACTCAGAACTCACAGAATAGTTCGCTTTCAAATGCGTTTTGCGTGTGCATAAAATGATCATGAGAATTTTCAAAGTCACGTTACAACTTTAATAAGATCTATGTTCAATAATCATTAAACCAGTTTACCTATTTTAACGAATCTTTAATTGGAAAGTGTTTATGTGAAGTAACTTACTTGATAAAGTGCTCGGAGATGGTACCGGAGAGAATCCGGCCAAAGAATCCCCAAATGCTCAACATGGAGACAAAGATGGAGACGTCGGTGTAGCCAAGCGCAAGCCCGATCTGACCCATATTGTTCATCACAGCTAAACCAGTACCTACCCCACACAGGAACGACACGAACAACACCCAAAAGTCAACGGTCAATATCGCTTCGAGTATGGTGTGGTCTTCTCCAAGCACCGGCCTTTTCTTCTCTATCGCTCCGTGGCTCTCTTCCTCTTCGTTCAAAAGCTTAGGAAACGGTGGCAACTCGTTATCCGCCGCCGCCGCAGCACCAACCACGGTCTCGGATCTCAGCAACGGTTCGTCGATTCGTCCTTCCACGTCTTCTTCGTCGCGATCTTTCACATTTAAGCTCCGGATGAAGGCGTGGAAAGGGACGGCGATAGGAGAAGCTAAGAGGATGAGAAGTATAGAGGCGAACGCGACGGAGAATGCTCCGGTTTTGATTCCGATGATGTCATACGACTGGAGGTACACAGCAACCACAACCGCGACGATGTTGAACACGGCGAAGTACCGAGTCTCTTCGTTTTCCTCGGCGGCGGAAGTAGCCGGAGGGATTTCACGGAGGAATAAAACCGCCGTGAGACAGACGGCGAAAGGCACGACGGCGAGGAGAACCAGAAAAGAAGCCGGATCGGCAGAAAACAGAGCAGTGCACAGATCCGTGAAAATCGCAGTGCTCAAACCGACGTATCCTTTGAGAATCCCCGAAACTGGACCACGATTCCGCCGGAAATTCCGTATGCACGTAACCAGAACCGCCGTGTTCATCCACGTCGTGCTGTTTCCTCCCATACAGAGGAAAACACACATCTACACAACAGCAAACATAAAAATCGCGTCAAATTGAAGAAATCTAGGGTTTCCAATTTCGAAATTAGGGAAGATTAGGAATCTAATCAGCACCTTCCAGTAAGATAGAGGTTGGATCGTGCGGCTTACGACGAGCCATTGTACACCATAACCGAGAAGGCCTTCGAAACAGCCGATGAGGAGGATGACGGGAGTGGAAAGACGATCGGAAGCAAGTCCGGCGAGTATCCCGAACGCTTTTCCGACGTCTTTAGCGACAGAGAGATTGTTTAGCTCGAGCTGAGTGAGGTTCATTAGGGATTTGAGAGCGTCGGAGTAATTGGAGAAAGTGTAGTTGTTGCCGGAGATGGATTGGACCCAAACAGCCGTAACGAAACCAAGCCATTTCAGAGCCGATGAGGAAGAAGAAGAAGAAGAAGAAGAAGAAGAAGATCTTCCGAAGCCCATTGGAGAATTCAGGAGAAGAAGAAAGAAGCTTTTTTTAGTGTGTGGGTCGTTGAGCTCTCTGCGTACGGTTTTAAAGGTGAAAGGTTACGTTTATTTTAATATTTTTTTTTGTTTTGGCATTTCATCTTTATCTTTTTGTAGAAAGTATTTATTTTAATATTAAATATTGGTTATTTATTTATAGTTGGAATGACGAATAGAGAAAGTACGAAAAAGACACGTACGGTGAAGGTGTGCGAAGCCGTGGATGAAATTACGGTGTGCTCCTTTTTGGCTTTTCATTCGCATTTATTTATTTTTATTTTTGTTATAAAATGTCGACAAGAAATTTTAATGAAAAATTAATGCTTTTTATTTTGGGTGGGATATTTTGTTAAGGGTGATAATTAAAATATGGTGGATGGTTTTGGCCCGTTGTTTCTTCCAGGCATGAAAGTTCATGCTTCTCTTAAGTTTTTTTTTTTTTTACTTATTTGACCACATGGTTTTATTTAAAGAAAAGATGTTTATTCAAAACCCTCTGTAAAAGCTGACCACATGGTTTTTTTTTTACTTTTATGATGTTTTTTCTTCTAAGCAGATCAACCATTAAACAAATTTTATTATTATTTTTTTTTTTTGTAATAAAGCTCTATGTTTTCTTTTTTCAACATGTGCTCCATTTTAAAAGACTCAAATCCATTATATGGTAATGGCCGGAGATGTAAGAGAGTCATAGCCATTAGCTTATTTGTCTCTCATCATAAAAGTCTATAGCTAATCTTCGGTTTGGTAGCATTAGGGAATCATGGAATATAATAAAAGTGCTGAAAATAGAATAATTAATCCATCCACTCAATAACCCACTTACGATATTCAGCCGTCCCACTTACTGCATAAGTCACTATCTCACTTGTATAAATATGTGATGCTTGTAAATGATTTATGACACACACAAGTAATAAGAAAAAACATATTCTCTCTCTCTTTCGCTTACGCTCTCTCACGTCTCACTCTATCCTTTTCTCTTTCTCTCTATATACGTTAAACACATATATAGTTATATAGACATATCTGATCACCTTATATATTATTATATCATAGTTTATAACACGTTATCAGCACGATCGTCTTCTGATCCGTTCATATACCGAAAAACACAACCATTCTCCGATCCGTTCATATACCGAAAAAGGTGAGATTTATTTTTATGTTCAATATTTTTACGTTTATATATTGTTTCGAGGTGATAGGCGCTGCCTTCCCCGAACCGATCGTTATGAATGGTTATGCCTTCACGATAATGATCATATGGGACTATGTCTCTTCAGATCATATGGCAGGCTCTGCCACCATGAAATGAATGTCCTAAAGACATTTTCAATTTTGTCTAGAAGACAAAAATTTTACAGTTATTATTATCGGAGCGCGGCTCGGCCGCCCCATTATTAATTTATTATTTTCGCAATAATTTAAATGGATGACTTTAGTCACCATGATTTATTTATTTATTGTTAATATTATTTTGGACGGCTATGTCTCCACATATTTTTATATTCTCTTTAAATATGGATGATTTTGTCATCACAATATTGCCGTAAATTATTTGTTTGTTATGGTTATTATATAAGGAGGCTCGGCCGCCTGTATATAATCATTTTTATCTAAAATTTGGTAAATTTAACTGATTGATTATCAAGAATTTCATATCGATTTTTCGCCACTTCCAACGGCTATAAACGGCTATAAAAAACGGCTAGTGAACAGTATTTTCAATCTATAAATATACTTATCTTTCATTTATTCTTTTCACTCAAAATCTCTCATCTTCACTAAAAATCACTTCTAAGAAAATCATTTGTTTTTACAAAGAGGAAGAAGAAAAATGGTTCATCCGCTTTTAGTTTTTGTAATAGGTTTTATACTTGTTGCATTTTACGGTTTACTCTTCGGAGAGTTTTCTCCCGGGGAATATGTGATGAATTTTATTTTGATGTTTTATGCACTTGTGTTTCTTTTAATTGCGCTATTTATTTCGGCGCCTCCTATGTTTTAAATTGCTATGTATTCTTTAAAATCGCAATATCTTATTTAAATTTATGATTAATAAAATATTAATTTATGATTTCAGTTATCATGTCAAACTTGACAAAGCTCGAGATTACTGCCCTTGATATTTCTGGGAAAAACTATATGACATGGGTAGTAGCTGCAAAAATGCACCTCAAAGGAAAAAAACTTCTTAATACCATCGATGCGTCAGAAACGACATCGGATGAGAACAAGGCAAATGCCATGATATTTTTGTTCCATCACATCCATGATGGTCTAAAAGACCAATACATCACAAAAGAAGATCCTGCGGATCTCTGGAAATCGCTCAAAGATAGGTTTGATCACCAAAAATACGTGATCTTACCAAAAGCCAAACATGAGTGGCTTAATCTCCGATTTCTGGATTACAAAAGTGTGGGAGAATATAATTCCGCTTTGTTCGGAATAACTTCCAAGATGGTGTTATGTGGAGAAAAAATAAACGATTATGATATGATCGAAAAAACACTCCAAACATTTCATCATGTAAATGTAATCCTGCAACAACAATACCGGGCAAAAGGGTACACTCTTTACTCAGAGTTGATGCAAACCCTCCTTGTTGCAGAGCAAAATAATCAGCTTGTGATGCTAAACCATCAGACTCGACCAACTGGATCAGCTCCATTCCCAGAAGTGAATGTTGTATCATCCAGTTACAATAATTGGCAACGACATGGACCCGGTAGAGGCCGTGGTCGTGGTCGTGGTCGAGGACGTGGTCGTGGACGTGGTCGAGGCCAAGGAAGAGGATTTCACTTTAATAATTTCAACACCGGGAGACTTGATAAAAATTCTCAAGAAAATAAAGTTGGTAAAAATGTGAACAAACATTATGAAACTGCTTGTTACAGATGTGGTATGAAAGGACATTGGTCCAATACATGTCGTACACCAAGGCATTTGGCTGATCTGTATCAAAAATCCCAAAAGGGAAAAGAGAAGGAAGGTGAAACCAACTTCATCTCTGATGAATCCGGACCCTCTTTCGATGGAAATGATAATGATGCACATCTCGATCTTTCTGATTTCCTCGTTGATCCTGAAGATATCAACGCCCAACAAGTTGACTAAAATAACCTATTTTTTGGGTTTTTATAAATTTGTGTTATATGTATTTTTGTTATAAAAAGTGGGTTGTAAAATAAGTTATTAATGTTTTTTTTTATGAATAATTTAAATCCAGAATATGTCAAGATCTGAGATTCGGGATGGAGATTTATGTCTGGCAGACAGTGCTACAACGCACACAATACTTAAAAAATAAAAAATACTTCTCCTCTCTAAATTTAAAAAATTCCGCTGGAAGCGTGAATACTATATATGGGAATGCAAAGATTATTATGGGCTCTGGAAGAGCTTGTTTTTCAATGCCAAGGGGGAATAAATTTGAAATAAATGATGCATTATATTCCCCTAAATCCCAGAGAAACTTAATAAGTTTCAGAGATATCCGCAGAAATGGATATCATATCGAAACCATGAATAAATATGGCATTGAATATCTTTGCATCACATCACTAATTTCGGAAAGGAAAGTTATATTAGAGGAACTACCAGCATTATCCTCCGGATTATATTCCACAAAGATTCATACAGTTGAATCATATGTTACAGTAAACCCGAAGTTTACTAGTACATTTAAAGTGTGGCATGAAAGACTTGGCCACCCTGGTTCAGTCATGATGAGAAAGATTGTGCAAAATTCGAATGGCCACCCGTTGAAAAACCAGAAGATTTTTCAATCGGGAGAATTTTCATGTAATGCATGTTCTCAAGGAAAACTCATAATTCGGCCATCACCAGTCAAAATTGGGAATGAATCTCCAGTATTCTTAGAAAGAATACATGGTGATATATGTGGGCCTATCCACCCACCATGCGGGCCATTTCGATATTTTATGATATTGATTGATGCATCAAGTAGATGGTCACATGTGTGTCTATTGACAACACGAAATACGGCTTTCGCAAAATTTATTGCCCAAATAATCAGGCTAAAAGCACAATTCCCTGATTATACAATAAAGAAAGTAAGGCTTGATAACGCTGGTGAATTCACTTCACAAGCTTTTAATAACTATTGTATGTCAATGGGAATCGATGTTGAACATCCGGTCCCCCATGTACATACACAAAATGGCATGGCTGAATCCTTAATTAAACGGCTGCAACTCATTGCAAGACCGTTAATAATGAGAACAAAACTCCCAATTTCTATATGGGGTCATGCTATCTTGCATGCGGCGTCGTTGGTCCAGATAAGACCAAGCGCATATAATAAACATTCCCCTTTACAATTAACATCTGGCCAAGAGCCAAATGTATCCCATCTCCGTGTTTTTGGTTGTGCGGTTTATGTTCCTATAGCCCCACCGCAAATAACAAAAATGGGGCCACAAAGGAGATTGGGTATATACGTTGGTTATACATCACCAAGTATAATTCGGTACCTTGAACCGCAAACTGGTGATATGTTTACGGCTCGTTTTGCCGATTGTCATTTTAATGAAGATGAATTTCCAGCGTTAGGGGGAGGAATTAAAGAAATTCCAAAAGATGTTACATGGTGCACACCGTCTTTGTTGCACCTAGATCCCCCTACAAATCAACGCGAACTCGAAGTTCAGAAAATCGTACACTTACAAAATATGGCAAATCAATTACCAGATGCGTTCACTGATACAAAAAGGGTGACAAAATCATATATCCCTGCTGCAAATGCTCCATCAAGAATTAACGTTCTTGAAGAACAAATTGATGGGAATAGAGCAAATGAACCCAGAGTTCAGTTAAAAAGGGGGAGGCCAATTGGTTCTAAAAACAAAAATCCCCGAAAGAAAAATAAATTGGGAGAAGAAAATGAAAAGGTTCACGAAGAACCATATAAAGAAAAATTCCAAAAGACATATATGAAAATGGTCCAGAAGAACCACATACAGAGAAAAGTCCTGAAGACGAAAATGACAAAGAAAAATATGAGATTTCCATTAACTATGCCCAAGATGGAAAAATATGGGATAGAAATGAAATAGAAGATAATGATGGAATTTTCTCATTCTCTGTATCAAAAGACATTGATCATGAAAGTGATGATCCAGACCCAAGGTCCGTATCAGAGTGCCAGAAAAGGCCTGATTGGGAGAAATGACAAATTGCCATGAAAAATGAATTATTCTCCCTGAATAAAAGAAATGTCTTTGGACCTATTGTCACTACACCCAAAGATGTAAAACCGGTTGGGTACAAGTGGGTTTTTGTACGGAAAAGAAATGAGAAAAATGAAGTCACAAGATATAAAGCTCGACTTGTGGCATAAGGATTTTCTCAAAGACCGGGAATCGATTATGAAGAAACATATTCCCCGGTTATGGATGCAATTACATTCAGATTTTTAATGAGCCTTGCGGCAACCAAAAATCTAGAAATGTACCTTATGGATGTAGTGACAGCATATCTATATGGATCACTTGATAATAATATATATATGAGGATCCCAGAAGGATTAAAAATGCCTGCAGCATTAAACTCAAAATCTAGAGAGATATGTGCGATCAAATTACATAGATCACTTTACGAATTAAAACAATCTGGGCGCATGTGGTATAATCGCTTAAGCGAATTTTTGCAAAAGAAATGGTATGTGAATAATGCAATTTGCCCTTGCGTCTTTATTAAGAAATCCTCATCAGGATTTGTGATCATTGCTGTATATGTTGATGACTTGAACATCATTGGAACTCAAAAAGAAATTGATGATGTAAGAACTCATATGAAAGAAGAGTTCGAAATGAAAGATCTCGGACATACAAAATTTTGTCTTGGACTCCAGATAGAGCACCTCCGAGATGGAGTATTTGTGCATCAATCAAATTATACCAAAAGGATCTTACAACGTTTTTATATGGATAAAGCGACTCCTTTGAGTACTCCAATGGTTAATCGATCTCTCAATACTGAAAAAGATCCATTCCGACCTTGTGAAGATAACGAGGAAGAGTAAGGTCCTGAAGTACCTTATACGAGCGCTATAGGAGGACTTATGTATCTTGCAAATTGTACTCGACCGGATATAGCATTTGCTACAAATCTACTTGCAAGATATAGTTCGTCACCTACGCGCAGACATTGGAATGGGATAAAACATATTTTTCGTTACCTTCAAGGAACGATTGATTTGGGATTATTTTATCCTCGAAATTCCAAATTTGGCTTAGTTGGTTTTGCAGATGCATTATATTTATCAGATCCGCATAAATCTCGGTCGCAAACTGGATATGTTTTCACCATTGGAGGAACTGCAATCTCATGGCGATCCCAAAAACAAACTTTGGTTGCAACTTCTTCAAATCATGCAGAAATTATTGCACTTCATGAGGCATGTAGAGAATGTATATGGCTCAGATCCATGACTCAACACATTCAAGAAGCCACTGGAATAATCACCAGCAAAGAGCCAACAATCTTGTATGAAGATAATGCTGCATGCGTTACCCAGACAAAAGAATGCTATATCAAGAGCGACAGAACAAAACACATCCCTCCTAGATTTTTCTCTTACACTCAAGAGCTCGAGAAAAATCAAAAAGTGGATATCCGATATATTCGCTCAAGTGACAACACAGCAGATTTATTTACCAAGGCGCTTCCTACTACAACATTCAAGAAACATATTCAAAGTATCAGAATGCGTCGTCTACGTGATCTATAAAGAATATATCATATCCATCATTTTGAAGGGGAGACTGCACTCTTTTTCCTTTGTCATGGTTTTTATCCCATTGAGTTTTTCCATGATTAAGTTTTTAACGAGGTAGTACGTAAAACATTATATTGATGGATAATTAAGGGGGAGTGTTGAAAATAGAATAATTAATCCATCCACTCAATAACCCACTTACGATATTCAGCCGTCCCACTTACTGCATAAGTCACTACCTCACTTGTATAAATATGTGATGCTTGTAAATGATTCATGACACACACAAATAATAAGAAAAAACATATTCTCTCTCTCTTTCGCTTACGCTCTCTCACGTCTCACTCTCTCCTTCTCTCTTTCTCTTTATATACGTTAAACACATATATAGTTATATAGACATATCTGATCACCTTATATATTATTATATCATAGTTTATAACAAAAAAAATATAGGAGAAAAAGTTTGTTGAATTGAAAACTGGTGAAATGGCATATTTTTCTTTTCTATATTGGTTATATGGTTTCGCATAATGTTGGAAACGCTAAATACTACTCTATTTATTTCATAAAAAAAATTATTTTAACACAATTTATGCATATTGAGAAATTTTAAAATATACAAATATATTCATATTTAATATACTAATAATTTAATTTAAATGATTTAATATAATTGTTATTATCTTTAAATAAAATTCAAAAAAAGGATTGTGTATAAAAAAATCAAAACATAAAATGATATTTTTTTTGAAATAAAAAAATAAGTCTAAAACGATACTCTACTAAACGGAGCGAGTATTAATTTGCAATTGGTGTCATGTAAAGTAACAAAATTAGTCCATCATCCCCACGATTCTAAGTTTTACCAATCGGAGCCATGATTCATTTAATGCGTTTACTGAGGCATAAAATGATTTTCCTAGATGTAATATTTTTTTGTCGGCAGATGTAATATTTTTACATAACTATCTTGCGCCAACACTAAATAGTAAATGCTTTAATTGGCCAAGGAATAAAGTCATAAACAGTTGTACGACACATGACATGAAAATGAAACAAAAAATATCGTACCAAGTGGTGGACTAGTGCGGCTCATTATCTTTTGCTAGAAGCTTCCAATTTGGTTTGGTTTTATCTACTTTTCATTCGGATGATTTTTTTTTTTGTTTAACCTATTCACTCGGATGATATTTTGTTTATTTTTTTACTTTCATAGTTACTACTTACTAGGCGGTCATTATTGCTATCGATTGCTAAGATATATCCAATAGAGTTATATTAAAAAAAGAAAAATAATGAAAAAGGAAGAGAGTGTGAGAAGAAGTTCTCAAATGAGAACTTTTGAGAAACTCCTTAGTCTTTTATAGATTAGTTCATGTCTTTTTTAATTAAAATTTATAATTATATTTAAATACTAATATTGTTTTGTTTGAGAAACTCTTTTGGGATTCTTATGGAGATGCTCTAATTAGTATTGGGTTCACCATCACATAGATCTATTCTCTATTCTCTATTCTCTGTTTTCTGTTTGGATATTCCAAATCTACAGCAAAAAAAATTATTTCGAGATAGTTTGAAAAAAATCTAACATATTTCCCTGTTACATCTCGGGACTGATACCGACAAGGAAATTATATTAAAAAAAAAGGAAAGAAATATCATGTTATTATGTAAATTAAAACAGGGTTTACCCGGCGATTAGTACTTCATCAAGAAATGGTCGTACTGTAGTGTTACATGCAACAAATCTCTGACCGTCATATCACATTAAAGAAAAACAAATAGAATGATAGTCACTATCTGATTAATTCAATTATTGAACTTTAGGCGCAGATAAATGTTACATGGCTATTTTTCATTACAACTTTAGAAAGCTCGCAGTCACAGATACACGTCCAATCCAAGTCCATATGTCAATATATATATGTGTGTGTAGTTATAACTTATAACAAATTTGTATCGTGATTTAGAAAACACATGTGCCTCTACGTACGCATGTACTCCATTTCCACCTAGTGAAATAAAAGTCGTTCCATCTAAAATTTGTTAACTAGTTAAAAACAAATCAACTCAATAAAAGCCCAAATTTAATTTGCTTTGGTTTGATTTGGCTCGATTCGATATTAAGAAAGATAAGCATTTTTAAAAAGTCGTGTATCACCTTTCTTTCTCTTATTTATGTGTTTTTTTTTTTTGTTATGTTGGGTCATCTATATTTTTCACCAAACAAAATGACTAGAATAAAGCTGCGAAAGCACAACACTATTAGTATAATTGTTACTGTCAATAATAATAATAGCTCTACTTCAATCTTTTTTTTGGCTTTATCAAACTTCCCACACGACCTTTTAATTTGGATGAAAGCATATCGTGTACAACTCTAACGTTTCATATCGCCAAGCCTTGTATTTCTTTCTTTTAAGCTTGTACGTACGGAACATTTATCAGATTTTTGCAGATTAGCCTCTTCTTCTGATGACGATGGTTTTAAATTTTAGTTATTAAAGGTTTGCTTTCATATGCACTATATATATAAGATACAACAGTACCACAATTTAATACTTGAAAAAATAGGTATTCAAATCTGACAACTAATTTTCTCGACCAAGTAAGGCACCCGCTTATATTTCCATCCAAAAAAATTCTCAGTCTTTGATTGGGTGTAGTTTTAGATGAGTGTTTGGTATTTTTCTTCTTCTTTCTATTCTTTAATACTCAATGGATCATCCAACCAAATTTGTAGACAATTGATTTTCTTAAAAATTGGAAATCTCTTGTTTTTTTAATCATCTAATCAAGCTTTTAAATTTTTAGTTCTCATCATAACTTTATGATTTGGATTGCTGAAATTAAATTCTTACACCAAAAGCTAAAACTAAAATCTAAAAACCAATTAACACTAAAAATTATATTAAAATTGCATCCATTACATAAAAATATCATGTGTTTTTTTTTACCATATTTGATTTTTATCCTTTTCATAATCGACATTTTGTCTTTTTTTTTTTAACAGACACAAACACAAGTATTCTATCACTTACTTTCTTATTTTTCTATAAATTTCACAATATGAGAAACTTTTAATATAAATTTATTCTCAAAAGTTGAGAAAGTAGAAAGTTTGTTGAAAGAATAGGAAATTGTTTATATAAAGGTGAATAATTATATATTTTATAGGATTTTACAACATGTTCTTCGTTATTTATACTTTTTTTTTATAAAGATTTTTACTTTCCTTTTCAATGGTATATATCATGGGTTTGGTGGGAACACATTTTTAAAAAAGTATATATATATATATATATCGTATAACTTCGTATAATNTGATATTAACAACATAACATTTAAGAGTCAGAAGTTACAAAAATTAACTAAAAACTTCCGGCTAAACAAAATACAAGCAAAATACGAATATATATAGCAGAATAAAATCTAACTCTTGGATTCTCTTCTTCCTCCTTAATATCCTGTCGGAAACTCGCATCTTCCGTACTCTGCATATTCACATTAGATTAAACCAAATCAGCTTCTTTAATATAAGATTTATAAAAACACCTAAAAACTATTAAAAAAACACCCCAAAAGAATCATAGGATTCTCTTTAAACCCAACCCATAAACACTATTCAAGCAATGGACCAATCAGTATACGCCACGTCACTATTAATCAACGTTCACATCGGAACATTTGACCGAATCTACACCACTCAAAAAATGCGCAACCCTAAGCGGCGCACGATAGCACAAATCTTAACCTGCGCTTTATTAGCTAAAAAGAGAGGGAAAGTGATAAAATACGCACTCGGTGGTTGGCTAACGACGTAAGCGGCGCCGCCGAAGTAACAGCTACCTCCGGCACGACCTTTCTTCTGGTAATAACTATTGAAAGCAAACGAAGCATGCGCCTCAAGCGTATCTGGGCTATAACACGTGGCACCAGGCTGAATCGGACGGCAATCAGCACCTCCTTCACCACACGCGTAATCTAGACCTCCCTGTAGACGATCCTCCCCTGCATCACCATTAGCCACACACCACGAGCTCCCCGTCAAGCTCTTTGAAACGCCGCCACTGTTAATCGGAGGCGCGACTCGCTGATTTCCGATGGCCGGAGTGTTATGATAATGCTTTAATCCTTCCTGCGTGAAAGGAATGTCGTAGACTTTCTTCTCGTCGGGGAAGAAGAGACCGTAGTTTCTCTCCGACGTAGGTCCGAATTTCTTGTTTTCGTTGAAGAGAGCGAAGAGGAAAACTGTGAGATCCGCTTTGGGACGCAACGGTGTTCCGCCTCCGGTTAAAATCCGGCGGATTAAGTTTCCGTTGTAAGACGCGGCGTTTGCCACGGTGGCTCCGACTTCGTTCTCGTCTCCTTTCGAAGGCCAGCCGGTCTCCGTCACGATGATCTCGATGTCGTCGTATTTCATCGCCGACATCGCCGCGAAAACGGCGTCGATCTGTGCGTCGAAGAGGTTGAAGTATCTCAATCCGTTACCGGAATCAACCATGCCTGGATTCTCTCTAAGGAGAGCGTAATCGAGAGGGATCACATCTGAGTTTCCTTCGTAAGCGAAGAACGGATAGACATTGATCATGAGCCTCGAACCGGTTTCGCGTAAGAAATCAAGCATCGGTTTAATGACGACATCGACGAGCTCTGGTCGGAAAGATCCGGAGGAAGAAGGGTAGGAGTTTTGAAGCGCGCTTAAAGCTAACGGTGAAGAGATTTTAATGGAGGAGTGGAGGTTGTAACTGACGAGAGCTTTGTGAATGTTTCTCATAGCTGGGATTAAGAACTTTGTCGTGTTGTGTGGATCGACGAAGACTTCGTTTCCTACAGCGATTGATTCGATCTGCGTCGAAGGATGATAAGCAGCTACGTTGCGTTTGACCCACGAAGCGGCGAAGGAAGCTCGTTTCGCGGCGGAGAAGAGGATTTCGTTTGGGAGATCTACCGTGACCCGGATTCCAGATCCGGATAAGGCTTTGAGTACGGCCGGGTCGGCGTCGAAGATTTTGACCCGGTCGATTCCTTGGGATTTTAGGAGCTGTACTACTTTGAATGCGGATGGGAGTTCGTCGGAGATTCTGCCGTAGTTTACTCCAATGGAACCAGCATCTGCAAAAAGACAAAACATCATGAGAATGTGTGTGTAATGTAATGCAATGTTTCTCAAGGAAAACTGAAATAAAATTACCTGAGAGTGAAATGGGTGAGAGAAGTACAAGGAAGATGAAAGATGTGAGGAAGAAATCCATACTCAGCTTCTGGAGAGAAGAGAGCAGGAGCTAGAGAGAGAGGAGGAAGATGAAGAAGGAGCCAGAGATATTTAGGGTTATTGGAGAGTGGTGTCGTGTGGAGTGAGACTAGCCTTACTACTAGTAAAGTGGTGGTGGACTGGTGGTAATAGGTAAGAGTCAAGACTGAGTCTTATTATCCAAAGGAAATTAAGTTATTAATTACTGTTTTTCAAGATATAAGATGTTTGAGCAAAAGCAACAAGAATTAAGAAATTTGTTTTTTCCAAAAAAGTATCAATTTAGCGTATGAATTAAAAATAATTCAACTAATTATGAAAAAGACTACATAATATTCAATAAATTTTAAAGTTGCGTAGAAAATTATTACTCTCTTCGTTTCACAAAAAGTGTCGTTCTAAAATTTTATTTTTGTTTCACAAAAAAATGTCATTTTATGTTTTCAATGTATAATTTTGAATAAAAATTTAATTTTAATCTTATTGTTTTAGTATATTAATTAGAAGAAAAAAAATTGTTTAGTGTATTAATAAGAAATAATATGAAACTTTTAATAGTTTTTTTAATACACGTGAAATGTGTTAAAATGACACTCTTTTATAAAAGAAAATAGAGTACGTAGTTAATAACGTATTAATTATTTTCAATTTAATTTAGGGTTTTTTAAGTTTTTTTTAGCACTCTTACATCATCATCACATATAATTGATATAATTATATTACAAATGATGATTAATAAATCGAATTCAACTACATGCTAACACTTTTGATTATATAATAATTAACTCCAGGAACAAGGAACTCCACAACACAGATTTTTTCGCAACACATGAAAAGATTAAGTTACCGTTTTTAGTAGCTTAGCCTTCGATATTTCTTCTGTCTCCGAAGATATAATCTGTCGGCTAATGTAATCCGGCTTCTCTTTTTTTTTTTGTGTTGTAGATGTTAGTTTTCGAAAACAATTTTTACCACTGCTGGTTTTGTGTAATCTCAAATTTATAATATCGGTATAACTCACTAAATATAATTCACTAAACGAAAAAAAAACTTATTGAATATTCATTTATTCACATGTCATATTATCTGCATCACCTTCTCCACGTTCGCATCTTTCACATGTCACAGTATATGATGAGAGTTTACAGCTAATCATGTGGAGAATTGATGGTTTCTTTATTTATGAATCTGAATCATTAAGATGTCGATTATTGTTTTTTGTTCAAAGTTCAAACAAATCATTAAGATGTCGATATTGTTTATTCCTCCTTGCTCAAGAGAATGATTTTAGACGTAAAGTTGAATTTTGATTATTTCATTCAGTGTTTGTTGTAGAATAGATATACTGGTGTGATATTCATGGAATTTCTTTTAGATTCTGTTAAGTTTTTATACATTTGTTACGGATGAAGTAAAATATCAAATAAATAAGTAAAATCAAGAATAGAGTTTACATTGCACGCCGACCCCACCATGTTAGGTAAAAACCTAATTTTGCTGGCTTTTCATCAGAGAGATATTAAAGAGAGATAAAATGTGACGATGTGAGATGAATCTCGAAATACAAACACAACAGACACTTTGCATTTTGTTTCGAGTTGACTAATCAATTTGTGTGATTCTCAAGGTTCTCGTTTTTACAATTGGTACTAAAGCTATTATCTTTATTGCAACCAAAAAAAAAAGGTAAGATCTTTAGGAGAATATAGACACCTTTTCTGCTACTGGCGAAATTAAAGCAAATCCAAAAAAATTCCAATCTCAAACGGCAATCAAGATTATTATTGAAATTTAAAATTTTTTTACATGAAACCAAACACCCAAAAAAGGAAACAAAACCGATGTAACAAATACATATCTCAAAAAAACAAAGTCAGCTGAAAACTTATATTTTCTAAAGACAAAATCCTATAAAAAAAAAGCAAAAAACATTAAATTTTTGCAAAAACCGCTAATGAATCATAGGTACTAAAACGAAATGTTGAACCCATTCTCACCCACAATTTTTTCCAAAGAGCTTGTAGTCACCAGAGCTATACTAGAAGATATGAGACTCGAGAATAACCAAAACCAAAAATTGACCTAAACCGATCTCAAAAACACAACAACACCAACAAAAACAAACGCATGACCGAAACGAGAAGCTAACCTATAACTACTCCAAACACGGTTATTCCAAAGAAACAATACATTTGAGAAGCGTAAAAACAAAGCAAAGAAACACTTCGACTGGATATACACAAAAAAACCCATCAAATCTTACACGCAGACACTCTCAAACCAACCTCATCTATTTACAGATATCAGACTGGTTACATGGGTCCAACCTCATCTATTTACAAATATAAGACTGGTTACATGGGCGGCTCAAACAAATTGAAATCCCTGATCTGAATATTGGAAATACTCTTTTCATTTTTTTAATAAAAAATGGATTCTCATTTTGGAAAAAATTACCTAAAACTTTTTTTGGCCTTGAACATTTGCACACCATGCTCTCCCTCATATCTGCCNTCTTTTGGCAAAAGGAAGTTTTAATAATTAAATTCAAGAAAATTCCGACATGACCTTAATGAGTCGATACTAAAATAAAAATTCAGCCACGTTTCATCGGGATAGAAGAAATAGCTTTTTATTACGCACGCATGAATTACCTACCAATTTGTTGATACTCCAGTACTTTTTATCGCGTATATGAATAATACATTTTGCACGAATTGATTGGTGTCTATGTTATTCGATTTCCGTTTGGTCTACATTATTATCATATCACTATACATAAAAACTAAACCTCAATGTATTTGTAGGCTTTAAGATAATAGATTAGTTTGAAGTAATGCTGAATAGAGTATAACACACAAAATAAGCATCGGTGTATCACATACTTCCGTTTCATATTAGTTGTCGTTTTAGAACTTAAATTTTGTTTTATATTAGTTGTCTTTTTAGAATTTCAATGCAAATGTTTGATAATATTTCCATTTTCTACTCCTTTAGTTTATTAATTAGTGTTATCATAGTATATAATACATTAATGAGGGGTAAAACAGAAAATTGAATTGTTTTTTTAATCTACGTAAAACAATATAGAACGAACGACAACTAATATGACACAGAGGAAATAATTGAGAAATAAAATATGTTCAACAAAATATCTCATCCTATATCTGAAAGCTTATTTTGCCACTAGCCAGTTGCATTTTATGATAAGAGCAATGAAATTGTTTTGGGGCCATTCGGGATTTCGAACAGTAAGTGAGTGATATGGACATGTCTCTATCAGTGTATTATTGTGGGCGAAGTGGTTACAATTGCCACAATTAGTATAATTATGTCAAATAAGTGATCTGATTTGTGGACGAGGTTATCACAATTTGCTTATCAGAACAGATATTTTGAATAAAAAAAGTCGGAAACATTAAATGTTGTAGGATTCCTAAACGACGACTCCATAATATAATGGTCATTTTATATATAAAGTGGAACCAACGGCTGAGACTTGAGAATGAGGGACAAAAAGATTTTTTTTAAATGATAGCAAGTAGCAACCAACATAGAGATAATTGAGTAACTATAGCTTTAATTTCCTGGGGTGAATTTGTTTAATTTCTATCTATCTAAATTATGTGGTTTAGTGTTTTTTTTAAGATGTCCTCTATTTTTTTTTTTTACGATGATTTATATTTTTTCACAATAATATGTAGATTTTTGAAACTTTTAGTAAATAAATTTACTTGGAATTTCGTAATTTCAAATGGAAGTTAGCTAGGATCTATAACTTAGTTTTGGAATCTAAACAAAAATAACACAATGTTTAACATCTTACCGTTGCATAAACATTCACCCCAGGAAAAAAAATATACTTATGCTACTTTGGGTTGTCCAGTTTTATACCTCAAGATTATGTTTCAGTGAGTTATGATGATCCCAAATTATATCAACTACCAACTACCAGTTAATTTATCTTTGAACCAGAGACTCATCACGATTGAACTTTTTTTGTTTTTCCTTAAAAAACTTAAAAAGTTTGGGCTGCCAAAATAATTATATTGGCGACAAAATAGAAAAACTGAGAAAGTAACAAATAAACAGATATCTGTCTCTTTATAGATCAAGCCGAGTAGGACCAAAAATCGAGTATCACTAAATAAATGAAAGAGAGAAAATAGAGAAACAGTGACATTGCAATAGAATTCCCGAAAACAGAATACTGTTCTAGTGGTTTAAGTTGCATGCCACAAAGAAAACCTGTTCAATTATTTATACTATTATTGTATGGCATAATTTGCTTATAAAGCTATTGTAAGTTGTTATTTGCTATGACTATTTGAAACCGATTTGTAACCTAAGAATCGTCCGTCGGATCGATAACCTAAGAATCGGTACGACCTCCAACGGCATTCGACCATTCCAAATTGTGCTACCAATAATGTGCAGATACAAAATCTACGTATATACATGCTTAGGCATATTGAAACAAAAGCCCATTCAATTTTATAGCAATTGAAACAGTAAAAGATAATGGCCCGTTACTCGTTATTTAGGCCCATTAATCGTTATATAGGCCCATTAGCATATCACAAAAGACAAATCATCTTCGACGAAGAACAACAAAACACAGTGGAATTGGAATCGATTTGGACTGTAAACTTGATTGCCGCGAAGATTGCACAAATCCCCAATTCCTACAGCTTCACTTTCGGAATTATAACACCGGACACAAGTTTTTCAGTGAATTCTGTAATTTTACATTGCACAGAACTTGGACAGAAAAAGAGACAGAGAGAGATCTAAAAAGAGTGAAGTTTCTGACCTTTTCCCTCTTTTTTTGTTTTGTTTTTCGGCATCTGATTTCCAGGGTGAGATCGAGTTCTGTTTTTGTTGGCGTGAGATGAATTCTTAAGAAGAAGAAGAAAAAAAAAACAAAGATGCGTAGAGAGATCTCGTTTTTGCTACAGCCCAGGTGCCTCTTTCTCCTGGTTGCCCTAACGATTTTCCTCGTCTTCGCGCTCTCCAACAACGGAAAAGTACGATTTTTTCTCCGACCCATTTTGATTTTATTTCTCAAATGTATTACACTTTTTTTGTGGATCTGTTTGAGGGCTCTTGGGTTTACTCGGAATTTCCGTAGTTTCATCTGTTGAAATATCGAAAGTACTCTTCTTTTTAAAGCTAGTGAGAGATCTGATTCTTTGAAACCCTTTTGAGAAGTTGCCTTCTGATTAGTGTTGCTTGGATTTGGTCACGAGTAGTCTCTTTTGGTTAAGCACATTGAAGTGGTTTAAGTGAGTTTGCGAAAGGAGCTTATTAGTGTGTGATATGTGTTGGTTCGTTTAGTTGAAGGTAGCCATTCTAAATATGCATTTGGTTAACCTCGAAAGCATCATAACCTGATGATGATTACTGTGCCAGGATAACAATGTGGAACTGGTTCTAGCTTTCTAATTTTACGGCCGATGTTTATGTTTGTCTCAGCATTGTTGTTAGGTCTTAGTGTCAGTAGTTATAGCCTGTTCTTCGATCTTTCATGGCCAGGTAACTCTGATAAAAGTAGAAGAGAGAGTAGTTTGAGTATAGAGAAGTTGTTCTGCTAGTTTAAGTCGTAAGCAAGTTAGACAATGAGTTCGAATGTATGCCTGCTAGGTTTTTCTGGTAACTACTATTCTATTATAGACCTCTGCAGAGGATTATGGCTGGACCTCAGCTCAGCATAACTAACCTATGGTGTTTGCATATGTGCCTGATTTGTTTGCTCTCTTGATGCTTAGGAGGAGGAGAAGCAAGTAATCGAGGATTATGAAATCACACACAGAGTATTTCTCGATGTTGATATCGATGGCCAACGCTTAGGTAATGGACTGATATATTCTTTTTTTTTTTTTTTGTATAAGAAGAGAGAAAAACAAAAATTCCTTCTCCACTTTTCTTGAAGTGAAACAGTTTTTTAATTGGCGTTATGCACATGAGTTCTGGGGATCTCTTCTTTACCTTTTGCTTCCTTCAACTTCTGGTGATTTCGCTTTCTGTGATATAAATACTTGCAGGCAGGATCGTTATTGGACTATATGGCAGTGTTGTACCCAAAACTGTAGGTATGTCTTTGGCATCTTGAATGCAAACAATTCGGTGAATTTGTTCAAATAGTTTCTAATGTTTAATTTCTTTGTTTTTGCAGAAAATTTCAGGGCCTTATGCACAGGTTTGTACTTGAATGATTTGGTTTATCTTTGACTGAGTGCTTCAATTCCTGATTAAATATATCTGAATATAAACTTAGGAGAGAAAGGAAAATCTTCAAGCGGAAAACCTCTACACTATAAAGGAACACCATTTCATCGCATAATATCTGGATTTGTAATCCAAGGAGGAGACATTATCCATGGCGATGGAAAAGGGAGTGAGTCCATTTATGGCGGCACCTTTCCTGATGAAAACTTCAAGATAAAGCATTCACACGCAGGTAAGATAATTCTCTCTTCCAACTTAGGAAATTTGAAGAATTGCTTGGAAAAAAGAGTTTTAGGAAAACGAATTTGTATGTGTAGGTGTTGTAGCGATGGCTAATACAGGACCTGATTCTAATGGCTCACAGTTCTTCATCACTACTGTGAAGGCTAGCTGGTAAGCTCTCCTCTCATACTCACTTCACTTACAATGAAAGTCACTTTTTCTTACGCAGAACATACTAAAAATGAGATCAGAACTCCAAATTTAAGGCAGGCACACCTATTTTTAGTTTTGTTCTCGACGATCCCCTAGGGATCCAACATGCGGTTGAAAATGGAAATATAGATGCGGTTTGGACAAGATCATACATTCAAACAAACAGATTGGATATTGTGGTGGTTTCACTCATGGATTTCAGTGTAGAATTAAAAAAAAAAGAAGAAGATTTGATGATTGTGCTCACTATGTGCAGGTTGGAAGGAGAACATGTGGTGTTAGGGAAGGTGATACAAGGAATGGACAATGTATTCGCCATTGAAGGTGGAGCTGGAACTTACAGTGGCAAACCCAGGAAGAAAGTTGTGATTGCTGATTCTGGAGAGATTCCTAAAGACAAATGGGATGAAGAAAGATGACAAAGACAACCTAAATTACACATCTCAGCAAATCTGGTTCTGTTCTTGTGATATCCTCTCTGTTTTTTCTTTTTGCTGATGTGATGATCTGAATTCTGAACACAATGCCAATGTAGTTAGTGTTTAAAGCTGGAAGCATCTGTAGCTCTTCGCTTAAGGTTTTCTCCTAAATTTCAGTAGACTTTATTTATATGATTTTTTTAGTTCAGTCTACAGTTATGTAGATATCTAATATTTATGACAAGTTGAATTATTGTAGACATGATAGTTAATTTGATTATTTAAAGACATTTTCAACTTGTAAACATGGATTTTTTTCCATCCTTATTTTGCAACATCTATTTTTTTTTTTGGTTGAAATATTGCTACATTTATTAAGCTTATTATATGTGGTTTTGGTATATGTTGGACCCTATTTATTTGGTAGAATGTGAAAATAACCTAAAAAAAAAAAAAAAAAAGACAAGAATTTTAAAAACTAATAAAATTGTCTAAACTTTAAATCTCAAAAACTAAATTTCAAACTTAAACCTTAAATATTAAATCTTAAATCGTGAAACCTGAATGGAATGTTGTCTATATCTATAATTTAAAAACCTAAATAAAATTGTCTATATCTATAATTTTTAAAGAATTATAGTCTATTTTGTTTTTTTCTTATCCCTATTTTAACCTTATAACACGGATCGAATTAGAGGGGATGACTCTGCCACCAATACCAATACAGTTCACATGAATATTTCGTTTAGTCTGCGTGTTATAATCTACAAGTGTTAATTTTTTTTTTGGCAAAACCAAGTTTATTATAAGCATTGAAACAATTTGCCAACTAGTATCAATTCTACTATTTGGCTAAATAAATCTTTTAAAAACCGAATATAAGGATTTAAAAAAAAAAAACGATCCGAAACTCAGCTTTCAAAGGTTGGGTAAGGTTAAAACTCAGATGTCGTCGCTGATTATAAGACATTTCATTTAAAACTCACGACACTCAAACCAAGACGTAATATTTTTAACAAGTTTAAGGTTCAGATTCTCTATATATATCGAATGACAATATTGAAACAGCAACAAAAAATGAAAGAAAGGATGATACGCAGAAACGAGATATGGCAAAGAGATAATTCCAACGAAGAAACGAACACAAGTATTGCGCAACAAGTCAAATTAAGCCTAACTATTGAACAACTTTAGAAGACAAGCCACCAAATGTTACAAACAAAACCTCCCAATAACAAACTACAAAAGAGCTACTAATCAATTAAAATCATAAGACATATATATATAGAGAGAGACACATGCTAAAGCTATTATCTACTTACACCTCATCAAAACTCATGTATGTGCTATTGTTATCCACAAATCTATACAAACATGGTTATGTCCCCTCAATGCGTGTGAATGTTTTGAATAATTTTTTGATGATTTAGATCTTGTTTGTTTGTTTATAATTTTACGCGTTATAATAGTTTGTTTTTCGCCAAATGAAACCATAACATTTGGGATATCAAACAAACTTCATTTGTTACTTTTAAATGCAAACAGAAAGAGACTTTCGTTTAGGTTTGGTATGTGTGTTTATAGTTTGTGAAATTTTTATGAAAAAACGAATATATTTTAATGCTACATGAGAACGCAAACGTATAAATCTGCGTTTAGAAGTTTGGAACTATTGAAACCTTAATGAATGACATCTATCTCTGAATTTGATTAAATACTTCTTGATCTCGCTACATCAGATCTCGCCGGTCAAAAAAGATTCATCCTCGAATCTTCGAATCTTTAATCGGTTTTTCCACATCGGTTTTTTTCTTTTGTTGATGAAATCTTGTTTCCACAAACGGATCTTGCATTACGAATTTGATTAAACACTGAGTTTTCACATATCTTATTTCGCCCAGAGTTTGTATGAATCAGATTCTCAAAAGTGGCTTCTTCGAATACGAATTTGACATGATTGATAATTAGGACATCTTCTTCATATATGTCGATCATAGATAGGATCGTCATAGATCTCTTTGTAGATTTCATGGTATTCTCTCTCGACAAAAGGACTTTTGTTTTTGAAAGTATAGATGATGTCACTCACCATGACATCCATAATCGGTCTCTGATTACGAAATCAATAAAAAAGCAGATCTGATACCAAATGATGAAGATGCGTTCTGATCAAGAGAGATCAGGTTGAAACATAACAAAAGAGAGTAGGTAGTGTTAGTACTGTCGACCTTATGTGCCCATAATTCTTCCATAACTTTAGATTTTAGTGTTTGGGCTTTTTTAATTGATCGTTTTTTATTGCACCCGAATAATAACATGTAGGGGTCTATGCAAACTCATGTTCATGTACATATATAAGTATATAACCGTGTATCCATAATTCACTATAACTATACCTAAATTCTTTATATAAAATATCATATGCACACGTATGGCATGATACAATTAATGGTATGGTTTGCTCGACTTATACCATACATGTTATGGACAATTTCATCGGAAGACGATAAACTTTGGGACTGCAAAATTCTTCTTGGGATTGTGTAATGGCTTTCAACGTATCTTTAGGCTATATTCTGTGAACCCTTTATTTACTGACACCAAATTTTACGATATTCAATTGATGTGAATTGGGCTAATTAACTAGGGCTGGGCGTTCGGGTACCCGTTCGGGTTCGGATCGGATATTTCGGATTTCAGGTATTTCGGGTTTAGGCTCAAAGGACCCATTCGGGTATTTTAAACCATCGGGTCGGGTTCGGTTCAGTACTAATCAGGTTTGGTTATAACCGAAGTAACTATGGTTTCGGGTAAGTTCGGGTAAAATCGGGTATTTTCGGGTATTTAGGGTATTTTCGGGTATTTTTACCCGAACTATGAAGAAAACCCGAAATAAAATCCATACAAGTCCCAAATTGCAAACACACAAACAAGAAACATAGAAATAAAATCCATAAATTCCAAATCATTTGTTAAACCACTACTCTTCTTGCACTGTTGCCGATTCAGAATCTGCAAATATAAAAAATACAATGAGACTTGTTAAACCACAAATACAAAAAATAACATAGAGGTATAAGAGAATGAAACTTATACCTCTCTTACGCTTTTCTTGTTCTTCAAGTTCAGCTAGTATCTGTGCATTTGTGAGCATTTTTGAATCAATCCGAATGTATAGAAAAAACAATGACAGGACACTACTAAAACCATTTTGAAGAATGATTAGATATGCATTTCGATTTGAAATGAGAATCCACATATAGAAACCATAAACGAGAAAAGCACTTGGAGTCGGCCTTATATACTACGAGAAACTCATCTTACAAACACTAAATTAGCAATTCTCTAGAGTGCACACCTTCATCTGATCTGTGCACACGTACTTATGTGCACACCTTCAGCTAGGGGTTTTTCCTCTAATACGATTCTAAGATATTTTTGCAAGAGTTAAAACATAAAAAACCAAAGCGACTGGATATCAAAAACCACATTATACAAATAGCGAAGAGGAATCTCTCAGAGACATAATTAGGGATGTAAAAACTTAAAGCAAAAGAGACCAAATTCATTTTGGCTTTCACATGCTTCATAAAAAGAAGGCATTACAACTGTGAGATTTATGTGATTAGTAGGCAGCTATGGTCTACATGATCTTGTATTACCAAGTGTGTAAGGGTCAATATATGTAGCCTGTAAAGATCTAAGAGTCAACAAAATTTGCAATACGCTAATTGGTTGGCTGAGTTGACATGCTGCTTCTATTGAATGAATAAGTTGTACAATCAGAGTAAAAGGAAGCATTTTTTCTTCGTCAATGAAATTTTTTTTTTTTTTAGGCTGGAATATGAGCAAAACCGAGATGTGGGGTCACATATTCGAAAGAACCAAACTATAATAATTATAATGGTTCGAGCAAGACAAATCATAGACCAGACATGAACATCCCCCAAAAAATCAATTAAAAGGTGAAGAACGAAGAACAACGAAGAAGATGAACTGAGTAAGAGAGGTGAAGAACTTACCTGCGATCGATTCCTCGAATTCTCAGACGGAGGAGACAGTGATGAGAAACGCCGAATTTGGCCAATTTGAGTAATTGAGTTAAAATATGGGGATCTAGGGTTCAAACTGAAGAATAGGAACCGACTTCGGATTTGATCGAGTGTTAAAAAAAAAAAACATCAGACTTTACAAAGGACCCGACTTCGGATCATTTTGGGTATAACTTCGGATTTCGGGTTTTACCCGAATCCGACCCGATATCCGATCTACGTAGAGGTGAGACCCGTTCGGATATTTAACATGATCCAAACCCGATCCAAATCCGCTACTTCGGGTCGGGTTCGAAATCGGGTTCGGGTTTCGGATAAAACGTCCAGCCCTATAATTAACCCGTAACCCGAGAATAGTTGCATAAAATTGATCATGGTTAAATTGGGGTTTTTTTTTTTTTGGGTAATCTAATAACATTGAAAAAATTCTATCGTGTCTCATTACTTAGCTTCCACGCAAAGTGTCGCTTGAGTTTTGAGTAACACAAAATTGGAGAAACCAATGAGGATGTAGGCATTGGATCCAATCCTATTATTTGGGACCAGCTTCTCTCGAACCCTCGCGTCTTTCTTCTTTCCCTCCTCAACTTCTTTTGATCAATTTTCAATTCTACTTTAATCATCTTCATTATTATTAGATGTCAATAATTTATGCTTTGTTCTTAGAAAACAAGAACATGATATTTTAGTGTTTTGGCTATATAGATATATTTTTACAAAAACAAAGATTAACAAATTAAAAAAATATATATACAAACACAAACCCGAAGACAAGAATATGAGAAATTTCCAGTTGTGTTTCATGTGATGTTTACAATTGTATAAATGATGTTTGATATAAATATAATTTATTGTATTTTCTTGAAATATTTTAATAAGTACCGGTACCAATATGTATTTTCTTAACAACTATTAATAAAATGATCTCGCCAAGAGAAATTATGAGTCTTAACTCTCAATTCCACAATCTCTCTTTATATATAAATTAGTAAACATAAGTAAGCGAAGATATTTGATTTTACAACAGGAGTAAGAAGTGACTCATATTTTCAACGTTATAAATCGTGAATGAAACCAAATAACACTACAAGAAAACATGCGTTTTTCGACGGCAGTTTCCGTCAGAAAAGGGTCGTTTCCGACGGATTTTCGACGGAAAAAACTGTCGGTTCTAGGTCGTCGGAAATCGATATCCGACGGATTTCAGTCGTCGGAAACGGGTCGGAAATTTCCAACGGATGTTTTGATCGGAAATAAGTGTCGGAAAGTTGTCGGAAAACCGTCGGATTTATTTTCGACGGGTCCCGTTTCCGACGGATCTGTTTCAAAATATTCCGTCGGCAGTCCGTCGGAAAGCCGTCAGTAACATTTCCGACAACGTTCCGACAGATTTATATAATTTTTTTAATAATAAATAATTAATTATTCTATTTAAATAATTAATTATTCTATTTAAATTTAACAAAAAATCTATTTAAATAAAATATAATTATAAATATAAATTTGATTTTGAAAAAATTCATAAAATATAAAATGTTATTNCCGGTTTAGCTTACGATGTGTTTGGGAGCCCTCGTCCAAACGAGTATTTTACAGAGAGCCGACAAGGCATTCCATTAATAACAGGCCGTTTTGATCCTTTGGAACAACTCGACGAATTTAGTAGATCTTTTTAGGAGGACCCAATGACTATAGATAGGACCTATCCAATTTTTACAGTGCGCTGGTTGGCTGTTCATGGACTAGCTGTACCTACCGTTTCTTTTTTAGGGTCAATATCAGCAATGCAGTTCATCCAACGATAAACCTAATTCAATTATAGAGCTATGACACAATCAAATCCGAACGAACAAAATGTTGAATTAAATCGTACCAGTCTCTATTGGGGGTTATTACTCATTTTTGTACTTGCTGTTTTATTTTCGAATTATTTCTTCAATTAAGAAAAGAACGTAGAATAATAAAATAAAAAAGAAAGAAGAGTAAATTTCTTATCCCATTCGGATGGATTATATATCATAATTATCTCTGACTGTTTATGTTTCTAGCATGACCACTCGATGAAATGTGGAGGGAAGCGGGATAAATGGCTGATACTACTGGAAGGATTCCTCTTTGGGTAATAGGTACTGTAGCTGGTATTCCTGTGATCGGTTTAATAGGTATTTTCTTTTATGGTTCATATTCAGGATTAGGTTCATCCCTGTAGAAATTGGATGAACTGAGTTATAGACGTGAAAACATAAGAACTCAACGGGACCCCAACTCTTTCTTCTTTGTCTGATTCGAGGGGGGTCCCGTTGAACTGCTAATAATCAGAACAATTTTTTATCATGTTTTTGAAAAATGAACTTAATTAGATTAGTAGATTGCGAACATATAGTATTTAGTAACCTTTCAAAGTTTCAAAGATAGAATAAAAAAGGGGAATCACTTAATTTCCTTTTCCTGCTTTCCCAGCTGACACAATATTTTTTATCATCAGATCTATCATTAAAATTTTGTCTATACTATATAGAAATAGAAGTTTTTTCTAATTTTTTTATTTATTTAGTATTTTATCAAAATTGAAATCAAATAAATAAAACTACAAAAAGTAACTACTATTATACTATACTATTATACTATTAATTAATAAATAATTAATAATTATCTATACTATTATTAATATATATATTAAAACGTTCTATATATATAGAAACAGTAATATATATGTAAACTAAGAATAGGAATTGTTAACGAATCGAATCAAGAAGGACAAGATCGACACAAGAAAAGGAATTTTAGACATCCTTTTCTTGTGTCGAAGACTAGCAAGACAAATAATACTCCCTATAGTCCCTAAAATTTGTTGTTTCGCCGATTTATGGTTCCCTTTTTTTCTGCGCTTGCTTTCCTTATCTTATTTTAGTATCTAGTCAAATTTTTGTATTCTAATAGAAAAAACTCTTGATTATTGATACATTCTATCAATTTCAATTGGTCACTAACGACAGAGTTACATCACACCCCTTCCCATTTTTCACATTTGTNACTTACATATTTGGATCCAAGGAAATGAGGAATTGAGGATTGAAGAGAGAGATTTGAGAAGAAATCAAAAGAAGAGGAAGAGAGAAGTTGTAAGTTTTCGGAAGGAAGAAGAAGAGAGAGAGAGAGAAATGAGAAAAGAAATCGACGGCTTGTCGATATATATCGATTTTCGACGGACATATCCGTCGGAAATCCGTCGGATTCCGAAAATTATTTTCATTTACGCGGTTGATATTCTCGCGGTTTCAAAAAAATCTAAATCCGTCGGAAAGGTATATTCCTTGCATATTTGTCGATTTGCCAGTCAACAGGCACGTGTCATATGTCCTAAATCCGACGGATTTAGGGTATATTTGGGGGTTATGGTTTAGTTATATGATTTAGGGATCCCTAATCTACATATTTCATTCAAAAAATAGTAAATTCATCAATGTTAAAGACTTTGAATGAGTTTATAACTTATACAACATCAAAACCTATACATTTCACATAAATCAACTATACCTTATACTATAACTTATACAAACACTTCTATCAAATTTTATAAATTCTATATAACACATTTTTTAAAATATGACATGTTCAACCTATTTTATATACATCATACAAGTGTTTGTAAACAATTTCCACAAAAAAACCTATACCCTAAACAACATTTTTGAAAAAATCCGTCGGAAATCCGACGGATATCGAGATTGAAGGTGTAAAACACGATGTATACGTGTTTAAAACCTTATGCTCAATAATCCGTCGGAAATCCGTCGGAAATTTCCTACGGATTTCCGACGGATTGAGTTACCCCGGCTAAAACTGAAACCCCGGTTACTGAACGCCTCGGCTAAAACTTAATCCGTCGAAAATTTCCGACGGATTAAGTTACCCCGGCTAAAACTGAATCCCTCGGCTAAAACTGAAACCCCGGGTACTGAACCCCTCGGCTAAAACTGAACGCCTCGGCTAAAACTTAATCCGTCAGAAGTATACTTAGCAAATTTTTTTTTTTGATTTTCGGATTTCTTACACTTAGTAAATCAAATGTCTAAGTTTCTAGTTCCACATAACTAATATATTACACATTACACTTCAAATACAAGTACATATTTTACAATGTAAAGTTTATAATTAAAACTACTCTGAATCTGATGATGAGTAATCCATTCTGCTGAGTCGGAAGTTTCACCAAATTCGTCAAATTCTTCCTCTGAATCCTCAAATACCCGATCATCGGCATGTACGGTGAAATCAACAACAAGATCGACCTCAAGGGAATGGTCGATCGAACCTAAACCAACAGCGTAAATATTATCGATGTCGGCAACGATGTCGGCAAGGTCAACATCTGTCGAACATACGTCGGAATTTGTCTGACGGATGCCCGTCGTCGGAAATCCGTCGGCAACATCAGTATTTGTCGGAAATCCGTCGGAATTGTTCCGACGGATTGTTATCGTCGGAAATCCGTCAGAAATTTCAGACGGATGATACGTTCGTCCAAATTTCGTCGGAAATCTGTCGGAAATTTCCGACAAATTTATGGCCGTCGGAAATAGCTTTGTTTTCTTGTAGTGTAAGTTAGACCACAATATGTACTTCCCGCGGTTATTAGCCAAATTCACGCAAAGAAACTTTTGGATCCTGTCGTAACACTAACACCATCGTGATTCTAATCAGAAGTAGTGGATGTGGGTTGATTCTAATTTGTCTAAATAAAAGCATTACTTTAATATCTGTCTATGATATCTATGTTTTACAACTTTGTACGCAAGTTTTGTTTTTGTTTTTATTTTTATATTTTGTTTTTGTTTTTATTTATTTATTTATTTCTATATAACGTAAATTCACTATTAAGAAATAAAATATACTCCATATAGAAGATAAATTAATTATTTAATATTTTAAAATTTTGAATAAAACAGAGCAATTATTATTACATGGGCCCTTATTACTTTGGTACACGCACGGGAAAAACACAGCTAGCTAATAAAAGTTGAAACCATTAATTTTGGTAAAGAAGAAAAAGATTTTTAAAAAACCACTTAATATAGTTTTAATAGGCGAAATTCTCAATTCTGAACATCTAAATGATAAGTTTCTATCCCAAGTTGTTTTTCTCATTAGCCATTGGCAAGCATTAATCAGTTGCTTTGGTAAACCCACACAATTCAAATTTAAAAGAAATAATTAGTATTTTTATAACCATGGTTATGTTTGGTGAACAAAAAAAAGAACTATGTATGGGCATTCATAAAAAAAAACGCTGTAAAAACTAAATTGAAAAAACCTGAAACTAATTTTGATATTTTAAATAAATACATTAAATACCAGTTTCGGGGGCTGGTAATTTTGTAATTAATAAGGAAACTCAGTGGCGTTTATGTAAGCACTTCTTTATATAAGTCTCCAAACTACACTCCTCAACACACAGCAGCAGAAAAAGCACTCTACACTCAAAACATTAACGGAAGAAGAAGAAGAAGAAGACACCATCTAAGCTCAGCTCATCAACACTCACTATGGCTTTGAAGACGGTAACCATATATGTATATCATAACTCAACAGTTATTTGATTTTCCTATTTGAAGACTCAGGATTTGATTTTGAGACTGGGATGATGATTTGTTATTAGGCGTCGACGAACGGGATGTGGATGACGGAGGATTGCAAGAGATCGTTCATGGAGATGAAGTGGAAGAAAGTGCACAGATACATCGTTTTCAAAATCGAGGAGAAATCGAGGAAGGTCACCGTCGACAAGGTCGGTGCCGCCGGCGAGAGCTATCACGATCTCGCCGCTTCCTTGCCGGAGGACGACTGTCGCTACGCCGTCTTTGATTTCGATTACGTCACCGTCGATAACTGCCGCATGAGCAAGCTCTTCTTCATCACCTGGTCACTCTCTCTCTCTGTGTCTTATCGATTTCTCAAACTGTCGGATTTACTCTTTTACCCTCACATAATCCTATTATATATATCTCGTCGATCATTTGAGGGCAAAATAGTCATTTAACGGATGCTTTGAAATCGCGTAATTTTGATTGTTGCGGGAATAGGTCGCCGGAGGCGTCGAGGATAAGGGAGAAGATGATGTATGCGACGTCCAAGAACGGACTGAGAAGAGTGTTGGAAGGCATTCACTATGAGCTTCAAGCCACCGACCCAACCGAGATGGGATTCGACAAAATCAAAGACCGGACCAAATAACCACATGCCATAACCGGAGTTGCATCGTCTGTTATTAACAGTTATAAGCAGCAATTAATTCTCTAGTAATGTTAATTATTGTTGTTTAGTGCTTAACTTCTATCCTTTTGCTGTCAAACAAAAATAATTCCCTTCCTTTTGTTGACAATAATAGTTCTCGACTATTACTGTTTCGTTTTTAATTGTTGCTGTTAAAAAAATTGTTGAATGTTATTTATGTCTCTTTTGGTTGTATGCTAATATAAGGAAGCTTTAATAGATCTGAATTGTACTGAGAACTTATGAGAATAAAGTATGGTTTTTGTGAAACCATTCAAGCAAAGCATTATCATGTCAGTAAATTCAAGTCTGATTTATGGTCGATTTCTTAAAAGTACAACTTAAGTGGTTTAATTTAATTGGAAAAAGGGTGAGGTTAAATCGTTGTTGAGATGGTTTAGAGAAAGCAATTCAGTTAAAACATGAATTGTGAATGTAACTATATGTTCTCAACCGTATTAATTACCAATATGTTCAGTTGTTAAATTCAGGTAAGTGTTAAAGTCAGTTTCTTAAGATTCATTGACCACTTTTACCAAAACAAAAAAGAGATTCATTGACCACTCCATGTATTCTTCCATCCGTAGAATACATTGAATGTACAAAAGAAATACAGAGTTTTCCGGATTGGGCCTAATTCGAATTGAGTTGTGGATCTTAAAGAACTGAATTTACTCAATTTGTATGTGATCTGTAAAACCACCTCCCAGGATCCAAATCTTCTAATGGATAAAGAATAGTAAGACGGCCTACAAAGTTGCATATGTTTATTACTCTCTCGCTCGGCCCAAATCTTTACTAGCTCAACCAAAAGTATATCGACGCTCGACTTTACGCTATCTTTGTTTATTTGCAACAAGTCTTTACTCGCTACTTATTAAGCAAAAACGCTCTCGTAGCTCAGTTGGTTAGAGCACCCGTTTAGTAAGCGGGAGGTCTTGAGTTCAACTCTCAACGAGAGCACCCGTTTTCTATTTTTTGCCTATTCATTTTTTCGCCGGGAAAAATTATCTTAGAAAGGTATCATCTGTAGGGCCTGATCATCTGGGCATATTTTGTGGGACCCACCCACTGTCACCTCAAAATGATAAAATTTTAGTTATTGATGGGATTGGGAAGGCTTTTACTTAACTTTAAAGTCTTTAATCCCCCAACTCACGTTTCATGCGCTCCATAATTTACATTTTCTTGCAGGAAATTAATAATTAGTCACACAAACACCCTTTAATGATTTCAAACTTTGGTAGCTTTTCTATTTCAGTTGAGACACAACTTTATAATTAGATATTTAAAACAAGAAATATTCAAAAATTTCAACTTAACTTTACTTTTTAGCAGGTTTTAATTGATATACAACCACTATAGATGCAATGTCGAAGAACAGAACGAACCTCCTCTTCAAAAGCTTACAACTTTTACGGTTGATAAAACAAGTTTTACTTTATATGTGAATAATAATAATTTTGTTGAGATATCGCTGTCACAATGGACCCAAGGTTGCAAAGTGTAAGGTCCACGAATTAACTTTCAAGTTTCATCCCACAAAGAAGTGGATTTTTCTTATCTTATAAAATCTACAGCTTGGCAGTTTAGTTAGTATTAATTAGTTTGAATGTACTTAGCATAGAGCATGATTTAAGGAATTCTGTGAATGTAAAAAAGCATGATTTGTAACCATGGACGCATTATATCCGGTTTCAGAACTCTAATTTGTTTGTATGGCCAAAAATATAAAATGGTTAGTTTGATGTTGATATTGGCTGGCATGGGGAACTTATTGAAACAAGGTTTCCATTTGTTGACTGCAAAATTAGGTCCATCCCGAAATGTGTGTGTTTTCAATCCCTCACACTCACACATCCCTTTGTTTGCTCACGAAAGGTAAATGAAATTTGGTTTTCAAAATTCACGAATTATTAATTACCATTTCTTGGACGAACTTTCACATGAAATGCACGATATACTACTTAAGATATCCACGTCGTGCTATAGACTCTAAATCATGGAAACGACAATGTATAGAGCATCCGAATCACAGCATAGCACTCGCTATAAAAATTGAACTTACCAAATTCATTCTCCACACTAGAAATGTGTTCAGTGCATTCACTAACGACTGAAAACACCATTTTTTGTTTGACCAATTTGAATCATTTGATTTGGAAGTTTGAACATGCATGCGACAAAGATTCTATTGTCTAGTTTCAGTCAAGCTAACTATAGGAAAATAGTGTGGTACCGAGATTAAGTTTTTTACTATTCTAAGTAATCATTCAATCGTTTGATGTTTCTTAGGGTATTTTCTACACCAACTATACTTTATATGCTATGCACATAGATAAATTCATAACCAATAATTGATGACGAGTAACATATTTCATCTCAATCTCAGAAATCACATTAATAAAGATATATATATTACGATTAGTGAAGTATCTATACAAAGCCTATGATTTTTTTTTTTTTTTTTTTAGATTACTAGATTCTACAGAATCTACAGACATATAAACCCAAGTAAAGAAGTGGGACCTCGGTGCCCATATTTTGTTAGGTGGGGAAGTGGGAACTCAAATAATCGTCAAAGCATACATACATTACATCTCCACTTTGCACAAATCAATCATCTCTCTCTCTCTTTCCCATGTCGAAATCAATCATTTTCTATCATGATGTCTCCATATTCATAAATCTGTGGTCTCTACTCGTTGTGGTACAATGATTCGATGAGTTTGTACATCATTTCAACTTCCATTTTATTTTGTTGCCTTCCCTGCTTTGTTTTTTATAATCAAGACAACAAAATACTAAAGGTTTCTTCTCTTTAACATATCTCATTTTTGTGCATATGTAAAAAAGACAAAGATAAAAATCTCATTAAGAAAAAGAAAACAGAAAACATTAAAATAAAAATAAAAAAACCCACTAACTCATAATTGATAATTCTACAGTTAAGGCTACACCTCATAGGGGTATACGATCATGACCGCATGATCATCCAAAAACCCGACCCGGATTTACAACGGATCTAATTGGGTCACCACAACGGGGCTCCGAACCACGTGTTTCCCACCATCAAACCACGTGACCGACCCGAATGCAGCACCAGTTTCTCCCAACACCACAATCCTTGGATCAACCGTCACCGTTACCGCATAGCTCCGTCTCTTAACGACAGAACTAAACACTAGCCTCGGCGGCTTCACCGTTATCGTCACTCCTCTCGGCGACTCTATCCTCGCCCGGTAAACCGCCTCCGGCTGCCCGACATTCGTCGCCGTCCTTATAATTGTCTTGCTCAACAACCCTCTTCTAGAAGTAGGGAACATCGCCGTGATCGACGGGTAATTCAGATTCCCCGGCGATGGTTTTCTCGTCGTCGGACATCTCACCGGCGTTCTCGTGATGACTTGAATCGTCTTTGGTCCGTACCCGATTGAGCAGAGAAACGTGATGTAATCGTCGTTGGTTATATCGTAGACAAGACCCGGATCCATTGCTCGACCCAAATCGAGATGACCCGACCCGAAATCGTAAGGCGTAGCCGATTTCCCGGTGGATTCGTCGATTAGCGAGCGGTTAGAGTTATCGACGAGGTTTGTTGTCGTCATCATGGCGGATCTTATCGCGGCGGGACTCCAATCGGGATGAGCGGACTTGAGCAGCGCCGCCGCTCCACTAACGTGAGGACACGCCATTGATGTACCGGAGAGGATGTTGAACTCCGTTTTCCGTGGATCCGACGGCAATCCCGTAGGCCCCACAGCGTCGCTCCATGCCGCGAGGATGTTAACCCCCGGAGCAATCAAATCGGGTTTTAGGATCTCCGGGTTTAACCCGTTTGGTCCTCTCCCGGAGAAAGAAGCAACAACCGGAGCCGGTTTGATTCCGACTATAGTCCCTCTGAAATCGATTGACGCAATTGGATTCGGGTGTGTAGAGGCGTACGCTTTGATTCTATCTCCTTCGTTAGATCCGACGGCGCAGGCAGGGATAAGATGAGCATCTCCGACTAATCCTTCACCGTTGGATGCACCGTTAGCGAGGATCATCCCGACGCCGCCTGCTTTCTTCACCACTAGACCTTTCGCTACACGAGGACTGCTTCCTCTATCGCAAATTACGATTTTACCCCTCACATGCTTAGGGTCGAGTGAATTCTCCATACAGAGAGAAGCCGATGACATTCCCGCTTTTCCGGGGTAAACCACCGGGAACATTTTACCGTTGAGCGGCACACCGGCGTAGAGAGATACGCCTCTGAGACGATGTCCGTCACCGAGAATAGCGTCCGCCGGGAAATTCCGATCGATTGTTCCTGCACCGACGGTGGTCACCCATGGCGCAAGGTTTGTAACCGACATACCGTTAGGTCCTTCGTTTCCGGCGGAGGAAGAGACGAAAATTCCCTTCGACGCGGCGCCGTACGATCCTATGGCGATTGGATCGAGGTAGTACGGAGAAGTGATTCCGTCTCCACCACCGATTGATATCGATATGACGTCGACGCCGTCTACGACAGCGGCATCGAAGGCGGCGAGGATATCGGAATCAAGGCAGCCGGAATCTTTCCAGCAGACTTTGTAGGCGGCGATACGAGCCTTGGGAGCAACACCTTTGGCGACACCGGAGGCGTATCCGGACATGCTCGCTTTGAAGGCGTGACGGCCAGCGGCAGTTGAGGCGGTGTGAGTGCCGTGTCCGTCGGCGTCACGAGGAGAAAGAAACTCAACCGTTTTGTTGATTCCTCCGATCACGGCGGCTTGTTGTCCTTTAGCGAAGAACCTGGCCCCGACGATTTTCCGATTACAGTTCCTCGGCCCGAATCTGGCTCCAGACTGGCAAACGCCTCTCCACCGCTTCGGAATCGGACCTAGATTGAGATCTGAGAAACTCCTCCGCTCCGGCCAAATTCCGGTGTCGAAAACGCCGATGATTACGTCTGATCCGTAATCGGAATCGGACCAGAGCCCCCTCTGATTCTGTAGACCTAAGAATTGGGGAGAACGCGTAGTGTGAAGCTCACGACGCCGATCCTCGAAAACAGCGAGAACCGCCGGGTGGTTACGTAGGTTATCGGCTTCGTCGGGAGTAACAACGGCGGAGAAGCCATGGAAGACGGTGTGGTACACATGGAGGATACGAGATCCTTGGGCGAACTCGGAACTGTACCAGTGGTAGTGGGTCGGGAAAACAGACGGCATAGATCCACCATCGACGCGGAAAATGAAGGTCTTCACGGCCTGAGCGGCGGTGAAGGAAATGAACGGAGAAGAGAGAAAGAAGAGAAGAAGAAGAAGAAGAGTGGAGGAAGCCATTGAAGGAGTGGAGGGAGTGAAGTGAGTGGGGTTTTACCGACATTGGTGCTCTTATAATATATACTAAACAAGAAAAAAGTAATAATTTACTTTCTTCGTTTTTTGATTAATTCAATTATTAATTGTTAATTACTCGGATAATCACCAACCATGCTGCAAAAATATTCCTAGTACCCCATGTCGCTTGTATGATTCTGGACAATTTTTAATAAGCCAGGAAAAAGAAGAAAAAAAAACAATTTTGACGAATTTTTAACATAAAACATTGAATAAAAAATGGAAAAACTGGTAACGAACAATTGACCAGGAGTCAGGAGTATGTTGTGTCGATGGAGAGAACTATTTGGTTTAATCCCTTAATAATTACTTACCTTTGGATAATAATAAATGAGATGGGTGGGACACTGTGCAGTGCTAGTAATGCTTTAAAACGACAGCGTTTTGTGGAAGACACACTGAGTCATACCTTTGTAGGATTCAATGTATTTCTCTGTCTTATTTAATTATTTTTGTTTTGACAAAAGTGAAGTGCACAAGTCACATTTCTTTAGGAAAGAGGTGATGATCACATGCTTGTGAGATCATCGTAACAATAATACGATCCACTTCTAACGGTCCATTTATTCCTCGAACAATCAATCAAGATGCAAGACCTTCTCTGATCATATTTACTCATCACATTCTGTGCTACTATCAACAGGTTGCAACCGTTGATTTTTGTCAACAACAAAAAAAACAGTAGTAGTCATATAATAGTAGTATTGATATGTATTTTGAGATATTTGTTGTCTTTGAGTTTTTATTTTACTGTTTTTTTTTTGGTGAAGGAGCGGACTTGAGAAGAGAGAATCTGAGTAGCTGCAATTGGACAATAAAGCAACGCATCAGAAACTTTTGCGATCCTTAATATTACTATATTCGTCCATTCTCAACCACAACGGCAATATATATCAGCTTCTGATAAATATTATTTATTTATTTTTACTCAGATATTAGGATTATTATAGGTTACACAGATGACCAAGAACCCAGTGGAAAGTACCGATATATGAAAAGGCCCATATGAGCATTGGGCTACTGGTTTTTATCTTATTGTATATATTTAGTAGGCCGAACCAAAAATATGCGAATTTCTTGATCAAATAAGTGTTTCAAAATGCTTCGTTTGATATCTCGAGCAATCAAAGGTTTCTGACCTATAATCGATCCGGATCCCAAGGTACAAACTATAAAGACTATTTTATTTTGGCTGTTTAAACAATTCAAACCGCGTTACCTACCGATTTCTTGTTTTCTGAAAAATATCATTTCAGCAGTAAACTTTTCGTTTGAATTTTCTTTCATTCTAACATCTCGACTCTTTTTTAGTAGGCTTAGGGTTACGCCGGAATCTGTTTGCTGATAGTATAGTAGCTAAGAGATAAATAGAAAGATTACGACAAATGTCTTAAATTTTGATTTATAGAAAGATTACGACAAATGTCTTAACTCTTAAGTTATGATCGATAGAAAGATTACGACAAATGTTTTAAGTTTTGATCTATAGAAAGATTACGATAAATGTCTTAAGTTCTGATTGATAGAAAGATTACGACAAATATCTTAAGTTCTGATCGATAAAAAGATTACGACAAATGTTTTAAGTTCTGATCTATGAATAAAAAAATAGATTAATAAGTCTAATAGTCGTTCAAAGATTTAAGATATATGAATTTTAGAAGATAAAAAAAACATTATTTTTTAATAAACAATAAGAATGTTTACGAGTATGTGTTAGCAAGGAAAAACAACATTTCATTCTTTTGTCGAAGGTTATAACATAGAATTTCAGTCAAAAACCAAATTAAAATAATGGCTTGTTCCCTCTCCTTTATATATGATTTTAGGTTCTTTCTAAGTTAGAATGTGGAATTCATAACATAATCCATCCAAATTCAAGGTACAAACTATAAATAGTGGACTTATTTTGACACTTTAAAGAAGTCATCCAAATCTTAATTCTACATTTTGCACTTTTTTTTTTATGAACATTTTTTATTTATGTGTATATCCATCAAGTTAGGTTAGAAATCGATATAGCTCTTTAATCTCTGTTTTTATATCGTCTGATATTTGACATATTTATCATAGTCCTCGAAATTTGGTATCTTCAATATTACGACTTAAAACGTTTATAATAATCATTCTCACTAGTATAATACAAACTACTAAACCACAGTTCTTTTGTAGGATCGCTACTATTTTTTTTGTGTGATCGATGTTTAAATTAAAAAGTTGAAAAATCTTTGAAAAAAATCGACACCATATATACATAATAGGCCTAATACATAATGTCTTAGATATATTCGTATTGTTTTGGTTATAGTGACACTTTGTTCAATTCTATTTTTGTTGAATCTAGTGAAAAAAATATTTCGTTTGATAAAGACAGTGACATTGTACTAACACATATTGTATATATAATATTTAAAATAATGAAACGAAATATGTCCAAAGGTTGCAATATGAATAGAAACATGCACTCATAGGAATACCCTTTCAATCGTTCTCACGCTTCTCATCCTTACACAGCTTATCCACTTCCTTGAAATGTCAAATCTCTTGGGAATAACCATCCACTTACGTAGAGCAAAATCGAAAAAAAGACTAGGGATATAATTTAAATATATCTCTTGTCAAGTAAACATTAAACCCTAACATTCGACAAGAAAAAACTTGGAAAGTTTTCACCTCTTTTAGTAGACTATCAACTATGAATCTATGATAGATAATACTAACAACTATGTTAAAGAAATTAACTTATTGCTGAGCTTAAGAACCATCTCAAACTATTATTATAGATCCAATAAGGCCACTATTATTATAGATCCCCGTTTGAGTAACTTAGACTTCAGAAACAAATAATGGCGATGTACCTAAAATTGGAAAAGAAAAATGAAGGGAAGTAAAGATGCAAATTGGACAAAAGAAAAGTATGTTAATATCACAGGTGACAGGTCTAAATAATTTTTCTTAATATTTTTCATTACATTTCATTTCAATTCATTTCTATACTACTAAAATCCAAAACACTAGTGTTTAAACCCAAGAAGTCATAACCAACAACACTACTACTAATGTCGCTCGAAGAATAGCTGCTGCTACTACTGTCCTCTATTTGACATTTCACATTATCACAGCTACACTCCTTGCCGTTTCCCAACCCAAAACGGCACGCATTGCACCGATACTTCTCTCTCCCAAACCGGAGTTTCGTCTCAGCATGGTGCTGCTGGTCTTGCCATGGCGGGCTGATTCTAAGCTCAAGATTCAAATCTAAGCATCTTTCTTCAACAACTGAGTACTCAAATCTCTCTTCTTTGCAAATCAGTCCCTTTTGATGACTTCTCCCATCCCCAAAACTTTCCGTTTTCTCCAACTGAGGACCGAAAGAGAGAATCTTTACAAGCGAGTCCTCTGTTTCTCTAGATTCAGACGAATCTCGAGGAGTTTTGGTTTCGTTGATCGGCCGATGAGTCGTGGGATCAATCCCTCTTCTTAAAAGCTTCCTCTTTACATGTGTATTCCAGTAATTCTTAATCTCGTTATCTGTTCTTCCCGGCAATCTAGTCGCAATAAGAGACCACCTGAAAAACAAAAAACAGAGCATAAGAAACAGAGTATATAAAAAACAGAGGACTTTTGTGAAGGGTGTGAGACTCTCACTTGTTTCCGAGGAGGCTGTGGAGCTTGATGATAAGATCGTCTTCGTCGAGGGTGAAATTTCCCCTCTTGAGATCAGGACGGAGATAGTTAATCCAACGGAGACGGCAGCTTTTGCCGCAGCGGAGAAGACCGGCGGATCTGGGAAGAGAACGCCAACAACCTTCGCCGTGAGATTTGATGTAAGAGATGAGCTTATCGTCTTCTTCCTTAGTCCAAGCGCCTTTGTTCGTGTGGTCTTTCTCGCAGCAAGGAGACCTCCCCATCTTCTGATGATGATGTCTTGTTGTGATGATGAAATTAGGGTTTTATGGAGAGATGTTTAAGGGAGAGAGAGAGAGAGGTTGGAGGAGTAAGGTGAAGCCTAAATTGTTTCTAGAAGAGAGTTGGTAAGACACGTTTGAAGGAGTGGCTAGTGGGCTCCGTTTCTGATTTCTTTTTCTTTTCTTTAAATTTAAATTACATTATGTAGTACTATTTGTTTTTTATTTTTTGGAATCAAAATCTATAAACTGCAAATTCACACGATCGTCTTCACTATCTCAATGGGAAAACGCTCTAGAGTTTTTTTCAAACCTGAGTCTACTGTACTTAACCCAAGTAGGTGTGTGAAACCATAATTATATAACGTATAGACACGTTCGAGTTTTGAATGGCGACATGCGTTTTGTTGTAATTTAATATTCCTCGAGTTTCTATATAGCATTTTTTATGAGAAATTGCAGACCACAACAGATTTGAGGATAGTTAAAGGATTTTTTTGTCTAGACAAAGTATGGTGGTTTCGTACTCCATCGAATTATGGACATTTATGTTACGATAATGAGAAAATAGTATTTGTCATAGTGAGTTTGGTTAGGAGGTTGTAAAGAGCACCCAATATAGAAATATTCAAATCAATAGTTTTTAAAATGTTAGTTAGGATTTCCAAAAAAAAAAAAACATGTTAGTTGGGTAATCACTGTCTTAAAATCTTACAACGAGATTAATTTATCAATTTAATTTATGTACTAGCAAACCTTAGGGTGTTTAGATGTTTACAACTATATTTCCTTGTAACTAACTCCAATTCAGGAGGAGTTCATATATACAATGTATAATTTCTTGAAAATCTTGCCCATCGTGAATATTTGAAAAAAAAAAAAAGAGTAAGAAAATTTCACCGAAATGGTCTCTACAAAACTAAAAATGTCATGAAAAAATAGTGTTGGAGGGTGAAGCTTCACGTGGAGTTTGTAATGTGATGAAAAATAGAGTGTATTTTCTACCTGCTTTCTCCTTCTCCTTTAATGGATTTCCCCTAACACGCGACCCTTTTACTTTCCCAACTACCAAATACCAATCCTTTAATTGTTTTTTCGTCATTAATTCAAGGTTTCCTATTATTGTAACGTCAACTAATTTTGAAAAAGATATTGGTTTCTTGAAAAACGCGTTTCCCAAGATTATCGTAGAATAAATCATTGGATTTAATAGACTCTAAAATAATCTGTCTGCCTATAACTATTAATTTATGACCGCACCTATAAAATACTCGTAAACATTCTTTTCGTCTTCACTAGAGCAAAGGTTAATAGACATTGCCTTCTTTAGCTTAGCATGTGGTATTTTGGGAGTTTTTGTAACAATGTATGTGTCTGATTTGCTCAGTAAATGAAATGATTTTTTTATAGACCAAAGATTAGTGGTTAATTAATACAACCGATTGATACGTCGTTTAGCTTTATCAGAAGTCTTAAGTTGCGGGGAAGATAAACAAACAACATTCTTTTTAACCTGTTACTTGTTCTCGACAAAGTATAAATTAAAGACTATGGCTTAAAGATATTCGAAATTTTTGCTGTCATGCCTCAGAAAGATTGACGGTGATGTACTAAATGGTTATTAGAAGAACCATTCATGCACCCCATATTAGAAGAACCATTCATGCACCCCACAAAATAAATATTTTAATCACTGTATCATTATGATTTGGTTACTTAATTATTGTAAATTAGGTTACAATATAAACGAACAAACATAATTGACTGATTTAAAAAAAAAATAGTTATCGGGATCTTTTTGAAATAAGTATCGATAAAAACATATTAAATAATGAAATTTTTTTAAAACTCAATCAATTTTTTTCTTAATATTGGTACAAATTTTTTAAACTCATTAATATTGAATAATGATTTTGGTCTTTAAAATTGTTTGGAGTTCTTTTTTTAGAAAAGGAAAGTAGCTTTATTGGTAGGAGTTTGTTTGATACCTGAAAGACAATCTTAAAGAGTTTGGTAGATCTCATGGTGTACATTTACTCTGAACTCCTACCGACGGAATAGAGTATTTAATTTAACAATAAAGAAATTGGATCGAGTATACATGTGATTTGTTGTCCACACACCAAACAAATCTAAAAATAAAGGTACATACATATACGACTTTTAACATGTATACCATACCCAAAATGGGCACTAATACAGAGTGCAACATCTAACAGATATTTCCTAATCATCCTCAATAAAAAAATGTAACTTTTAAAATGTCTATTATAATTTCTAGTTTCTATTATATGTTTTATTGTTAGGTTACAAATCTTCAAACTCCGTAAAATAAAATTCTTTAACGTAACATGGCCGGTTCTGAGCCCAAACAAAGCAAGCATGGACTTGCAGCCCTCGTTTTTATATAAAAATTTTGGTCCTCAAATTCTTAAAATTTTTCTTAGACTAGTGGTAGAGTGAAAGTGTTTAGCACTGCATGTTCATGAGTTCGATTCTCATGAAACGGCTTTGTTTTGTTTTGTTTTTTTTTCAATAAACTAACTAAAACTGAAAACTATTAAACATAAACCAAAACAATACAATTAAACAGTTAATATAACAAAAATAATTCTTAATTAAAATCTAAATTCCTAAATCCTAATCATCATCTTCTCCGACACGGTTTCACGACGACGACGACACCATCGACTTCATCTTCTCTCTGTCTCTAACCTTCTTTTGTTTCTTCCTCCTGGTATGCCGATTTTCAATCTCTTACTTTTTATTTTTTTCCATAAATTTATATATATATGTTCGAGACATCTACTGATTGATTTTGTTGTATAGCTTTTGTTTAACACATTCATCATGATTTTTTTTAAGTTTAAAAAAATTATTATAAAACCGTAACAACATAATTTATGATAGAAACAAAAACTGGAAAAAAGCTATTTGGTGACGCAAAAAACGTGTCCATTAACTGCCATCCGAGCCAATCTAGTGGGTGACTGTCAACCAACATTATATCTTACCGAATATAAAGAAAAATTTAAAAACAAAATTTTAAAGAACCTTCCTACCTAACAAAACCTAACATACACATGTTACGTCCAGTTTCAGGTTATGTCCCACTTTGTAGATATCGACCGATCTTTGGTAAATATCCACAAATTTTGCAGCATAATCATTTAAGTGTAACGAACGTTGCAATGAACAGTAACGCAGCCATGAATCACGATTCATTTCAGTATTTCACCATCCCCCAACTTTGAGTTTGTTACAAAATAGGATGATCGTGGATTGAAAGAGTTTAGCATCTTGTAGGAGCACTACAAATTCTATAGATGATTGATAGTTTCTTAAATGCCAAATAAGAGAATCGATCCTTCGTGGTTTTTTTTTTTCCCTTCTATTTCATCTACTTCATCCTCTTTCGAATCTCGTAAAAGTAACCAAACGCAACGACCGCAACAGCAATCGCAACCCCAAACGCGCTCTGAGCCAGAACCGTGCTGTCTGCAACTGCTTTAGCTGCCGAGGGATTCGGGTTGAAACCGAGCTCAGAGAGTTTCTTGTGCGATTCAGAGTAGTCTTTGAAGAATGCATCCTCATCCTGTCACCACAAATTGAGCTTATCATTAATCAAGAAAAGAAATCGTAGTGAAGCGTCCTATTTTCTATTTACAGTTCTCATAAAAGATGAGTTAATTGACAGCAAACATGTAGAAAAATAGGGACTGTGATCACGATTCACCATGATAGAACGATAAGAATTCATAAAGAGTGGTCATAATTTTACTTTGCAACATTAGCAACTATGGTGATTAGGATTCGTAGGGTTCTCTAGAACAAAACCCTAGATAGCTTTGGTTTGTGATTCAGTGAAAATGTGAAATCAATAAATGATAGCAATTCCAGTTTATACCTTAGCATAAAGCTCAACATAACGACGGAACTCTGGGTCTTCCAATAGTGTCTTGTCAGTTGGAAGTTTCAACAAGCCCTCTGATTCTCCTTTTAGCAGTTCCCTGGTACCGAAACAGTAATTAAGCACGAGTTAACCGATCATGTAATAAAGTAACTGTGTACTTGTTGAAAAAAAATTAGAAACAAAGAAGACTTAAAGTTCCGAGGATAAAGAAATGTAAATTACACAAAGTAAGAGTTATCAAACTTCAGAGGCTCTTGGGTCCATGGTCCATCAAAGCCTGACCTTTCTGGATGAGCCCTTCCCTAAACACCCCCACAAGTAGTCATAAGCACAAGCATACCTATTATTTGTTGAAAAACAACGTAAGTTAAGTTTGTGAACGATAAATTTACCAGAGTATGAGCCCCTGAGAGTGCCACAATATCCTTATCAGATAATCCCATGCGGTAGAAGACATCTCTAAGGTGTTGGAAACCTACAGAAACAACTTCAAATTCTCAAAAGGGAAGGGTAAATTCATAGAGAAGGTCTTCCAATTCCATGATTAGAGTTTCAGCAGAAAAGTTCAAAGTTTGTTATAAATGATATAACAATTTTATGGTACCTTGTTTAGCATCAGGAAGTCTTCCTTCCCTGGGGCAAACATTTGAATCCTGTCAGGAAGAGAAATACATTTATTATGGTTATTTGTTTCAGTGTTAAACTGGTAAGCTGTTATAATGCTCAATGAAGGAGAGATATACTTTTCTCCCAGGAACGAAGCTGATATCAGGTCCACCAGTAACCTCCACTGCTGCCACACCAGCAAGCTGAAACACAAGATTAAGTAAATTATTCAGATCCAAACTTTGATTGCTATTAAACTGATGATCCGACTGGGACACTACTTTTGGGCATTCCTATATAACGTATGGACCTTATAAGAAAGAAGTGAAAGAAATGGACAAACGACAATACAAACAGTACAAGAAAATGTGATATAGGTGCGAGTGACAGTGACATACATGTGAATTCTATTCAGTTTAAGTCTTAAGCCAGATGGGTTAATAATTTGACGAATCTAATTACCTAATCACAAAACTCTTGGTAATGCCAAATCCAGGAATTAAATGTCCAAACTAGAGGAATGATAAGATAGGTAGAAATTTCTGGTCAATCCTGAAGCATATTTATCCTAGCATGGTAATAGATTGAGGTTTAGTAAGTCTCCTTCTTGGTCGTTTAAAATCTATTTTCTGGAACAAAATTGGCATTCATCTGCTAACCTGTGACCATAATTACACAACTCAACCGAGTCTATCAAACAAGCTATAACCTGTGACAAATCAATGACACACCAACAGTATTAAGTTCCAGAGGATCTTGACAAAGGAGCACACAGAAACAACAAGACCATGTGGAAATTATAAGGCTGATGAAACTAATAATAATGCATCCATTAGGAATTTCATTCAGTCCTAACTCCGGTAGGAACCTTACTGTTATGTTAATACTTTTAAACTAGATCTCGTAATCACCTGGTATAGGTCCGCATATGTGATTTTGGGATGTTTAGCTTTCACGCCCTCTGAAACATCAAACATCAAAGCACAAGGGATTATTTTAAATAGTCTTCTTAAACCACATGAGAACACAGTATTGGCTATCAAAAATTCACAATCATCTAACCCACAGGCTGACAAGTAAACTTTTCTTCAAATCTCTGGATCATGCAAGTAAATTGAGAAATTGTGCCATGAAAAATCAACAGTACAGTCTAAAGTCCGCATCCAAAGAGATGGCAGACGAGGAAATGTTATCCAGGAAACGAATCTACAATAACTAAATCTAAACCTTAAACACAAGAAGTAGGGAAGAGAAAAACACACCACAAAGATCGAGAGCAATTTTCAAACCACTATTGGCACCATGAGTGTACTCCTCCTCGTTTCTGATAGAGCCATTAGGTCCACCTGTCTTCGATTGAGCATCATAGGTTCCAGCATCGTGCCATCTTCATAAATCCAGAGAAATACAACATTTTCAACAGTTAAAACGAACGAGATTACTATAATCCAGATTTTTTTCCAAAGAACACAGACGAAGGACGTCGCAGTCAACATAAGCGAAGCCATGAAAGCCAGAGAAATGGTAGAAACTTACGCCAATCGAAGCATGATCGGAGCGCAGTTCTTGTTCGCGATGAGAGAGCGGAGTTCACGGCGAGCCTTGTTGATATCCTTCAGATACTCCGCGTCAACAATCGGTGCCGCCATAGCTCCTCCTACACGTCTGGGAATGGTGAGTGAGGGAGAAAAAATTGGTCAAGAGGTGAAGGATTTTTTGTTGTTACACAGAAAATTAGTTTGGGCCAAAGAGATAAACCACTCAATGGGAAACGGGATTTGATGGGTCGGTGTCAGTTATCTGCTGTTTTCCTCAGCCACATCCTTCGGTGGACCTCATTGGCTTTTCGCATGAGACTTGCTTGTCATTTTTGTTTAGAAAACGGCACGCGTGTCTTTATTGTAATTATCAAACGGTGCAATGTTTACTCCGAGAAAATTTTGTTAATTTTATCCGTCAAAATGATATGTCAATTTCTACCAAAACCCCTTAATTAACAAAAAGGAAACAAACATTCAATAAAGTGGTTATAAACCAATTTTTATTTTTTTTGGTAATGTAGTTTCTTGATCAGATCATATTCGAATCTCTTACTGGTATTAGCGTTGAATTTAAGAAATTAAACACAAACATAACAATAAAAATCGATGGCATAACACTTTGAAATTGGTCTGCTAAAACACAGACCATGAACCATTCAACAAACCATATGATAGTGATATAAACCCTCAATTCTTTTTGCCACGACCACACTTGACTTGAACGGCAAGCATCTTCACAACGTTCTTACATGAATCCTTCTTGTCTTGTTGGAATGTGCTTTTGTTCACCGGAATCACACACTCTGCTTTCCCCAAACAATGCTGCGACAATATTTTTGTTGGTTACTTCTATATATCACAAGCTACACATTATACAAAAAGAAGAAACAAAATATGATATTTACCTTCTCAACGACTTGCTTTGAAACAGGAGCATTACAAGTACCAAGTGTGAAGTTTCCACAAACACCAATAGGGTTTCCGAAGCTAGCGAACTCAACGGCTGCGATCTTTTTAGTGCCTGAGCATTTAAGAGTTGCCGTGAGACTCACGTTATTGGTGATGGCTTGTACCTGGTCTTGCTTCCTAGTCCAATGTCTAACACTTGGAGTGTAATTTTCTCCGACATAAGAACAAACAGTGTCTCTGTTGATGATGACAAAGTCTATAAGCTCAGGCTTCACATTAGGCTCTTCCTCGAATATAACAAGAAGATTTTTCTTGGGCTTCAAGAAAGATCTAGGGATGTGATACTCTATTTGCGTAGGTTGACCTAATGGAGACAAGAAAGACATCCAATATCTTCCCACGCCTTCTCCGTTCACCCAAATCAACCCTTTTCCCATTCCACTCATGCGAATCGCCGCTGCGCTCTGGCTCTCTGGTGCATCGAAGTATGTCTGCAATGTTTCACATTCATTAGAATGTGTTTGGAGATGATTAGAAAAATTCTACATTTCTTACCAGTTACATTCTATATAGTCTGATTTTTTGCTTTCTTTTTTTTACCTGGTACCATGTAAGTCCTGGTGCTTTCCCGGAGAATTTTTGCCATTTGACCTTCTTTAAACCTTCCTCGGTGTGGATTCCGAGTCTTTCGCCTTCCATGCCGACCTAAAGATCGGAAAACCGGAACAAATCAAGGAGATATATTCTCAATGTTGTGAATCAATTACAGAGAAATAAGAGATTGATTTCAAACCTTGTTCCCCCATTTGCTGTTTTCAGTGAGGTCAAGTGTTCCAGAACTCAATCCTAAGATGGAAACACTACGAGGTCCGGTGTATCGATGCTCCATGTAAGATCCACTGTCCTGTAAGAACAAAAAAGCCCAACATATAACTTCATCGATATATCAATTCCAAAACTCAGATTTTGAATTATGTTATGTTACTTACTGGGAATCCTGTAAGAACACCAAGCATAACAAGATGATTCTCTCCTGATTTAAGTGTAACCGGCTTCTGGAAAATAAAGCTCTTCTCTTCATGGCTTCCATGTCCATTTCCTGGTAGAAAAAAAAAATCATCATTATAGCTCACTTTCATATTTTCTTAGATAATTCTTGCACATTTCTTACCAATATATTCTCCGTTAAGCCAAACGTGCAACGCATGTCCAAGACTAGCAATCCTCACAACAGTCTTAACTCCTTTCTTCTTAGGTAAGTGATTCTTATGGATCTTGAAGCTGCAAAGCAAAATTAAGTTCAAGATTCTCTTCTTCATTGGATTTTTTTTTATAAATAATATACATTAAACGAGTCTTTACCTTGTTGTGTACCATCCATAGTCTGTCTTGTCTTTAGTCAAACCGTAAAGCTCAACGGGTATGTAAGAGTCACCTTGGAGTTTACCAGGCAATGTCTCAGTGAAAACTTTGAAATCAAACTTTTTGTTTGCCTTTTTAGACTTCATAAAGTTCCTTGAAGTGTGTTGAGAAACAATCTGGTCCAATCCAAACAAACAAGATCAAGTTAAAGACTAATGGAATGAGGCGCTCTCACGTATTCTTCTGCTTGAATAAACCGGAATTTAATGTTTTCCTCACCTGTGCAGTGTTGTAAACAACAGTTTTACAATCTGGAAGAATACTAATGGAACGAGGCGCTATCACGTATTCTTTCCCCCTGAATTTAATGGTTTCTGCAGCTTCGGTGTTGTTGTTAGCCAAGAAAGCCGCACAAGATTTCGTTCCAGGCTGTTCGTAGTATCGAATCTGTAATTGCAAAAAAAAAGAAAGAAAGGTTGAATGCTTTTAAACATTTTGGGAAATTTTGGAATGTTTTTCTATGTGTACATGCTATTCTAATACCTCTGTATCTTTTCCAGGCTTCTCGGTTCGAGGCTGACCCCAAAGAAGTGGTTTCTTGCAGAGGTTAAGAGCATTGTGAAGATGCTTAAGATGACCATACTTAGGCTCTCTCTCTAAACCAAATTCATCAAGAGGTGCATCATCGTAGTATCGAGTGGTTACATAATGTGCAGAGGTTCTTCCAAAGTTAGTCCCTCCATGGTACTACAAGATTATAACACAAATTAAAGCCCCATTTCAAGAATCTGGATAGTCGCTTCGCAACATTTCGAAAGGCGGTTTATTCGAATGCGGACGTTATACCATGTAGTAGTTCACATGGCTTCCGTTCTTGGAGAAGAATCGAGCAACTGAGAAAGCGATATCTTCTACTGATCTATGAGTTGGCGGATCACCAAACACGCGAAACCTGTAAAAGAAATTCGGAAGATCTTTAACACTTATATGAATGAATCTTAAGTTTCTACATTTCTAATTTAAGAGTAACAAAAAAACAACTCACTGAGTAGTCCAGTTCTCAGTCCACAAAGATGGTTTGTTTTCTTTGTTCGGACCGGGGAAAGTATCACCGCAATGTCTTCCGTTGCAAGCATTGATCTGTGTTCAACATCAAATTCTCAATGTTTTTTACAACATTTTCAGACAAAACACAATCTGGAATTAATTAGAATTTTACCATAGGATTAGGAGCGTCGTTCTGCTTGCACATAACCCATGGGATCCCGAGATTCATTGAGTCCACCAGCTTAGATGCCCATTTGATGTAGTTTAATCCGTCTTGTTTATATGCGCGTTGAACCGCGCTATACTCGTTCTCTATCTGCAATATTCATATTCAAATTCATTACAAAACCATTCATTTTATAACATTTTTTGTCAAGTCATTAGGTATATGTGTTAGGGTTTTAATCACCTGTCCTAATATAATGGGGCCTCCTTGTGAAGCAAACAAATTTTCCTCCTTCATTTTGTCGAGTATCATCCGTACATACCTCTCTGTATGTTCCTGCAATAGTTTTTTTTTTTTTTTGTTGTCAAAACTATTTATCTCTTCGATTGTAACAAAACACACACATTTCTATATACGTACATACCTTGAATGGGTTGTTGTCTGTACGGAAGAAAATTCCAGGAACTTCTCTAAGCCAATAAGGAAGTCCTCTGATAAAAAAGATTTCATATAAAACATTTAAATGAAGAATTTAAGAAAGGAGAAATCAAAATTAAAAGGAGCAATGCATCATTCGTTACCCATGTGTCCATTCAGCTTGAATAAACGGTCCAAGCCTCAATGTCACATACATGCCATTCTTCTCAATCAACTTTATGAACTTCACCAAATCAGCTCGTCCCGAAAAGTTGAACTAATAAAAAACCAAAACAAAAAAAGACACTAAGAATCCTATACAAAAAAAAAAATCATATAATTATGTTTGATATGTTCTATAAATCGATTTGTGTTTTTTAATTACCTTTCCTTGTTGAGGCTCATGCACATTCCAAAAAACGTATGTTTGAATCGTGTTCAAACCGCCTTGTTTCGCTCTCTTGATAATATGTGGCCACATCTAGACAAAACCCAAATCACATATTAATCTCAATATCAATACAAAGAACCTTTTTATAAATAGAGATTAATTCTTTGACTAATCGAAATATACTTCAGGAGTGCTTCGAGGATAATGAATAGAGCCAGAGTAAAGAAGTTCTCTTTTGCCATCGATGATCAAAGACGTTCCATCATAATTCACCTCCTTATTATTCTTCTTCTTCACGTCCTTTTTCGCAGCGATTGAGGAAGAAGACGAGAGGAGAACCACAAAAACGGCCATCAAAAGCCATCGATCAAGAGAATGTTTTCTCATTTAACTCTCCTTCTTTTTCTTGAATTAATTTTGTTTGTTTGTGTTGTAGAACAAGAAGCTAAGTTCTCTTGGAACCTCTTCCTTGTCGGAGGAATAAAAAACAAGGAGAGCTCAAATAACACGCTCTCAAAAAAGACAATGATATAAGAGAATGTTTCGCACTCAACTTTTCAGGTTTCGGAGATTTTTACGCGTCTGAAATAGAATCCACCGTTGTAATTAACTTTCAAACTCTTTTTTTTCCTTCTGATTTTTTAATTTGATTTTATTTATTTTGCTATTTTTAAAAGTTTGTTTTGCCCCTCTGATTCGCCTAATATGGTGGACAAATAACAATATATTTATTTGAGTATTATTATTATTTCTTTTCACACAATTGTTTCTCTTTAACAACGGTCAATGAGTTTTTAACAGATCTAACTAGCCAGCTTCAAAAGGTTTCTTACCGTGATCGTGATCGGTTAAAAAAAGCATCGTTTTTATTTTTAGAGAAGTTGTATAAAATACACATTTAAACAAAAGAATATGTATGCAAAGGTGGCTGAAAACGGAATAACACTCCAATTATATTAGCTAATAATACGTTTTCACAAATATCTTTAGATGGAAAAGAAGTAATAAAAAGTACATATAAATTATTTTATTTCTATCCCATACATTTTGTTTTTCTACGCAATACACTATATAAACACTGTTTTAAACAAAGATATAAGGGATGATTCTATTTTACTCAAAGCGCTCTATACTGTCAAATTCAGTAAGTTTCATAAGGCTTGTATGGACTTAACCAACCACAAAGGCAGATTTTTCTTTAGCAATATATATATCACACTAAACTTGGAAACGATTTCTTTAGCACTTGAATCCAGTAAAGCAAACAAAACCTAATCACTGGAATTTTAAGTAACCACAGCCTTTGGTAATGAAACACAAACCATGAGAGAACGAAATCAAGCAAAACAACTCAGGAAATCCACGAGCATTTAACAACACACATTAGCACCAACCATAAGCATAGGAACAAGTAACCATATCACTAAATCACTCCTTAACCAAATAGCATTAATCTCACACAAGCATCCAAAACCCCCCACCAAGCAAATTAGCGAAAAATTCATAGAACAAAATCAACAAGTTACCCAAAAGGAGAAAACAAGTTACAAATTTCACATGGTAGCAAGAGCTTTACCTCGTTTGTCATAAGACGCGTCAGTGGTGGGTTCCCGTTTCCTTCACCGTACCACCTAACGCGAATGCGATTCACCCAGTGATTCTTCACCATCCCTCTTCGATTACTTACTGGTACACCAAAACAGTAAGTAATCATGGGTTAACCGTGCTTGTTCTTCTTGGAAACATAAACGGAAAAACTCAACAAATAACAAAGAAGACTAAAGCTCATAGGATAAAGAAATGAAAAATCACACAAAGTAAGAGTTATCAAACTTCAGAGGCTCTTGAGTCCATGGTCCATCGCAGCATGACCTCTCTGGATGAGCCCTTTCCTAAACACCCAATATTGGTCATAAGCGCAGGGATACATATTATTTGTTGGAAAAACACGGAGGGAATTAAAGTAAGTGACCGATGAATTTACCAGAGTATGACCTCCCGAGAGTGCCACAATATCCTTATCAGATAATCCCATGCGGTAGAAGACATCTCTAAGATGTTGGAAACCTAGAGACAAACAAACAGGGTGAATTGATAGAGAAGATCTTCCAATACCATGATTAGTGTTTCAGAAGAAAAATTCAAAGTTTATTACAAATGATACAACAATTTATGGTACCTTGTTTAGCATCATGAAGTCTTCCTTCCCTGGGGTAAACATTTGAATCCTATCAGGAAGAAACATACAGTTATTTTCATTTGCTTCAGTGTTAAACTGGTAAGCTGTTATAATGTCTAAAAACAAAAAGAGAAAATATAATTTTCTCCCAGGAACGAAGCTGACTTCAGGTCCACCACTAGCGCGCACTGCTACCACACCGGCAAGCTGAAACAAATGACTGTAACTTATTCAGATCCAAAACTTGATTGCCATTAATAATCCGGTACACTTCTCGTAGGGATATATACATATAAAGTCTTGACCTTATAAGACCAAATAAAAACTGGACAAACAACAATACAAACAGTACTAGAAAACGTATAGGGACGACAGACATGTTAAACGGCGTTCATGTGTTACCATGGACAGATGCGTGCATAAATTTTTGAAAAAAATGATTACAGGGAATTAAAAAAAATAAAATAAAAGATGATGACAAAAATAGAAACGATTGTTGACACCGTAAATATGTTTATAATAAAAAAAAAATCAAAAAGAAAAAAAGCCCAAACTAAAATGTAGAGAAGAAAATATATGGAGAATCAAACTCCATAAATAAAGATGTATACAAACACTAACACTCATGATCTGAATTTTTTTGTTTTGTTTGTTAAGACATGAAGTGATATATTTAATCTATATAAGTGGGGCCCCAAATTTGATTGGAAAAATAGGAGGCTTGAGACTCTCGCCTTTTTTTCACAACGGTGAGCACGGCTCTGTAACCAGCTCCCCCGATATGTTATGTTATTTTCTAGTTTCTACCAAAACCCTTACTTAACGAAAGTAAAAAAAACTAAAAATTCTTTCTTTTCTTTTCTTTTCTTTTGTTACGTAGTCGTTTCTTGATGGGATCATATTCAAATATTTTACACGTGCATTACCATTAAATTTAAGAAATGAAATACAAACATAACGACAAAAAATCGATGCCAAAACACTTTGAAATTAGTCTACGAAACTGAACCATTCAAACGAACCATATATATGATAATGATGATATATACCCTCAGTTCTTCTTCTTGCCACGACCACATTTGACTTGTACCGTGCAAGCGTCTTCACAACATTCTTACATGAATCCTTCGTGTCTTGCTGGAATTAATGTGCTCTTGTTCACCGTAATCACACACTCTGCTTTTCCCAAACTATGCTGCAACAGTTTTTCTTTTTAAATGTGGGTTGGTTACTTCCATCACAAGCTACACATTATCCGAACAGAATAAACAAAATATGAAATTTTACCTTCTCAACGATTCGCTTTGAAACAGGAGCAATACAAGTACCAAATGTGAAGTTTCCACAAACATCGATAGGGTTTCCGAAGCTAGCGAACTCGGCTGCAATCTTCTTAGTGCCTCAGCATTTGAGAGTAGCCGTGGGAGTCACGTTATCGGTGATGGCTTGGACCTGGTCTTGCCTCCTATTTCTATAGTCCAATGTCTAACACTGACTTGGAGTGTATTTTTCTCCGACATATGAACAGACAGTGTCTCTGTTGATAATGACAAATTCTCTAAGCTCAGGCTTCACATTAGGCTCAAATATAACAATTTTTTTTTTTTGGTTCTCAATACTTTTTTTCCCCATGTTTTTAGATTAGGATGAGAGGCTGATACCATATAGAGATATTATGAACTGGTGATTTTCTTGGTCTTGTGATAAGTATATTCATACAATGGCATACGTAAAAAAGTGTGCCGTGATCGTTCGTAACATTATTAATAAAACAAAGAAAACAAAACAAAAATTATCAAACAAGAAAATTTATCTTTTAATCACAATCGTAACATGATATATTGATATTTGAAACTAGGGTCAAGGCTTATCAAAGAGGAGTAATCAAATTTGGAAAAGTCGCTTTACGCCTTACGGGACTCTAATGACATTTTGTCCTGATTTAACATACTAATCTAGATGACGACAAATTATGATTTGGACAACCTTAAATACCTTTGCATGTTTTTTTTTTTTTTTTAAGAAATACGTTTGCATGTTAAGTGGGAATACAAAAAAAAATACATGACACTAGCTGACACAACATTACCTTCGTTTCGCCTATAACAAATTTTTTTTTGTTTAGCATATTTCATATAATAAGCCCATCAGGGAAAGCACAATTGGTACAAATTTAAATTATAAAGGCCCAGCATTTAGCCCAACACGAGATCAAGATCGTGTGCTACACTACATCCACATCTAAAACACGTGTAAGCTGATAACATCAGGTTTAGGCCTAGGCATTCGGGTATCGGTTCGGGTTCGGTTTGGTTCTTTTAGATTATGGGTATTTCGGTATTAGAGGTTTAGGACCCATTCGGGTATTTTATTTTTTCGGTCGGGTTCGGTTCGGTTTCGCCCGGATTCGGGTCGGTTTCGGGTACCCGAAATTGATCTCAAATACTCAATAAAAACTAAAAAATGGTTTAATTTAAATAAAATTTGGTTAAATTTTGCAAAAATTGTTTAATTTTGACAAATATAATTAAAGATGTTTAGATATTTCAAAAAATTTGGTTATTTTGGTCTAAACATAATTAATATATTTGTTTAATAATTGTAATTATGAATATTTTGGTTATTTCAAGTCTAAATATACATGTTTTAGATATATAATTGTATTTCATATATTTTGGGTACCCATTCGGGTTTCGGTTCGGTCTGGTTCGGTTCGAGTATCCAAAATATTTTATAAGAGGAACCTTTCATGTATTTATGAAAATTCGGTTTAGTTCGGTACCTACTAATTCGGTTAGATTTTTTGGTTTCGAGTATTTTGCCCATGCCTAATCAAGTTCATCCATGCGGCGTCTATAGATTAAAGCGGTGAAAGTTTCACCGTGAAACGTTACCGAGCAATCCATCTTCACCGCCGATCTATCTCCCGAATCTGCTTCCATCACCGGAGTTTCCACACACCGCCATCGTGAAGTAGCAATTCCGGCCAAGGTGATGTACCAACTACATGCACCTTCCTCCACAGTGGCCGAGTCAATAAACCGGATCTTCACTAAATCACCGGAAAAGAAAACCTGCAAAAATCTCAATAGATTTAGAAACAAAACCTTCGTCAGAATACTTTCAATAGAAGCTCCAACTCTACTGACTTCGATTTAAATCTATCAAAATTTAACATCCAACACCATCTTCTAACCCTAACCGAGAAACTCCACCAAATCATATTCCTTAGGCCCTTCTAAGGGAAGGTGAAGACATGACTCTCGAAGGAAAGAGGATCGAGCGAACGATGAAGAAGGAAGAATTTCATAATTAGCTATCGGAATTTTGACAATATTTGAGAAGGAAGGCTTAAGAGATTAAAAAACAAAAAAAAATAAAAAGAAAATCCTCCGGACATAGCCGGAACAACTAAATCCGGACATAGCCAGAACAACTAAAACCGGACATTGCCGGAAATCAAAAGCCGGACTTAGCCGGAAAACCAAAACGATGAAGAAACTCTCTCTCTCTCTCTCTCAGAGCTCTCCGCCTATAACAACTAGAAACGTTTTTAATCATCTCCTTTTGTCTAATTAATCGTTTGTCTAAAGCTCGTCTTTTCTTATTCTAATCAAATCATATATCTTTCAAACTGACGGAATCTTCAAGGATATCTAGAGACATTCGTGTAAACCATTTGGTGTATTTTATATATAATATAGATCAAAATGAATTAATGGAACTGAAGCTGGCTTTGAGTAATGAGGATTATGGAGTTTTCATTCAAATGCCTTTGTGGGATCTAGAGTAGTGTAAATCGAGTTTAATTAGGCGTAAACCAACCCATCAACTCTGTTCCAAAATGCCTCTATTCGATTGAAGTTCGACCCACGACCGTCTTCAGGCTCCTATATTTCTCAGTTTGATAGGTTTTTTTGTTCGTCACCCAATTAATCCAGTTTTATAAATTAGAAAATCATATTACTCTACAAGTGTGAAGATCTATCGCGTGCAATAACTAGGATGTCGATCTAGTTATTTATCGTGCATTTAGTTAAGGAAAATAGGATGGTGAGAAGAGACTTTAGTTAAGAAGTTGGCAAGTGTAGCGAATTGGTTGAATTGAATGTCAATAAAAAAACCAATGTGATATTAAAAAAATATATTCTTATACTATATTTATATATTTTATGTTAAGTCTGATGGGTTTTCAACTCAAAATTAATTGGTAACGAGTTGATTGGTCCATATCACTTATATATTAGTGTTGGTCTCTTTAAACTTTCGATGTGAAATCTTAACACACCCCTTCAAGATGAATGTTTTTATCGGTTCATCTCAAATCGAATCCCACTTAACAAAATGAAACATTTGAAAGAAAAAAAATAATGGAAACAATAATTAAGAACTGAAAATTCTATCTTTTTTTGTTACGTAGTTGTTTCTTGATGGGATCATATTCGAATATTTTACACGTGCATTAGAATTAAATTTAAGAAATGAAATACAAACATAATGACAAAATTTCAACAGTTAAAACAAATGAGATCCAATAATTTCCACAACTAAGGCTCCGTTCGGTTGTGAATTTGGGTGCCGCGTTTAGAAACTGCATCTAGACGCAGTATTTGGATGCAGCATTCAGACGCAGTTCGTTTATGTGTTTAGTTTTTGCATCTAGAAATTGTAGTTATGTTTGTTTGTGTGTTTGCCTATTTTATTTGGATGCATTTTAAAACCAAATGACTAAAAATGACATGTTCTATGTTTATAACAATTTGTTTGATATAAATTATATTTACAATTAAATAATTATCAAATTAATATTTAAATAACTTATAAAATTCGATTAAATGAAATAATTAAATTTTATAAAAAAATTTGCGGTTTTGGCGGGAAACCGCTATTTTGCCGTATTTTGCGGTTTTGGCGGGAAACCGCTATTTTGCGGTCTTGGCGGAAAACCGCTATTTTGCGGTTTTGGCGGAAAACCGCTTTTTGCGGTTTTGGTGGGAAACCGCTTTTTGCGGTTTTGGCGGGAAACCACTTTATTACGGTTTTGGCGGGAAACCGCTATATTGCGGTTTAGGCGGAAAACCGCTATTTTGTGGTTTTGGCAGAAAACTGCTATTTTGCGGTTTTGGCGGAAAACCGTTATTTTGCGGTTTTGGCAGAAAACCGCTATTTTGTGGTTTTGGCGGAAAACCGCTTTTTGCGGTTTTGGCGGGAAACCGCTATTTTGAGGTTTTGGCGGGAAACCGCTTTTTGCGGTTGTGGCGTAAAACCGCTTTTTAACGATTTTGGCGGGAAACCACTTTTTTGCGGTTTTGGCAGGAAATCGCTATTTAGCGGTTTTGACGAGAAACCGCTATTTTGAAGTTTTTACGGGAAAACTTTATTTTTCGATTTAATGAAATAATTAAATTTTATAAAAAAATTTTGCAGTTTTGGCGGGAAACCGCTTTTTTGCGGTTTTGATGGGAAATCGCTATTTTGCGGTTTTGGCGGGAAATTGCTATTTTGCGGTTTTGGCGGGAAACCGCTATTTTGAAGTTTTTACGGGAAAACTCTATTTTGGTGAGAAACTGCTTTTTGGCAGTTTTGGCGGGAAACCGTTATTTTGTAATTTTAGTGGAATTTTTTGCGATTCCGTTATAATGACATAATTTTTTTTAAAAAAAATAAGAAAATATAAATAATTTAAATTTTATTTTTTGGTGGGATAAATAATTTAATTTTGGATTGTAAATGAAGGTATTTTAGACTTTTGTAATTTCTGATGCACTTTGGTGCATCCAAACTCTAGTTTTAAATGCATTCAAAATATCTAATTATTTTGGATGCATTTTATTTTGCATACAGTTTTTACATCTAAATGCACTTCTTATTTTGATAAAAACGAACTGCATCTCGTATCTGCATCTAGACGGATTGCTGTATGAACAAAAGAAGATGCCCTAATTTACAATCCAGAAGTTTTTGCAGGAACAAAAAAATAATCCAAGTCGCATTCAACAAAAGCGAATCGAAGAAAACCATAGAAATAGAAACTTACGCCAATCGGAGCACATATTTCCACCATGAGGTCTAAGAGGTCACAACGCTTTTTTTGTAAAAACAATACTTACTATAAAAACAATAGAGTGCAATAAACATTAATAAAATGTATAACAACAGAAATCTAACTAGAAAGTACCTCCTAAATTATTGGATGCTTTAATTGATAACTTCACTAGCTTATGCTCTAGGTCGGGCCTGTTCTAATATAATCAATAACTTCATAACATCACATATAATATCACATAGTTTCATGTATATCATCACATTAACACATAACCATCAACAAAACAGCTAACAGTCATCATCTGTCCACATGAGTCTCATGGATTTACATAGTTTCGCAATAATGCTCCCAAAATAAGGATATGAGCAATTACACAAAATATGTAAACGAGAATCTGAACAAACAACCAGCAAATGAGAATTGTGACATGCAATGAACGTGATGGAAAAAATGAAAGCTTTCGTATTTTAGATGACATTGGGTTTGAAATACTTTTTGAAATGTGGTTTTTGACTGTCGTGCTGAGACATTACCTTGTAGACTTCCATTAGCAATTATAGGAACGCACGAAAAAAGTAGTCATCAAGCTTTTCTCTGCATTCTCCAATAGTTTTCTACAAATCATTTTTAAGCTTCTATCTTACAGTGTGTAAATGATTTGTTTATGAAGACAAACCTTGGTATGTGCATCAATTTCCGCATGGTGATATGGTGACTCATGCTGTTCCTGATGAATCGTAACAATCCGTCAGAACCGCTAACTTTATTAGGATTGTAAGCATGACGCTTTCTAAAATGATTGACGTGGTCGACATTAGCTGTAAATCCCATGGTCGAGCCACACTTTTTGATATAGGTCCAATACCACTCATGATTGCAGGATCAGTAGAAGCTTCGTTACTAGCATCCTGTAAGAAAGACAACCTCATATCTCCATCCCAAAACACAGGATGGAGAAGCACCTGAGTTGCTGTAAAATTGCAAATAAGCAAGCAGCACATTAGAGATTGTGCTTCTTGAGTGAATTATGAATTAGACAAGAAAATGACATTACCGTTTACTAGGGTCTGGATTCAGCAAATACTTAATGAGGTCTTTAGCTTCATGCAAATGAGTTAGTGGAGCAAGGCTGGATTTGTTTCTATGGATTATGGTATTATGTGCATCTTCTTCTCCAAAGGTATTATGTGCATCTTCTTCTCCAAAGGGATGACCACCAGTGATGGAGTAAAAAAAGATACATCTGAAGTTAAACATGTCCAATGATGAATCAAGCACACCGCCGCTAATTTGCTATTTTTTGCTTGGCAACCCAAGTTAGTAGGTTCTGCAATTAATCACAGACCAAGCTCGTTATGCTTTTGGTTAATTTTGTTTGCTAATTTTGTTTTGAGGTATCGATTGGTGCGCATTTCTTTTCCACAATGAGGTCTAAGAGGTCATGCCGCTTTTTTGTAAAAACAATAGAGTGCAATTTTTGTACATATAAACATTAATAAAATGTATAACAACAAAAATCTAACTAAAAAGTATCTCCTAAATTATTGGATGATTTAATCGATAACTTCACTAGCTTATGCTCTAGGCCGGGCACGTTCTAATGATAACAGAGAATATGATTTGGAGGTTGAATAGACTATGATTTGCGATGAACTCGAGCCCTGAACCTTTTGAGAAACAGCTTCGTTTCGATCTTCGCGTTCATCGCTGATTCGAGAGAGTCGGTGCGGCGCTTCTGTTCGTTAGCCTGCTTCTCCTGGAGGAGCCACATCTCTTCGGCCTGCTCAGGTAGCGTTTTTTGTCTTGTTTCAACCATGATTTTGCTCCCGCGAACGAGTACATCTGATACCAAGAGCTTGATATGGAAGATAACAGTGGTGATTTCAGAGAAAAGAGAGAGAATAAGGAATATTGTTCTCTGATTACTTTTGGGAAAAATGGCTGTAGGCAGTAGTGTGATTTCTCAAAGGTGCGAATTGCGAAGGAGGGAGAGGGAAAGAGATTGCTATGAACTGTGGGAACATTTTTATATTTGTTCGTTACACTGAGGTTTAAGCCAAAGCATGGGGTGGGGTGGGGTGGGGTGGGGTGAGTTATCACATATCGAAGTTCGGAACGATCTGAGATATGAAGGTCTTTTTTGCACACACATATATAAATCCATCGCTTAAAGAGGCTTTAATCAGATCTGAAGAAATCATCATGTATCCAAAGGTAACAAAGAACGAGCTCGTTTAAAAGGGGTCGAGGGAAGAATCAAGAACATATATAGAGAATATCGAATAAATATATTAATTAAAATAAGTATCCCCACTAGCCAAAAGAAATAGAATTTTTGCATCAAACCTACTTTTATTTTAAAATATATAAAGTACAAACCCTAAAAGAAAGCTACGTCTCTCACGATCACTAACCATTTAAGTAAAAGAAGCTTTCCGAAAGAGAGAAAATAACAAGTTTAATAACAAAGATATCTTTGTTTTTTTCTGATAACTACGTGGAATCTTGTTGTCTTAAATATATGACAACAATATATATTGGGAATTTTACCGATACAAACTTACTAATAGCTATAGTTTTCGGAAAAAAACGTATAAATATATATGATGCGTTTCATAATCTAAAACTATCAACCCGGTATAGATATAAACACAACACTCCATATCGTCCAATATTTTCCGATGTCTCGACTCGAAAGTAGACTTTAAATATTCTTGATAACGTTACAAAAATAAAATAAACAAATCTATGTAGTATGTAATTTTCAAGAATGCGGATTTAAAAATATGTAACAAAAACAAATAAACAATTTTTGTTTTGGTCAACTTGACAGGACAAATTAAGAAGGAAGAAAAAAAAAACAAATGAGGAAAACAAATAAACTATCTTATTCTTTTGAAGTCAATGTTTTGTTTTTATGGTAGTCTTATATTACTATGGTGTAATACAAGTTTTGAATCTGCTCTTAATCATGTATTCCCTCTTACATATAATAGTTGATGTTTAAGCAAAAAAAATTGTTTCATTTTAATCGATGTTTTACATTTTCAATGCAAAATTAAAGTTTTTATATTTATTTTTGACTATTTATATTCTACAGTCCTTTTTATCATTGGTTGAATTGTTTTTAATTAGATAATGAATTATATTTTAATTTAGAAAAAATAAAAAAAAATTATGATTTTGTGTGATTTCACGTATACAATTCTTAAACATCTTTTATCTTTTATTATGGATTCTTAAACCTCATCTATTATGGATTAGAAGAAGTAAATAATAGAGATGCTGAGCTCCAATCACGTTTGAAATTTGGAAGGAAATAATTAGTCTTTAATTAAGATCTATATATATATAAAAAAAAAAAAAAGAGAGAATATCTCTGCAACTCGAAATCGTTCTCGTACGTCCATGTCTTTTCTCCGGCCACCGAAATGACGCCATCTGTTTAGTGCGTCTTTATAATCAACGCAACGGCTTCGTATTCTTATCCCATCAATCTTCTCAAATTCCATCTTTTTAGGGTTTTTCTTGGATCTCTCTTTGCTAGGGGATGTGAAAAGGTACTCTACAGATCGGATACTCGAGTTTTGAGTTCTGGCTGTTTCTGAATTGCTCGGATTGTTGTCAAATTAGGGATTTGATTGATTGATTGATTTGGGAGCTCGAGATTCATTCGATCTCTTGATTCGGGCCAAGTTTGTAGAAACTATCGATTTTAGGGGTTGGTGTGGTCAGTACAAGACTTTGTTCGTGGTTGGTGGGTTATAGTAATGGAAGACGGCGAGCTTGATTTCTCGAACCAGGAAGTGTTTTCGAGTTCGGGCATGGGTGGGTTACCGCCTAGCAACTGTTCGATGGATAGTTTCTTTGATGGGCTTCTCATGGATTCTCATCAAGCTGCTTGTACCCACACTCACACCTGTAACCCCACGGGACCAGAGAACACGCATACTCACACGTGTTTCCATGTCCACACCAAGATCCTGCCGGAGGATAGCGATGAAAAGGTTTCCACCGATGATACTGCCGAGTCCTGCGGGAAGAAGGGGGAGAAGAGACCTTTGGGGAACCGAGAAGCCGTTAGAAAGTATAGAGAGAAGAAGAAGGCTAAAGCCGCTTCCTTGGAGGATGAGGTCTCGAGGCTTAGGGCGGTGAATCAGCAGCTGGCGAAGAGGTTGCAAAGTCAGGCTACCTTGGAAGCTGAGGTCTCGAGGCTCAAGTGTTTGCTTGTGGATCTAAGAGGAAGAATAGATGGGGAGATTGGGTCTTTCCCTTATCAGAAACCTATGGCTGCAAATATTCCCTCTTTCTCGCACATGATGAATCCGTGTAACGTACAATGCGATGATGAAGTTTATTGCCTTGAGGATGGGTTTGGAGGGAATAGCCAAGAAGGTGCATCGATCAATGACCAAGGGTTAAGTGGTTGTGAGTTTGGCCAGCTACAATGCATCGCTAATCAGAACTTAGTTGGCAATGGAAACGGATCATTCAACAACGCCACTGCATCCGCCTCTAATAAGAGAAAAGGTGACTCTTTTATACCTTACGTTCTCCTCTCTAGATAGTTTAGATTTTGTGGCTAACTGTGAAAATCCAGAGGTTGTTTACTTACTCTTGTATTCGTCAACTCTTGCCTTAGTATGTTTCAGATAATGCGAAGCAAATTTGTGATATTTACTTTTAGTTTGCCGATCAGTAATAAGTTTGATGGACTTTATCATTGTTTTCACTTTTCCGACTGTTGCTTCATAGAATAAGTACCAGCTCACTCATGCTTTTTGTGCTCTTCATTTCATTTTAGGTGGGCATCGTGAACCTAAAGCAGTTTGAAGCATCATCAAGCTTGTACCATCTATTTCCACCAGGATAGATATTGTATTCCAAATAAGTTGTAGGGTTCAGCTGCAGAAATCAGCTTCACTCAGGTTCCTTTTGCGTTTGCATTTTTTGTTTTTTTCTGATTCTTTTTTGAATCTCTTTGCCTTCCGTTGTGTTTCCTTGTTGAGTGCCGTACTATAAGGATGATTTGTTAATACAAACTCAAATTTTCCGTGTATTCCTACCATTTGTTTTCATACTGGAGTAGCTTCTTTCTAATTTTAAGTAGAAGAAGTTGATTGAATTTTGGCTGTGTATGACTAGTAGTCTAGTAGCAACTTTGTTTTGGCTAGAGAAGTTAATTGATAAGATGCATGAAATTTTCAACTGCTGAATGACAGCTTTAAGGTGTTGGTGTGGAGTTTCCTTGATGCTCCAAGTGAGATCTCTGAACAGGTGAGTTATAAAAGATTCACTTGCAAAATAGATAAAAACAGCTATACTTAAGGGTTCTTGAATCTTATTGATTAACACCCAGATTCGGTATTAAGGCAAGAATTCACTCGACTTTCCATTAAGCATCTGGAGGGACTGTCTCTGCTCTAGCCTTGCTGTAAGATTGCAATGTTCTCACAAGAGTGTGATCACAGATTGCTTAGCAAAATCTTTTGTTGATCTCAATGTGATTAATATATAGTCTAATTTTTCACTTGAGCCAATCTCAAAACCGGATTTTGCAATAGGGTTTTTTAGTTAACCATCAAACTTAAGAATCACAGCATACCCAACCTTGTCTATATAGACTTGCTCAAACACGTTAACAACAGTTATAACGACTCATTCATCATTCACAAAAAGACGAATCATTTCTGATTTTCATTGGTATGTTGTGCATTTTGGTCACCTTCATCATCATCATCATCATCATCATCATCATTGCGGTAGATGCTTTCTGCCATCTGCCAGACCTGAAGACTGTTGTCTTCAGCTACGCTTGAGATGACCCAAGGCTCGTCCTTGTTCCAAGCAAAGTCTGATATCTTGGCCTTGTGGCCTCCATGAGAGAAAAGTAGCTCAGGTGGACCATCTTCTGCATCCAACTCTATCTCAAGTTGCTCATCCCCGACCCTGAACGATCCATCAAGTTCAAACTAACTAATCCAATTTCACTATCGAATCAAAAAAAGCAAAGGGAATTATCAACTATGGTACCTGTTGATATCCCAGACCATGAGTCTTCTGTCCTCGCCAGAAGATGCAAGCACTGTTTCGTGGTTGGGATCCCACTCCACTTGGAAAACTTCTCCCCTGTTACAAATCCCTCTCAATACTCAATTACTAATATTTGATCTAATAACTTTAGATAGAAGAAGCTGGGGATACAGAAACTGTGAAGAAAGTGAGAAACTATGGTAGAGGCATACTCGTGTCTGCTCAGGACATGTAATGGCGTAGTCAGCTTGCGGAGGTCAAACAAGGCGACAGTCGAGTCTGAGGAAGCTGTGGCTAGTACCCATTCATTAAACGGATTGAAAGAAAGATAGTTTATCTACAAAACACAAGATGTGTAGAATGGTCATGAAGAAGGTCAAATGCAGAGTCTTTTAAGGGTTAACACAGAAAAGCTCGCATGTTGAGAAATTCTCCGCTCATAACTTCCAATTTATCTATAACGAGACATCAATCAAGTGCAATTAAACCCTCGGTCACATAGTAGTTATCTCTAGTTCCCAGATTAAACATAAGAGAGTTGGAAAGTTAAGAGATGGTTTATACCTCTCTCTCGTGAACTTTGACTTGGTGTTGCATTTCGTTTGTTCGTAAGTCCCATATCACCAATCGACAATCATCACCTGCAGACCCGAATATGTTCTCATTCTTCATGTGCCATGCTACATCTTCTATGATGCTTTCATGTCCCTAGAACAATGTCTCAGAAATAAAATCAGATGCAACAAGCCCAAATCTTCTGAGAATCAGGAGAAAAAGAAACAAAGATACTCAACTTACCTCATACACATGCATTGCATTCAAAACCTTATCATTGGGAGTAGCTGAAACATCCCAAAGGCAGATTTTCTGATCTTGTGAGCCACTCAAAAGATAACCCTCCTTGAAGGAGCTCCAAGCCAATCCATAACCTTCTTGTTCATGCCCCATCAGCCTCAGATCAGGATCACATTCACTTGTTTGGGGCTTTGCAGAGTGTCTGGCGTAATCAAACAGAAACACCTCAGACCCATTTGTTTTAGCACCCACAAGAGTTGGCTTTTGTGGCATACACCGCGCTCTGTTCACTTCTCCATCAACACGTATCTTCTGCCTAATCTCCACCTGCAAAGTATGGATATTTTTAAGAAAATCCGTCTCTAATGGTCATAGTAATAGTCTGTGGTATGCAGAAGAGTTGCACTCAAAACCAATAAAAGCATATAAAGTTTTCACCAATTTAAAGTACCAAAGAAAAGGTGGCAATTTCATATCAAATCTTAACTCGTGAAAGCTCATCAATGGCATTTCCGGAAGAAAACAAAAAAAAATCGAGAATTCGAAATACTCAGAAAAGTTAATGATGCCTCCGTTCTCAGTTTAAGCTAGTACTTTCGTCGAACACATTGTGTGCGCAGAACACAGCATATAAAAATGCGGAAAAAAGTGAAGGAGCATCCAAGAGTCAATTACCTTAGGAACGATAGGATCTTGATCTCTGCCGCCTAATCCTGGCTCAGCGTCAGGTGTCGGGATAACGACGTCGGCGACCATGAGGAAATCCGGGGCACCACCGGAGGTGTGGGTCCCGAGGATAAGCTTATGGACGGCGAAGTAAGGATCCTTCGCATAGGGAATCGGAATCGAAGGGACCCAATGGAGAGTGAGAGATGGCCATTCAAGCGGGTGAGAGATCATAAGATCGTAGAGAAATGGCGTATTCCTTTTCCACACAGAGAACTCTTCCTCCACTTGATCCAATCCCGCCTCCTCCTTTCCCTCTTCCGCCGCCATCTTTCTCTCCTTCTCTCTCTCTCTCTCTCTCTCCTCTGCTGTTGAGGATTTTCTGGTCGAGCTTCCCGCCAAAAAAGGGTTTAGCCTTGAGAGAGATGAGAGGGAAAAGAGAGGGTTATGAGCCAAGCTTGCGATGAACGGTATGCCGTTTATTTTTATATACACAGCATGCATTGTTCTTCAGTAATGTCAGAACGACCTGTTGTTACGAAAGTTTTAGCTGAAAGGCTGAAAATTGAACTTGTATTGGACTATTCGCTGGGAAGCCCAACTAGGACTCACTATTTTGTAGATAAAACATATTGTAGATATTCATCCTTGATCCTTATAATAATAATAACTATTTTCGTTCCAGCTATTTTTAATAGGGCAATTAACCAAATAACACACTTTTAATATTTTGTTCTAAATTTAACATCATTAATTAAAAATAACAATAATAGCACAAGTAGTGAAGACACGAACTTGTATTTTGTAAGAGCTTGTATTTTATAAAGCAGTTAATATAATACTAGTAGAGAAGACACGAACCTTTGGAGAACAAAGAATTTTTTTTTTTTTTTGGTTTAAAACAAACAAAGAAAAATTTGTTCGTGTGTTGCAAATTTTTCCAGAATTAAGTTTATCACTCACTGCTTCAGCCACTTGTGTATAAACTTGTTCGTGTGTTGCAAATTTTATATGTTTAGCATTTACAAAATGTCAATTTTCTATAAGTTTATTTTTAATATTTACATAAAAATATTTTTTTTACCAATTTTTATTGTTTTCTTTTTTTTGTTCCTTGTCAAATTTGATAAAGAATATATTTGTTCTATAATTCCTCATATAAGAAGGAATGAAAATGAATTATATGTAACAAATATTTCATCTAAATGGTAAAAAAAAATTAGGAATGGAGAGGAATGTAATGTTCCTTATAATTCCTTTCCTCAATTATGGTCACCATTTGGAGCCTTCATATAATGATAAATATTTAGCAACCAACACACTATTCCTGTCAAACCCAATGCTTGTGACAATTAGCGACAACCATTTGGCTTGTTTGCCACACATGTATCCATGTTTTTTCTTATATACAATGATTCCTACGTTTACTTGTATTTTCTCTCATTTCGTAATCACAGCGTTAACCATGAGATGCTTCCTTCTAAAAAAGTAATTAGTGACAAGTACTAAACTACAATAATTCTACTTCATCATGGCTAATGATTAAAATGGGCACCGCAAGCTATCAAACTTGCATTATCTTTTCGTATTAGTCAATTCCACTGAACTATTAGGTCCAATGGAAAACAAAGTATAAAACTTTCTTAATTCTTTTAGTAGTACGAAAAAATTACTTTTTAAAAAAAAATTCCTTCCACAATTATTTGGCCAGCTTACCAAATCGTAACAGTTTTAATTTCTTTTTATAATGTTATAAAGTGATGTAACTTATATTATTATCAATTTTTGGACATTATTATCGCAAATTTTAGATTAGTTCCAATAATTTATAATCATTTTTTTACTTAACATAATTAAACATAACCAAAGAAAAAACACTACCAATTCATCACAATACAATTTACATTTTAAGGGGTTTAACTCGGTCTTATCTTTAATACATTACATACCAACATAAACAAACAAAAATTCAATTCTCGGAAACACAAGAACACAAAAAAATAAATCAAAAGAAACAACAAATCAAATCACATAATAACACAAGCGGAGGCGTTCTCGTCGCTAAACGCAGTAGTATAACGAACCTCAGTGGAGCTAGCACGTGCGAGCCGTGAGACGTGTGGATCATACTCTGTGTTCCTAACGTAGCCAGTGGGAGCTCTGTTATCGTAGACACCAGAGGCATAAGGATGAGCCACAACGTCGTAAGGAACGAAAGGATAAAGCTCGGCTCTTTTGCCGGTCCGGTGAATGATCCGAGCCACCACTTTGTTTGGCTCAACGTAACCAACCACTGTCACTTTCTGAGCATTTGGCTCGATGGTTACGTCTCTCACTCCTTTCATTCCTTCTAAGGCTCTTCTCACTTTCCTCTCGCATCCTTCGCAATCTATCAAAACCCTCACATCCACCGTCTACTAGTAATTTCCACCACAATATATTAAAAAGATGTGTATTAATTATGTATAAATGTAATTATTAATAGATTGATTTTAACTACCTGTAGACTTTTGTGTCTCCTGGAGTCTCCATGGGAGCAATCGAAATATTCTGAGACGTGATCAAGAACACCCATATTTTTTCTTCTTGGTTTCTTCTTTTGGGTTGAGAGAAAACAGAAATTAGATATAAACCTTGGAGTTTTGAGATATATGATATGATTTTTTTGATGTTGTCAACATCAAAATGAGTTTTAAATTTTGGAAATACGACCTACCAAACTATATAAGTAGTTTTCGACCATATGTTTATATTTTGTATCAACTTTAATGACTTGTGTGTGAGTTTGACTACCGAACAATAAGAAATGCCAATATATATATATATATATATATTTCATGGTGTGCATAAATCGTCTTATTACTAGATCTATATGTCGCTTTTGTATATATGCACAGTGTGGCAATAATCAAACTTGACAGATAGATGAAATAGACATTTGCAATATAATTCATGCTTGCTATTGATCGATAAAAATAATTTTTAAGATGTCTCTTTTCGCAATTATTCAAAATCTGACTTAATAATTTGGGAGTTGGAATCTCTTCTCTTAAGATGGACGGACTGCTAATAATACGTAATGGTGGACCACTCTTGACATGTTATATGCACAAACAAAAATACATATCAGCATCATCTTTTTGTTATGGTTTTAAAATTGATAACTCTTAAGAAAAGATTGATTTTGTTTTCCTTCTAGCTACAGATAAGACTATGAAAACAACATCTCATTTTCAATCTTCTTTTTAACAATGTATTTAGTTTCACCATTAAATATTATGATGAAGATAGCTAGTTGTTCCATTGCAAATAGCGGGTCAACCATCCATATAACTAATTTCACTAGCCTGTGGGGGACCTTTCATATCAACTTAAAATAGCGAAATTATATCATATATATTCAATATGAGTATCTTAGATAAGAAATCTTACGTTTTATTAGTGCTATTAAAATAAAAGTTGGTTAGTTGTTACTTGCTGCAATGTGAACAAGAATATGTGATGATGTAACGATTTTGTCATCAGAAAGATTCATATAATTGGGAAATCGGAAACATGTGTCTGTATCTACAACTCATATATAAATATAATTGGTTATATATGTTTTGCTTCATCGATGTGTTCATTGCGTTGTTTGCAACTTTTAGTGAAAAACTAAACTTCCGAATTATATACCTTATCAACATTGAAAATCATCTATAGACGCTGAATCACAAGTAAAAAACACTTATTTTCTCGTCTTGACATCATTTGCTCACGAATTAGGCCTGAATTAATGTGATGTACTGATAAAAAACACAAACCTTAATGGAGTCATGACATTGGATTTGTAATAGTGTATATTATGGTTAACAAATATTTTGCATGGATAGAATCGATAGATGGCTATAATCCGGATCTACTTTTGACATATGGAGACGATGTCCCAGATGACAAGAATAAAAAAATTGAAACTTATGTATATATGTTTTATGAATCAAATAGATTACAAACAAACAAAACATATTTATTGAATATCGTAATTTTTTATTACGTTTCCTATAGAGATATTTTATAAGAGTCGCCACCAAACCATCAAGTTTAATGGCTAAAACCATTGGCAGTGTTTTTTTCCATGTCATCTGCGACTGCATACGAATTTTGTTCTTCATTTCATGTTATAAGGTTTAAAAAGAGTTTTGATCTTCCGGAGTCCATTAAAAACGCATACACATGTTTTTTGACATGATTTTCATGCATTTTTATTTTTTTGGAAACCTAACATTAGTTGGGGGGAAAACAACCAACATTCTGTAATTTAATATTTTGTATAATATTGTTGTTATGTCACCATCCACATCCAAGCCCACATAATTCATATTAATTTAAAAAAAGAAAAAAAAAACTAGTAAAGTAGTAAGCCATGATTATAATGGGCCCTTAGAAGTAAGCTTACTGATGGAAGTCCATCGACACATTACATTTTTCTTTCTTCAAGGCCCATATGATCCTAAGTTACGGCCCGTATATGGTATGCAATATACATATCATCCATCATTTGTAAAAGAAAAATCTATACTCATAGTAAATATATGAATGTAATATAAAAAACAGAATAACTGTCTATTTTATCGACATAGATGAGTTTATAACTCTTAACTTTGTATGATTTATACAACATGAATATGTTGTATAAAAAAGTGGAACTCAAACAGTACTTAGTGGAATCCACGCCAAAATTCCAAAAGAAAAATAATCCATTGTTTTAGGCTAGTCCAAAAAACAAAGGGAAAAAAAAATACTTTCCGTTAAAATACATTTCAACTTAATCCCTTAACTTTTTGTTTTTTTTTTGGGTGTAAATGTTAAGACCCTTAACTTTTTAATGAATAAGTTTTTCCTTTATAAATCACTACCAAGCCGTGGTAATGCACGTTGGAAAATAACCATGTATATGGTTTGAAATTTTGTTAAAATTCCCAGTGACTCTTAATCAAGGAATACATTTTATAATGAAAGAAATAAAAGGTAAAATTAATGGAGTGGGACAAGGAAATGAGGGAGTAGGAACTGGGAAGATAAGTCAAATAATAACAAAAACAAAAAAAAAAGAGATTACGTAATTTATGCAGATGTATGGAATATTGTGTTGTGTGTGACAGGTCGTGGCCTCGATACTTAAAGCCTCTTGGAAACAAGAATTAGTCCAGAGAAAAAGATATAGACGTTACCAACAATTTCTGCTTTTTTAATATTTCATTACTAATTTGTTACTACACCGAAAGTAACTAAACCGGGAAAGTGGGAATCATTCAATGCGTCTGTCCGATCATCCGGTTATTGGACGAATAAAGTTCACCACCATCGAAGACAACTAAAATCATTACATCTAAAGAGAACTCTTTCATGAACAAAGTCTTACTAGGTTCAGCTTTTATTATACGTTACCAAAACGGTCCATTGATTTAAATCAGTCAATATGACGAAGAAAGCAAGTCAATCAAATATAATTCTATATTTTGTACTTGATTTGTCAAATTATTATTATTATTATTATTATTATTATTATTATTATTATTATTATTATTATTATTATTATTATTATTATTATTACTATTCGTGCCAAGTATGTCGTATCAAAACGGTATTTCACGTATTACTTGGCCGACTTTTTTAAACAAGTAATAAGGTTTATTTTTTGGTTAAACAATTAATAAGTTTTAAGACTAAATTATAAGTCATCGTGGTCTTCATAGAAATGTGTATTAACCGAACCGAAGACAGAGAAATTTGATATCACGGAGAGAGAAAGGTTTTTATAGTATTTGTGAAGAAAATAAAAAGCGGAGGATGATGATGAATCCTGTTTCGTAGTCAAAGTTGCATTAACATATTTTCTATTTTCTGTTCCAAGGTGAAAATCTTTATCTGTTAAATGAATCTCCTTGTCCTTTTGTCCATTTATTTTTTAAGAGGAAATCGAAACAATAATGTTTGGTGTCAAATAAAATAAAGGGAAAGAGGAAATAACAATGTTATGCCTTTGTCCATTTTGGTTGATTTTCTCGAGAACAGAAGAGAAAGTGAAAAAGAAAACAAAGCGAAAAAAAAGAAAAGAGAAAGAACAGTTCACATGAGTTTCGTGTGTCGGTGTCCATTGTAGACTGTGACACGAAGCTGACACCTTTGCATGGCCACGGGACAACCACCCCCACTCTCTAAACCCTAATTTTTTTTTTTTAATCACTTTTTATCCCAGGTCCGCATAATATTTAAATTATTTTGTAAAAAAAAAAAAAATCCAACGATTTAAAATTGAATTTATTGATATAATATATTCAGTTTTGTATCGTGAACTTTCTTTTTATATCGGTTAATCATATTTTCTGGGGACTTATCGACGTGGACAATATAGACAGATTCGTATATCATCTAATCAGTTGGAACGATGGACCATGTGTTTACAACATATGCGACAACGCAGGATCTGCTCTTACAGTCATACTCATACCTTACATAAATGTATTTATAAATAATAATACTATATATGTAGTAACGGTGAAATATATATTATTTTTATGTGAATCATACAACCTGGGAACTCGAACCCGTATTGTATATATACATATATATATATACATATATATATATATACATATATATATATATATATATATTTCGTGCACTCCCGAGTATTGTATATATATGTTCATAAATACACGTAATCCTTAACGTACGTCTTAACGTATGTACATATTATTATTTGGTACCCATAACCTAAACTATAACGTAATATGCTATGTCTTTGAATGCGTTGGGTGATGTCCGAACGTACCAAACGCCGATGGCACGACTATTGGCGACAGCGAGGGCCAAGACTTATATCGCATGCATGTGGACGATATAGCTGATATACAATCTATTTGAAACAAAGTATTTTGAAATTTCATTATCAATAAAAAAGCTGGTATTAAAATTGTTCAATATTAGTGATCAGAATTTGTAGTCTAATGATTTATAGTAATATCATTGTCGTATTATAATGCGGGTTCAAATCCGCTAATTTATATGGATGATTTATATTTCTTTAACAAAAAAAAAAAGGATGATATATAGACTATAAACAAAAAACTATTCAATTTTTTCTGTTTTTCAGTAGATTTTCTTTACTATTTTCAAGTCTTCTATATACAGCTTTTAATTGTGACTAGTTAGTTACATTTTACAAAACAGTTAATATGTATTTTTTACCAAGGTGTACATTAATTTATGCCAAAATCCTGAAATTAAAAAAATAACAAAAAATATAACGATACTTTATTCATTGGATTTGAATTGAATTTTAACAGTACTCGTGGAGCCTACATATGCGATAATGAAGGGAAGAAGAACAAAGAACAAAGAGCAATGGAGGGAAGTGATGTAGCAGTTGTACGGGATAAGACATGCTTAGCAAAGAGTCGCAAAACCTTTGCTTCTTTGTGTTTCTAAAACGTACGATACCAACAATCCCGTAATAGTTACAGTCATGTTAATTATTGAGTGCTTATATACATTTTTTACGTAAACCCTAAATCACTGCATGATGTTTCCTAGAGAAAATTACATGCTGTAACGTTACGTACCACGGTTATTTTTTAAAATGTTATTTGACTATTTATGTTTATAATTACTCGATTTAAAAGTACGTGTGGCATTATTAAAATTATTTCACTCAGACCTACGTTTAAAAGACGTAACATGTATTTGGTATATCTCGGTTTAATGTTTGAGATTTAAATCATTAAATGGTGTGGAATTGGACCAGTCGGCAAGCACGGGGATTGGGTGGAAACGAGAGTGGTGTGTCACGATGCGAATGTGACAATTTTGATCCAACGCAACGCAAGGCTTTTATGTGCAGCCGACTGTATAGTGTTGTACTTTTAATACACGCATTTACATTATGCAACACGTACTTTTAAAGGAAATTTCGTAGTAAACACGAATTGAGTAAAACTACGCGCTTAATTTATATATTTAAGTATCTTTTAGGACGATACAAAAAAGTTGTCGGGTCGGTGTCGTTTTGTACAAGTTTTTTCAAAAGTAAATTTGGTTAATGTCTGCTTTCACCGCAAACCACGAAAAATATTCGATCCTCTCTTTTGATAAGAAAAAAGAAAAAAAAGAAGAAGGGCAAGACCCCCTAATTTACAGTGATTTATTTGTCATCTGTTCATTTTCCTGACGTCTCAATATTCAATTTTCACCTGCCTAAACTAATCAAGATACATAAAACATATTAAATTATATCATAATTGCGTGAGTGTGTACAGATGGTTGGTAGTTTAAGACCAATTAAGCGATGATGTTAGATTAATCGTGTTTCATTTAATAATAATTAACGGTGGCTAGAAATTCAACAAATCGTGTTTCGTTTAATCAAAGGTATCTATCAACTTATAAATGGAGATTCGAGTAGGTTTCTTGTTCTCTCTTACACACATTACTTAAAACAAAAAAAAAAACACGCAAAATTATCTTTTTCAAATTATTACTATTCTAATTTACAAATTCTCAACTTTATATTGGGGGAAAAAAAGATTTCTACACGATTTTTTTAGCATATATCTAGTTATAATTATAGACCCTATCTTAAATATACGGTCATCAGATTTTACATTTTATCAATTTTTCTTAGTAATATATATGAAGTCAAGAAATAGTTAAATGTATTGTTCAGATACATAAATACTGAATTAAAAAAAAATTGCAGAAAAATTATGTGTTTGAAGATGTGAATTGAAGAAAATTGCACAACTTATCATAGAGGTCTCAAACATTAAATGAGACCATGCGAAAGGAATTGTGACTTAAGTTAATGTACTTCTCAAACATGTGTTACATGCTCTCAGTACTTAATAGTCATTGTACAGTTTTCGTCGTAAATTTGTAACAAAATTTTGTGCTAGATTTGACATAGATTAAAGGAATAAATTTTGCTTGGAAAAATAATTTATAAAATTTAGTACTAATTAATTTTGTTCGTAAATGTAGTTTCTCAATTTTTGCGACATGATTCATTTATATCGTAAATGAATAATGATGACTAGCTTCATCAAGAATATCCATGAAATTTTGCATGTAATGCAGAAAAAATGTTCAAGCTGCTGGTAGTTTTTATTTATAGTGCGTTCACACAACCCACGACGATCATATCTCCTATTTTGCCGCACAAAAAGTTTGCATGCAACAACTTTATATATTTCTTAGCTCAACAAGATTACTTCTATTATTTAGATTTAATTATCTCATTTTAACCTTGTGATTTTCTTGTTTAGTTTGATAGTTATCCTCGATGTCGAACCGAGAACCATCTATATAAAATTTACTTGGATCCTTTAACTGAGAGTAATTCTTTTTGGTAGCCTTCTGTTTGCGATAGCCTAGCTTGTGTAGCTGAATTTATAGGTTATTTGAGTAGTTTTACCATATCTTTATCACTTTAGTGTGGTGTCTTTCTACTCTTTGCTCATTCTATCCTTTTAAATTATTTGACGATAGCCCTTAGATCTACTATCGGTGAGTGAACATACGGCAAAAACCCTTTTGACCTATCAATGTTTTCGAGTTTAGCCGCATCCATAAATCGTCCAAGGAGAATTGCATCACGTGTTTTTAATAATCACCAATTTTATAAGAAAGTGGGATTAGGAGTGATACAATTGACGACTATTGTTAACTAAGCGTATCGGGTTATGGATTTGTTGAAGATGCAATGCATCGGAACGTGTCGGCAGATACAAGAGTAGGAATTTTGGGCTTTTTTGTGTGTTTTGTTATTTTGTTATCTATTTATTTTTATTTCTTTTTTGTTTGCGGGGGGAAACAAAACAACAACACATCCACCTCCCAAGAAACAGGCGACACACACTCGGATGATGATAACAATAATAGCCAACAAGTGTCTCTAAGTCATCCAATATCTAAAGCATATATATAATATAAGAAAATACTTATTAGAGATAGACATATTATTGTTGAAAAGTATCACATGGTTTGCACCATTCCTCTAGCATGTATTATGTCATAATTCATAAATATGGACCCTTCTCTCCATGTTTTTTTTTTGGGGGTGTTAAAGTTCATGTTTCCTTTTCTTACCGTCCAAAAGCCAACCCACCAATTAAATGAATTTTCATATATAGTTTTTTTTTTTGAAAAAGGCTTTCATTTTCATATAACCTTACAAAAACACAGTTGCATTTTTACTTATGTGTTATGCTTCTAATTTGCGAGCCCTTGTTACATAGTTTTTTGGAGGATATGATAGCAAATGGTAATAGAGACTAGGCCTATCGATCTCGGTTCGGTGTATTAAGTGAAAAAAAAAATCGACCTCAGTTCGCATTAAGCTTATAAATCACAAAATTCTATTTAATATGCAGAAGTTCTATCTAATTTATTGTATCGCAGTTGAAGACTTGAAGTACAGTTTGGTCTTAATTAAAAGATTAGCAATTTGGTAACTTTGCACCATGAGAGATATAGGGGATCATCACGTTGTGGCAATAATCGACGGTTTGACACATGAGCATTCAAGTTGAAGTTTTTTTTTATGTGTCTGGATGTTGTCATTATAACTTAATTGAAAAAAAATGTATTTAATAGGAAATTTAAACAAGAGGTTGAGGTTACTATTACGTTCCTAGTTTGTTATAACTTGAGGTTGACGTCTTGCATGGATTACACGCGATACTCCTAAATCAACATTTCTATTATATCTAACCCTAAGGTTTTTTTTTTTTTTTTTTGGTTAAAATGTTAAATTTATTATCAACAAAATAAAAAACTTACAAAAGCTTAGTAACAAATCTTTTTGTTCTTAGCCGTACAGAGGTACAAAGCTGATTAAAAGGTAATAAAACTCGAATATTTTAAATTTAGAAGTTTGGAATTTTCCTTGTGTTTAGCCAACGAGAAAGGATCTCATTTCCGCCTTCAGTTCCTTGATTGCACGAGCTAATACGGTCTCTTATGGTTTTGTCAATGCCATACCTGAGCTTTAAAGCGGAGTGTACTGGCTTTTGATGTCGCCTTCCATTCCGTTCATTCCATATTCCGTATGCAGTTGCTTGGAGAGCTAGTTGGAGGATCAAAGAGTCTTTTTTGTTCAGCATGTTTCTTCTTAGAGTGAACAGCGTTGTATTCCAGTCGGGATTGATGCGACCTCCTAGAAGCCCCGAGCAGAGGCAGTGCCATATGGTGAAAGAAAATGGGCAAGCGAAGAACATGTGGTGACGCGTCTCGTTTGTCTCTCCGCATAGTGTACAAACTCTGAATCATTCCCCACTTTCACATCCGTTCACCCGTTGATAGCTTGTTCTTAATCGCAAACCAAGTGATGAATGCTTGGCGGGGAATCGCATGTGAGAACCATGCAAGCTTATGCCACCACACCGGTGTTCCTGAATTTCGAATTTGATTCCATGTTTTCCTCGATGAGAAATGATCTTTAAAGTCATATGGTCCATGTCTCCATTTAACCAAGTCAGGTCCCGCCGAATGATCGGGTGGTTGGGCGTCTTTGATTTTGTTGATCAGGTCGCAGAGATTGCTGCCTCTGCATCTCCGAATGTTCCAAGAACCGTCCTTGATTGCCGCTGAAACTGTGGCATTGCGAGTTATTCCAAAGTTTCTTGTCCTCGCATTACCTGAGATATCAATGAGACGTCCAATATTAAGCCAATCATCAAACCATAATGAAGTTGTCTCCCCATTTCTGATTTCGTGTTTGATGAATTGTGCAGCCTCTGTTCACAACTTCAGTAGTTTATTCCAGATCCATGATCCACAAGATCCCTCCGTTATATTCCAAAAAGAATCTCGACGAAGCAGGTAGTGTCTAACCCAAGCCACCCATAATGAGCCCGAATTTTGAAAGAGTTTCCATATTAGTTTCAATGAGAAGCTGCGAGAGGAGTCATAAAGCTTCCGTATTCCGAGACCCCCCTCGTATTTTGGCTTAGATACTTCCTCCTAATAGACTTTAGCCTTTGAGGTGACATGAGGGGAACCCGACCATAGAAAGGCAGAACACATACTATCTATGGTGTCCAAACAACGCTTTGGGAGACGGAAGACCGCACACCAAAAGTTTGTGATGCTAGCAACAATAGATTGTATTAGTTGTAAACGTCCCGCGAATGAAAGAGACTTGCTAGACCATCATACCATTCGTTTTCTGATTTTGTCTATCAAGGGCTCATAATCCAGGCGTGTCATGTTCTTCGTTGTCGGTGGCAATCCCAAGTATCTTATGGGAAGCTGTTCGATCGGGAATCCTAGACGCAAAGCTTCGTGGGTTAGACTGTAGGTTATTCTGCCCGCCACAAACAGCGCTGATTTAGATACGTTAATTGCTAGACCCGATTCCCTTTCGAATACCGTTAGAACGTCCAGCGTACCTTGAAGAGACTCCTTGGTACCATTCATGAAGATCATCATAACGTCCGCAAAACTTAGGTGCATTATTTATAGGTCTTGGCATAACGGGTGGTACCCAATTTTCCCATTAGTTGCCGCCTTATTCAAGAGGAGAGATAAGACGTTTATAGAAATGACTAATAGATAGGGTGATAGAGAGCACCTTGTCTTAACCCTTGTGAACTTTTGAAGAATCCTTCAGCTCACCATTTATCATAACAGAAAAGTCGATGTGGATATGCAGTATTTAATCCATGAGACAAATAGCATCGAAAAGCCCATAGCGTGAAGAGTGTCAATCATGAAATCCTTTGAGTCTGTTAGCAAGGATTTTGGAGATGACCTTATAAATCATGTTGAATCATGCAATATGACGGTAGTCTTGAGTATACTGAGGATCTGTTATTTTCGGAACAAGACAGAGAGTAGTTGCGTTCACCCCATGAGGCATAAACTCGAATTCGAAGAAAGACTGCACAGCAATCACAAAATCGTTGCCTATGACTAGCCAACCAACAATATAGAACTCCGATGTGTAACCGTCGGGGCCTGGTGTCTTGTTTGAAGGCATGGATAAAAGTGACTTCTTTATTTCCTCCATAGAAACATAATTCACCAGAAGCTCTGATTTATCTTCGGGGCATCGATAATCTATGAGCTGCTCTAAGCTTTCCATTGATAATGTTGCAGAATGAGAATGTTGTGATTGGAGGAATCTCTTAAAAAAGCTTGTCGCCTCTGTTTTTATTTGGTCTGGTTGTGTAAGAATGTCACCGTCTTCATTGACCAGCAATTTGATTGAGTTTATTGCTCTCCGAGACTGAGCTATTATGTGGAAAAATGTTGTGTTTTGATCTCCAAACTTTAGCTAATCACTACAAGAAAACTGCCAATTTTCAACAAAAATTTACGACGATTTTAAATCGATATAGATTTCTTATATTACGATGATTTTACGATGGATCCATCGTAATTTCGATGGTAATTTACGACGGATCCATCGTAAAATCGTCGTAATGAAAAAATTAATTTTACCGCGTAGGGGGAAAATTTCCCGCGTGTTTCAATATTACGACGATTTTACGACGGATCCGTCGTAAAATCGTCGTAAATTACCATCGAATTTACGACGACAACAAACGCTATATATATGATCCCATATTTCTCTTCCTCGCTCATAATCTCACAATCTCCCTCTCTCTCTAAGGTATGTTTTTTTTTAATTAGATATAGAATTATAATTATTAGATAGGATTGGAATTAGATAGGATTGAAATTATTAGATTATATTTTTGATATTCGTTAGATAATCTTAATTATATAATTTTTAGATATATATGGTGCCACGTAGAACTCACTATCGCGTGTTTATTGTCGGTGATTCGGGACCGTCGGAGGTCCCGTTATCTTCTGGCACACCGTCCGCGGTTCCAGATTCTGGTTCCGCACCAGCGGCGCCGCCGCCACCTCCACCTGCACCAGCACCAACACCTCGACCCCCTTTGTTATATGCGGAATTGACTGTCGAGGATATTTTGTAGTCGCCGGGTCACTATTCGCTTCTATATTTTTTTTGAGAATTAATTATTTTTATTTAATGATATCGTTTCTAATTTTTTTTTGTCGGTTTTTTATAGCAAAAATGGCACTGGGACATTGGGATCAACGAGATGGTGAAGACGCAGTTTAAGAAGAATGGAAAATTGCGGCTCAATAATACCGTCTCCGATTGGAAGAGGAAGTGGGAGGTTAATGGCGATGAGGCGAAGCCTCCATACATGTCTTCCGAAGTTTGGAACGGTCTGAAGACCTACTGGATGAATCCGCATTCGCAGGAAATGGCCGCTAAGTGTTCGGCTTCTCGGAACACTATCAGTCCAGACGGTCTTCCGGCAGTTATGCCGCATACTTCGGGTCAAACGCCTTTTGCGGGAATGCACCTTCAAATGGTATGATAGTTTTCTGTTAATTTCTATTTTTGTGATTTTAATTGTTATTAATTAAAATTAACCATTAACCATTTTTTTTTTGGAATGTCGTTTGGTTAGGCAAACAGAGGCGAATTTCCTCCAATGACCAGAGTTTTTGAGGAAACTCACAAAAAGAAAGACGGCTCTTTTGTGGATCCTCGAGCGGAGAAGGTCTACAATGATGTGCAGGCAAAGATCGTCGAGCGTCAAACTCAGTTATCTCAGCTGCTATCACCTGGCGGTAGCTCGGTCCAATCCATTGCGGCTTTGACCACAAGCCAGATATACGAAGAGGTAATAATAATCAAATTATATTTTTACTAAATTATTTTGTATTTAATTTATTAAATTTAACGTTTCTTTTTTTAAGGTTGCCCTGAAGAAAAAAAGCAAAATTTTAGTGATGGGATCGATCATAGAAAGTGTCGTCGCCTCGTCTTCCTCACGTCTTCCGTTCGACGATCCGGTTGAGTTGCGGAACGAGTTGAACACCGCCCACTCCGAGATCAACACTTTGCGGGCGAAGCAAGTGGTATACGATGAGAAGATCCAAGTCTACGATAAGACGATCAACTCGTACGTACAACTCTCTCTTTGATATTCTTGCCGCGAGTAACCCCGCTTTGGCGGCCGCACTGAGGCAGCAGCAGCAAGCATCGACATCGGCCCCGATTGATCCGCTCGCGCAACACCGAGCGGCATTGGAGCGGAGATCGGACGAGGAGTTTTTTAGTGACTTAGATATTGACCTAAATGATAATTAGTATTTTGAATTTTAATTAGTATTTTAAATTTTAATTTGTATTTTGAATTTTATTTATAAAATTTTAGTTTATAATTATATTTTTTAATTATGAATTTATAATTTTAATTATTAATAAAATATATATTATATTATTAATAATATATTTTTTTAATTATTAATTATACATCGATTTTAAATCGATTTATAGTTTACGACGAATTTACATCGATTTACTTTTACATCGTTTACCCACGAATTTACATCCTTATATTACAACGATTTTACGACGCATTCCCAATTCAAAAATTTGAGAAATCGATGTAAAATCGATGTAATGTTGCGACGTCTTTACAACGACATACCAACGAGGTAACTTTCGTCGTAATGTCGATGTAAAGTTACATCGCATTTATGACGAATTATTTACGACGATTTGTATTCGTCCTAGTTTTTACGACGAACTTACGACGATTCTTGAGTAACGACGATCATTTTATGACGATTTGGCAATCGTCGCTAATCCGTCCCAAAACCTGTTTTACATCGATTATGTCCGTTGTAAACGGCATGTTTTCTTGTAGTGAATGTATACGCGATTTTTGTTGGAAGAATGTTTCTTCTATCTCAGCGTAATGAAGCCATATCTCAGATGCTTCAGTTTCCGATGCAAGGTTCTCTGAAGTTGGCGATATAAGCACCATATTCTGTTTCTCACAAAGCAAGTCAAAAGCTTCTTTGGTACGCTTTGTGATGTCGCCATAACGCTATCTGCTTAAAGCACGTATGTGTGATTTCAGAGTCTTTAGCTTGCGGTGGAAACGATGGAGAGCAGATCGAGAGTGAAACAGTTGATCTGTTTTTGACCAAACTTTTGAAATGATGTCCAAGAATTGAGAAAGATCCGCCAGATAGTTGAAGAACTGAAAGTGGTGTTTTTTATGCCGGACGTAATTATCTAAACGTACCCTGCATCGGGAGTGGTCTGAGATCCCATTAGCTTCAAAAGTTGCGAATGATTGTGGATAAGTAGAGCTCTATGAACTGTTTACTAATGCATGATCCAGCTTCTTTCCGATTGGATCCTCTTGACGGTGGTTCCACCAAGTGAATTTTGGTCCCACGTATCCAAGATTCATTAGTTCACAGTCAGAAACAAGTTGTTGAAACTCACGCATACCGGTTTGGTCATGACGGCGAGTGAGAGCTTTTGAGTGTTCATCTGAGGCGAGGATTTCGTTGAAATCCCCAAGACTGATCCACTGTGTGCTAGTGGGGACAAACATATTCTGATTGTACTTTATCTCATCCCAAAGCATCAAGCGGTCACTTCGGAAATTGGATGCGTAAACACACGAACAAATAAATTCCAGGCCCGTACTAGTAGACACTTGAATTGTAATGATCTGAGGTCCCTTGTAGAGGGTGGTGATTAAGAATGCATCCGACCACAAGATCCAGATGCGTCCTAAGTGGTGATAGTCATAGTTGGTGATGAAGTTCCAACCCGAAAAAGAATCAGCGATAGAAGAAAAGATTTCTTCTTTTTAACTCTTGTTTCTAGAAGGCAGCCAAAAGAAGGTTTAGCAGATTGAATCCAAGATCAAACAGCATTATGTTTGCGCATTTTGTTGAAACCTCGGGTATTCCACGCAAAAAATGAAGCCATAATCATTAGTGGCTCCTTGGTAAGGAAGCTTTCTTAGATGCGTTTTTAAGTGAAAAGTTTTGTTCCTTGCAAGTAGTTATTTGCTTCTTTGTTGCTCTGTTTCTCCCTCGTTTACCTGTTCCAGATTTTGATGGAACCGAAATTTCAGGTAGATCATCCTCCTGAGATGAGCTTCCTTCATTTTCCGTTGCTTCTATTTCACCCTCCTCTGTCTTGACATCTTCTGCGACATCGGAGAGAGCTTGATAACGCGAAGGGGATACTGATTCAATGCTCTTACCATTGTTCTTTTGGGAGTTTGATCGAGTCTGCGGATCTGTCGGAAGCTTGGAAGTAGGACTTTACCCACCTTTTGTAACTAGTGTCCAATTTTGCTCTGTTTCCTTGCTTAGAATACCTGTTTCCTGAGCTTCTCCAGCTGGATCATCCATGGTCACCTCAGCGATTAACTCCTATGTTTATGTTGCATTTACCAAGCATGAGTTCGATATGGTTTCTGTAGTGATCTCCTTTGGGGGAGACGATGATTTAGATCCCGATGCAATGTCAGTACCTTTTTGTTTGACCGGATTGACAACAGAGCCTTTCTTCATCTTCTCACATTCCTTATCCGTGTGACCCCATGTCTGACATGTTAAGCAGTGAGGAGGAAGCCACAGGTAGCTAACATTGATCAGAAATTCCGGTTCAGATTGGAGGTTGATTTTATCCGGCATAGGCTTCTCCAAGTCGACAACAACTAAAACTCTAGCCATGTCCAGACGGATACATCGCTAAGTAGTTGGGTGCAGCTTTTGGGCATCCCCGATGAGGTCTCCAAGGAACATCAGACCTTTGTGGGAAAAGAGATGGTCCGGGACATGTTTAAAATCGACCTAAATCGGCATGGCTGACAAATCCGGCTTGGAAGATGAGGTGTTGGGCTCCACTCTTGCACCACCATCGGTATGTCTGCAATATGCCATAAGTGTCTCCGCAGAACTCGAGATCTTATTTCACCATTTTCAATCTTGAATAGCATTGTTCTCGAATTTATGAATTAGACATCGATTTTTAATGGCTTCACATGCGAGGACCAGAGACGGTTGACCGTGGCGTAAACTTTGCCTATATGAGGCGCATCTCCAATGAAATGGCCAACAACGAAGTTTGCCCATAAAGGCTGGACATCCTCCGCCTAAGGTTTTTCCTCCGCCTATGGCGAAAATCTAGTTACAGTTTGTCTTGTAGTAGTCTATTGCATTGCATCTAATACTCTTTTTTTTTTGTAACTATTGCATCTAACACTAATCATTTTTCTGTTACATATACACTACACGCTTATATATTTTCTATATATGTATAATTGTACTATATAATATATATAGCAATAGCCATGCTTGTTTATCTATATAGTTATATAAAACTATACATAATCAAATTGAAATACTATTGTGTCAAAACTACTATTTAATTAGATATAATTTCATAAATATTTCTGAAATTTAATGGTTAGTATTATTTTTTAATATTTTAAAAATTGTAGACATATTGTGGTCATAGACTTAAAACCTACTAGATTTGTTAAAAGAAATGTAGTTTTTGATTTTTTTTTGTCCCAAATATTTACAATAAAACAAGGTTTGTTTAATTGATATTAGAAATCCGAGCTACATAAAAGGATAAAAAAGTTAAGATATATTAATCTTAGCAAAAAAAATATTTGTCTATATGTTAACTGTTCGTTAAACAAATGTTTATTTTCTTATCAAAAACCACAACCACAAGNTATATAACAGTTAAGCGCATCTAACTCTAACCATAGTCATATCAAATTACGACTAGTATACACAACATTCTCGATATCCCTTGTTAAGTTGGAAAAATAATTCTTTCTTTTTTGGTTTCCGTCAAAGAATCTTCCTCCTAAACTATCAAAGATGATATGGAGAAAACGATATACTGAAAATTCCTGAAAATGATTATGTAATTACAAGAAACGTGTAATTCCAGTTCTCTAGACAGATACATGTATGACGACAACTTACCAATACGCATCTAAATATTTTTTTCCGTTTTTTTTTTTGTTTTGTTTTACATGTTACATCTTATAATTGTCCTTTTTTCTTTCTAGAATACGATGTATAAATTATTTTCTACTTATTGGTTTGTAATAAATTCTTGGATATATATGGTTGATTGGTTACTCGACTTTAGAACAATATATACGCAGACACATAGTATAAAATAAATTTGCATTTACTCATGTTGCGTGCCAAATTTTGAACCAAATTTAAGCGATCGAGTTGTATCGATGTTGAACGTGCTGATAAAAATACCCAATCAACATGAATAAAAAAATCGACTAGTCGTATTAACACATTTTGATATTTAATTTCTAAAAATTCAGTTATTTGGTTGACGCTTTCCTAACATAGTAAAACTTTATATTTGCGCACCTTTCAAGTATAAAAAAATTATTATAAACGTGAACATTACGATTATAGTCACGTATATGTATATCAAAGCATCATTGTGACAATAACTTCGAGCTCATCGTGTATGTTACAATTAATAGAGTATTGTTAAGAAAGACGAAGTCAACGGGGAACAAAGTCTAGAACTAACTCGGCATCGTTGTTAAATCGAAGAGTTTAATATCTCGGATTTGCTGGAAAGATCTGATGACTATACCGAATAGTAATGGACATATATTGTCCTAGAGTTTTCTCTTTTATTTATTTTATATCGCTGTTTTACAGCATAAAAAGAAAATAGTTGTAACATCCAAATTCATATGAAAATTACTTCGTCAACTATCTATCAGGTAAAAATTAAGGAATACCATAAGGTACAATGATTTTAATTAAATTCAAATTTTGTGATTTGTGGTGTTAACTCTCATAGGGGAGTCCTTGTTTTAGCACCTTTTTGCTCCGTTTTACGTTTTTATGAAACTTATATATACGGAACCAATGCATATATTGAAAGTGTCACATATATGGACTTTCATATATGGCATAAAATTATAGAAATAAGTGAATGGATTTGTAAAATTATGCGGGACCATGATCATGTTCTAGAATGCTCAAACCTCGTCGGTTAGTATCGTGTGTTTTGATAACCAAAAATTATTAATCATAATTTAAAATATCTTGATTTATGTGTCACTATGAGAAATATCTTTAAAAATGCTAACGTTTAATCCTCCAAAAAATGTTAGATAATATCTGCAAATTTCTTATCATTTAGAGTAAACACAATCAAATTGCAAATATTAATTTATAGAAAACCAGCAATTCTAGTCATCCAAGAGCAGGGAAATTAACTATTGTTGCTTAATTAGACCAATGATCATTGGATTTTATCAATTCAAAGTTCAAATTTCATGGTGCCCCAAAGGTAACGTTCCAACAGGTTTGGCTATATATATATATATATATTTTAGGGTTGGCTATATTTATTTCTATAAGAGTTCATTTATTCATCGCATAATTCATCATCTGACTAAGAAAATTTATTTAAAGAAGGAAATTTTTAATTCCAGTTTAATGAATTGTAAAGAACCAGCTATGCCATATTTGACCAGAAATTTTCAGTGGTCAACTAAAGCGTTTTGGATAATAGGATTTCAGTGAATAATAATGAGTTTAAATCTGCCGCGTTTTAATTAAGAAACCAACCAAACATTTTTAAAAGTCATTGTCTCTGAAATTTACTATACAGTGTCTTAATTCTGTTAATATAACAGCAACACATTATATATTTATGTAAAAATAAATATATCTATGTTTGTCTCAAATTATTAACTTAAGAGTCAGTATAATGAGCTGTAAATTAAAATAGTATATTAGTTTTTTTTTTTCTTCCAATTTTGTTTCTTGTGCGCATCTAAATTAAAGCCTATGGTTGTGGATAACAACAAGAACTTAACGCCAATTATTTGTAACAATAGTGTGATATGGTTGTTGTTTTTTTCCTTACAATGGCGTAACCTTTTCTAGAACAAAATAATGGGTAAATCGGCCATCGTTTGACTAAGAAAATTACAATTAATTCATAAATAGAAAGACAAAAATAGTGGTATAAAAAAATAGAAAAATATCATATAATTCAGGCGTTCCAGATGACCCAACTGACCAATTCAGAGTGAACAATAAATTTAAAATCAGAGAAAATTAAATAAGGAAAAAGGAAAATAAAAAACTTTGTGCCCTGCCATAATTCCACTTGGACTTGTATTTTTTTCACATTATCGAAAAAGCCGAAAAAGAATCAATTAAAAAAAAAAGACTCGTACTAAATAAAAGACAAAACGGCTCTGGCAAAATCTCTGACCTTGGAAAGATAAAAGATAAAAGATAGTTCAGTCACATAATCAGCATGTGTACGTCGTTTCTTTAGTGCTAATATTAAAAATTTAAAATTAAGAAAACTTTAACTATCTATAAATAATAATAATCTCAGATAAATATTTAAGACTATTAATCCAACAAAGTCTCTCCCTCTCTCCTTTTCAACTTTTTTTTTTCAGTTACTTTACTCCGTTCATCTTTTGTTTTCTTTTCTTCGATTCTCATCAATACAAATCGACAGATATATATATATATATATAAGAGGTGGTATTGTGCAGAGGTTACATGCATTGTATTGAAAACCAAAGTTTATTTCCCGAGAAACAAGCGGATCAGAGACAAATCAGAGTCGGTTTCCTGCTTTTTGATTCCTCTTTATTAATCAAGAAGATCGATTCTACTTTTCTATCTGTCTTCTTCTTCATTTTTCTTTGATCAAAAAAATCAAAGCTTGAAGGCGTTTCCTCTCTGTTTTGGGCGGGAAAAGAGATGGCGATACAAGCGCAGTTAAATTACAACAACTCTTCGAATGCGAATCAAATCGGGTTTCCGTTGATCGGTAATAGTGGCGGGTCTGAGTTTTCTTTGATCAACAACAATGGCGGAATCGGAATCGGAATCGATCAGTCGTATACGAACAATAATCCCCACTCGCAGAAAGATTTCAACCAACAAGCCCTGTCTCATCATCAACATCAAAATCAAAATCAACAGTATCGTTCTCAGAGCTTCTTAGACGCTCATATGGAGAAACAGAAGCAAGAGATCGATCAGTTCATCAGAATACAGGTTCGTAATCAATTCATCTCACCGAAAGATTCGATTTTTAAAACATGGGCACTGATAAAGATGTGAACTTTGCAGAACGAGAGGTTGAGATATGTGTTGCAAGAACAGAGGAAGCAAGAGATGGAGATGATCTTGAGGAAAATGGAAACGAAAGCTTTGGTTTTGATGACGCATAAACAAGAAGCGATGTCACAAGCATTGAACAAGAACATGGAGCTCAAAGATCTGTTGAGGAAAATGGAAGTGGAGAAACAAACGTGGCAGAGAATGGCTCGTGAGAACGAAGCAATGGTCGCAACGCTTAACTCGACGCTCGAACAGGTTCGCGAGAGAGCCGCCACCTATCACGACGCGGCGGCGGTGGAGGATGAAGGGTCGTGTTGCGGCGGAGATAGTTTTCCGGCGAAGAAGATGAGTAATTGTTGCTGGAATTGTGGGTCTAATGGAGAAACGAGAGTTCTGTTTCTGCCGTGTAGGCATCTCTGTTGCTGCACAGATTGCGAGACTGGCCTTGTTCATTGCCCGATCTGTAATACCCCCAAGAAAAATAGAATCGAGGCCTTTTTTTCCTAGGGAAATCTCTTTTCTTTCTTTCTCTGAATTTTCCCGAGAAAATTGGTATAATCGGTAGTACTCCGGTGAACGGAGAGAGTTTTCACCGGCTAGATGACGACGTGGCAGGGTTATTTGGTGTTTTCCGAGAAGTTTAGGGGAAAAAAGGTTAAAGTTAGATTAGGAATTTTAGAATAGGAAGAGGTTATCAAGAAGTAAATTCTGACTAGGGTTTTCTTTTTCCTGTTTTTTTGTTTTTGTTTTTTTGCATCAATGGAAAGAAGAAACCCAGCTGGATTTGATGAAAATAATTCATATTTTCCTTCCCTCTAATGATTTTTTGGATATAAGTTTTGTGTTATTCCTTATGTTTCATAAAAATTGATTGTTTAGAAATGTTTACAAATATTTACAAATACAGTATTAAATGATATATTCCAAATAATTACAAAATGAATACTAATTCAATTTATTTAAATACTATCTCTTAACTATATTGAATTTCATATTTTATTGATTTAATTAATGTACATTACAAAGGAAAATTTTAAATTCATTTTATGAAACCAACAAAAAATAATAATCAAATTGTTTTGATGTTGCGATATTGCGAAAAGAGGTAGGACTAGAGAGTCCATCCATGATCCATAGACACGCGTATTGGAGAAAGCTGTAGGTATTATTGGGTTGCTCAATAATCAATATAGTACAGTGACAAGAGAGCACAATAATAATAATAATTTCAGCATTTTAGTTGTTTTTTCTTTCTTAAAAATTAAAGAAGTAGGGGAGAATCAGAGTTTGGCCTGCCATAGGAATGAGTTCTCGCACTTTCCTAAACAGAAACATGTTTCATTGAACACTTGAGCCTTTTCTTCCAACATGGATTCTCGATCGACGATCTATGTTTGGACAGATCTGTGCTACCTACGTTTTCTAGATCCTCCCTAATACCTATAAATATAATAATGTAGTTAAAAAAATAGCATCTATAATAGGTTGTACTAATATATGTAACCCTTCTGCTTTTTTTTACTACTCCAAAGTTTTGCAATTTAGATGCTCACAAGTTGGATTTTGTGCATCATATATTTGATTAACTTGTAATGGAGTAACTTGCAACATTTCTTATGTGATATATATAGTTGACATAGTTATGTATAGGGGTGGGCGAAATTCTCAACCAAACCGAAATTCCCAAATCCAAATCCGAACCAAAACAGAATCCGAATTATTAAATAATCTGAATGGAATAGAAAATATTTAGACTGAATTATCCGATCCCGAACGGAACTGATCCTGAATTGTATTAAGCCGAATGTAATTAACCGAACTAACAGAAATTCAAAAAATAATTAATACTTTTAATTAAATATATATTTAAAATATACTAAAATATCTTAAAATCTAAAATATTATTTAAAATTAATTAATTATTTATATTTTTGTTATATTAATTTTGTCTGAAACTGAACCGAACCAAACCGATATAAAACTTAATCCCGAATGGGATCTATTTTCTAAAACCAAACCGAATCGAATAACCGAATGCCCACCCCTAGACTTATGTATGCCAACCGTGCAAGAATTTTTTACCCAACCGTGATAGATTTCTGTTCATATATTCTACAATAAGTATTTATACATGGATACTGATTATTAGGATTTCGATTGTTTCGAATGCAAATTTCCTTGCATGTATTATATTTTAGTATTCATAGAATGAGAGTTTATTGCATTAAAAAAATATTATTTCAGTTTGTGTTTACTATATATCAAAGGTTTTATTTCGGTTTGCATTTATATTGGGATTTTAGCCTATTCTTCCATGAAATATGGAGCTCCTAATTATTTATACACGAGGTATTGATTCATGCCAAAAAGAATATCATCTATTTACTAATTTGAATTTTCTACATGAATTTATGAAATTCGGTCAATTCTATCAAAACCGTAAATGGTGTGAGTTTTTCCGTCAACGATAGTGACGTGGCTGACAGGTGGAACGCCGGTTTGGTCTGGTTGAGATTTGGTTGATCAATTAAACAAAAATATTATTCGACCAAATTTCAAACCAGACCAAATTGGCGTTCCACATGTCAGCCATGTCACTATCGTTGACGGAGAAACTAACACCGTTTACGGTTTGATGAAATTGACCGAATTTCAGAAATTTATGTAGAAATTCAAATTATTAAGTAGTTGATGTTGTTTTTGAAGTGAATAATACCTCAAGTACTAATAACCAAGAGCTACATAGTTAATGGAATAATAGGTTAAAATCCCCATTTATATCTTATATCACTTATGTTGGGAAAATATAAAATCTTTTTAACAATCGAGGCTCAGCGGTCTTGATCTAGGATTTGACAGATAATTGTTGTAGCCTGTAGTTGTAGAGTGTTTTCTTGTCACTAGCTCTACTAATAATCTACTATATTTTGTTTAATTACGGATTAGCGTAGCGTCTTCTATGTGTAAGGCCCAATTTAGCCTTATTTTAGACTCTTTGTTGAAAAGCTAAAAAGCTAACGAAGAGTCTAGTCCACAATTCGCCAACATTTGGTATAGGTTTTACTTTCCCCAAAGCTCACAGAAACATATTGACCCATGGGCCGGCCCATTATTTTCCATAACTGTGTTGGACCGGTTCAATCATACGCATTGTTTTAATGTTCTGCTCCGACTTCTTCTTGACAACATGGCAGCACAACAATTCATAGCATCTATTTTCTGTATAGGTCAAGAGACAATAAGAAATACAAAGAAGAAAAAGCAGTGTCTGTATATTTCTATCCAGGAATACTCTTTGATACAATCATACAAATCCAATGGTCTTATATATACAAAAGTTGACGAGTACTTGTTAAACTTCCCCAGAGCTAACTAACTCTTTTAACTAACCATGACAATTACATTTAACTAACTTGATAGTAGTATTCGTATTCACACACGCAATCAAATTACATCCCTCTACGACTCTATTAAACCTATAAGATTCAAGATCTCATTTCTCATTTTTTCCAAACTTAAAGTCTTAAACTAGCTAATTTAAGTTTCTTAGGGTCTTTTCTTTTTCAACTTTCGTTTGTTTCTTGTAATAGAATAGATTAGGCCCTAGTATAGTTACTGAACTCATTGTAGCTGTACACATGTTGTTTGTTTGTTTTCTTAAAAAGATAATAATTTAAAAACTTATGACATGTGCGCCACTGCTGCTCGTATATAGTTGCGTAAGAATTAAGGATATCTTGGAAGATACAAATAATTGGAGTATTGGTTTGCAATTATCCTAAAATTTATATTTTGGGTAGTTTTCTGTTTGCTCACGTATTTCATATTTGGCCACGTAGAAAGCCTTTATAAGCTCATAAAACATTTCGGTTATTGACTAACCACTGCACCATTTTGCTATACGCACGTACCGTACGTATATATGACAGAACAAATTGGATATTCTAAATGGATATTGTAGAAAAAACGAATCAAATATTGAAATTGTAACTTGTGTAATTAGGATATGTGGGTAGGTGAAATCTTATAAGCAGACGAGGAAATAGTATACCAAGGAAGAAAAAAGAAAGTGGATGCGTCGTGGATTCCATATTTCAATTGCTTTACTTATCTTTTGTTAGGCGAAAATTTTGACATTTCCAAACAAGTATATAGTATGCTTCTCCTTATCATTTTTTTGTTGGTTTAACTTTTCCTTATCATTTATTGGCCTGACCAAGTATTTTCATTTTTTTATACACGTGAATCGTGGAATAGGCGATAGCCATGGGTTTTGGAACTTAATGATATACATTCGATCATTATATCAAAATACTTTTTTATACGTTAAAGTTAGATCTAACTTTGGCATGTTAAAAAGCTCCCTTTTTTTTGTCTCATTGCTCATTAACGTTAGAATATTAGGTAAGTCGGCTTTTTTTTTTTTTAACATGGGATTCCTTGTTTATTCAGCTTACTTAAACTGTCGAATATTCCAAAAACTAAGCATTCTTAATTTAACAAAATATCAAAGACCGATGTGATTTTTGGTTAGCTACAATATTATTCATTTGTTTCCCATCAATCGATTTTTGTTTTAAAGAAGAAAAAAAAAAAACTTTTTTTGAAAAATCGTATATTCTTAACAAAAGCGCACGTACTCCTTTTCTCTCAGTTTTTGAGAGACTCTCTTGCCTCGGAGCTTGTCACCGAGAGAGAAGGAGGACGCCATGGAAAGGCTTCTACAACCATCGTCGTCTTCTTCCACGATTTCTCCTTCCAAATTCCCCTCGAGGACGTCTCCTTTCCTTCCCCGTCTCCGCTTATCGAGTCTGGGCTTTGTCTCCTCGCACCGACCCGAGTCTCGCCGAGTCAGTTCCATTTCCTGCAACAATTTCCAGAACCCATCGGCTTTTACGCCTATAGGATCCAATATCACTAAAAATTCCTCTAATGGGTCTCCCCAAGCGGAAGAATCGAAACCTAATCCTGGATTTCTCCAACGGATCGTGAGCACCGCTTCTGAGCAGCGAAAGGTATTCAATTTCGCGTTATGATCAGTGGAAATTAAGAATCTCTGGATTTACGTCTATATCTTTATACATCAACGCTTGCTAAGTGATTCAATTCCCTCGTTATTCGCTTTTCCGTATACAGTTTTTGTTTTGGGACGAGTTTGGGTGGTTAAATTCGAGATTTGGGGTTTAGGGGTTTTAATGGGGTTTGATCTGATTCGTTGAGAGATAGGATAGGAAATATCTTATAATAAAGTTAACTTGAGAAGAAGATTCCAAGAAATTTGGAAAAGCTCCAATTTTGTAGGGTTATATCTTGGGATCCATCAGTTTCAAGAATCATGGAATCAGGTTCTCGCTGTTTTATGATTCGTGAACTAAGACAAAATTGTTGACATTGAACTTGCTTTTTCTTGTTAGATTCTCATATGCCTTAATCTCAACATTTCTTCAATACTGTCGCTCCATACTTGTTGGCATCTAGATCATTTTGCTCGTTTGACAATATAGCTTCTTCTGTTCTGTAAATCCTGAGCAAGAACTCAAACTAATCTAGTTTCTTGTTTAACAGCTTCATTTAAATTCTATAACTTCAAAGGTTAGGCTCTGTAACTATTAGATAAGGGTAATGTCTTAACCCCTCTCTGAACTTGTAAGATCGATGGCTGATCTGTCTCTGTGTTTACATTGAGCTTGTTCACTGCCTTGTTATGCAGTCTCATGGGTGCTTACCAGTTCTATAAAAATCTGTGTTTCTTTGCAGACATTATCAACTGGAACGGTCATACTAATCTCTGCAGTAGCTGCGCTTTTGCTTAATCCGCTTCTTGCACCACCTGCTTTCGCTAGCTTTCAAACCGCAGCTAAATCCGGTTGGCTAACAAGTGCCTGGACCGGTTTCCTTGCTGGTTGCTTACACACACTCTCAGGACCCGATCACCTTGCTGCTTTAGCTCCGCTTTCAATCGGACGCACCAGAATGGAGAGTGCTGCTGTTGGAGCTCTCTGGGGATGTGGGCACGACGCTGGTCAAGTCATCTTTGGTTTACTGTTTCTGCTACTTAAAGACCGGCTCCACATTGAAGTATTACAAACTTGGGGTACACGAATTGTGGGATTAACACTTGTCATCATCGGGGCTATGGGAATCAAAGAGGCTTCCGAAGTCCCAGAACCTTGTGTCGCCTTAGAAGCCGACATCAGCAGCATGGTATCAGAAGAGAAAGAAGCCTTACCGGCGCCCAAAAAGAAGAAAATCGGGTTTGCTACATTTGCAACTGGAGTGGTTCACGGGTTACAACCGGATGCTCTGATGATTGTTTTGCCTGCATTGGCTCTGCCATCTCGGTTAGCCGGGTCTGCGTTTCTGATAATGTTTCTGGTTGGGACGGTTATCGCGATGGGAAGTTACACAGCGTTTATTGGGTCTTGTAGCGAGGCTTTGAAAGAGAAGGTTCCAAGGATCACAGAGAAACTAACTTGGGTTTCGTCTCTCGTGGCCATTGGTCTTGGATTGGGAATTGTCATCAGCCCTTTCTTTGGCTTTAGCCTCTACTGAGAAAGTAAAGCTTCTTCAGGTAAAATGAGACAAGTTGAAATATTTGTAGCTCTAGAAGAAAAAGAGTTTTTTTTTTTTTTTTTTTTGGGGACCATTCAATTTACTAGTGCTCGTACGAACAAAATCTCGTAATCTTGCTTCTAAAACTCCAGTCGCGATTCTTTTTTCCCCCTTTATTTTAAAGAGAAGTTTGGTTTTGGTTCAAACAAGTGGATGTAACCATATTTTTTCTTAAATTATGATGAATGTATTCTTTTTTCTTATTATGATGTGTTCTTGTTAACAAACATTTCAACATAGATTTGTTGCCGCAAATCATTATTTTTTTTTTTTCGTTTTTCATTGTGAAATTGCAAATGGATATTCCCTTCTTGTCTTGTTTCCCCTATTTTCATACATAACTCTGTTGTAAAAAAAACAAAGGTTTTCTCCTTTTTCATGTTCTTATGAGGTAACAAAGGTTGTAAAAATGGCATAATGAAATAACAATAATAGCATTTTTCCACTTCATGTTATGAGGTATATTTCTGTAAAGCTTCACCAATTATTGGAGAGAAGCCATTTCCACATTTAGATGTTCAACAACTCACAATTAGAATAAATGGACCGTGCAAGTCGTTATATGTATCATTCATACTTCACGTATAAGCAAGCATGGTATTTAATTTGTAATTTATCCCAGCTCCAACCAAATAAAATAATAAAAGATAATTTTGCTGCGGAAGTGCGGAACAAGATTAAGAAAGACCAATGGAAGTTTCATCTAAAAAATGTAGCTTAATACAACGTTCTCTAATGTGGCCATTTCTACAGCATATATTGACAACAACTCTAAATTCTCTAATACCCACACAAATCATATAAAGATTATATGGCCTTTATTGTCTTTTTCGTTTCATACTTGCTTAGCCCTTTCCCCAACATGTCCTTGTCGATTTGGACCCCCCAAAAAAAAAAAAGTCCTTGTCGATAGGTCTTTGACCATATGTTTTTTAGTGTTAAGAAACTCAGAGTTCGTTATAAATATAGAATTCTAGATGTTCAAGGAAAAAGGAGCTCTCATCACATCACATAACACCCATTATTATAAATCTTTAAATGTATTATTCTGACAAACACTAAGGTCACAACACAGAAACAGATAATATTACAACATAGCACATAAGATCCACATGATGAAGATTACACTATGGCAAATCTGATCTCTTCCCATTCTCTCTTCTCTGCTAATTAGAACCACACAACGACCAATCAAGAATCTTTCACTAGCAACACTCATTTTAGATGCTTGGTCTCACGTTCAGACGGCTCGCCAGCTTCTGTCCCAGCGACTTATCAGCCTGTTTCACACATATTTAACCAATCAGTGTCAAAAATTGTTACAAACTGTTGAGGCTTAGGGGAATAGACAATGACAGTAAAAAAGATTTTCAGATTTTATACCTGAGACCAGTAAGAGATCCAGATGCTGCGGATTTCATGTGTGATGCGAGGGTCGGATAGGGCTTCAATCCATCTACGGATGAATCGTTCTTGCCTGAAGTTCAAATCAAACCGTAAGAGATTAAGAACATGTATGCTTCTTTTATACATTAGGCATCATCAGAAAACGAAAAAACAATTAGTACCTCTCTGGTGTAAAGGAACGGTATCTCTCTCCAGGCTCCTTGAAGTTGTTCTCTTTCTCAATAATGCACTGCAATACAGATTTCAAACTTTCAAATCCATATGAAACTGAAACAGAGAGGAAAATAGGTTTGACTTGATTACTGACCCTCTCACGTTTGCCGGAGCAGACTGAAGGTGGACTTGGATACTTCTCAGCATGACGAACCGGGTCATACCTCGATGGGAAGTAGTTGACCTGTACCAACAGCTTCTTGTAAGATAATGATATTCTAGCTTCAAGTTCAATCATAAAGATACAGATATTGTCATATTACATACCTCCTCGTCCCTGTGCATGAAATTCATGAAGCCCTCATGGTGGTTGTTGTGGTGAGCACATTTTGGGGCGTTCACTGGTAGCTGAAGGTAGTTTGGTCCAAGACGATGTCTCTGGGTGTCGGCGTAGGAGAAAACACGGGTTTGAAGCAGCTTGTCGTCTGAGTAGTGTATCCCTGGAACAATGATTGCAGGGCAGAAGGCAAGTTGCTCGTTCTCTGCAAAGAAGTTGTCAATGTTCTTGTTCAACACCATACGCCCAACGGGTTGGAGAGGCAAGATATCCTCGGGCCATGTCTTGGTGACATCGAGCGGGTCAAAGTCGAGCTTGTCTTCATCAGCTGGATCAATTATTTGGATAAAGAGCTTCCATTCAGGGTAGTTTCCAGCAGCAATCGAGTCATACAAGTCCTGAGTCGCGTGACTGTGGTTGGTTCCTCCAACGCGGATTGCATCTTCTTCCAACAGAGACTTGACTCCACAAGTTGGCTTCCAGTGGAATTTCACGTAGTGAGCTTTGCCAGCTTTGTTGATCAACATGTAAGTGTTGACACCCGAACCATCCATGTGCCTGTAATCTTGTGGGATACCGATGTCATCAAAGAGGAAAGTGAACATGTTCAAGCTTTCAGGATGGTGAGAGAAGAAGTCGAGGACTCTCCAATTCTCCTGAATGTGAGATTTCGGGTTTGGCTTAAGGGCGTGGACCATGTCAGGGAATTTCATTCCATCGCGGATGAAGAAGACTGGGAAGTTGTTTCCAACAAGATCAAAGTTTCCCTGCTCGCAACGAATCATCATTTGATTAGTATATGAAAACAAATCCAATTTGTTAATCTGTTAAAAAAAAAAAAAAAAGAACTAGTGAATTACCTCTCTGGTGTAGAACTTGACTGCAAAACCACGAGGGTCTCTCAAGGTCTCGGGACTTCCACGCTCATGGATAACGGTGGAGAAACGCACAATGACTGGAGTCTGAACACCTGGAGCTCTGAGAAAGTCGGCACAGGTGAGGTTAGATATATCATGAGTGACCTCAAAGAACCCCTTTGCACTGGCTCCTCTGGCATGAACCACACGCTCTGGAATACGCTCCCTGTCGAAATTGGCAAGCTTCTCGATGAGATGGTAATCCTCAAGAAGGATAGGACCTGCCCAAAACAACACAATCAGAAATCTAACATTAACATTTGCAGGTTAACATGAGACATCCATAATAAGACGGTCATAAGGTAACCCAAATTATGAATCTGGAAAACTGGTAAATACCATTCGGAACGGTGTAATCAGATTAAACAAGAAATGCAAGTGAAGAAACAGTGATCATGGTTTGGTTTAGAGTTGGAGAAGAAAAGATATATACCTCTGGGTCCAACGGTCATGGAGGAGTTGTTGTTCCATACAGGAGCACCAGAGTTGGTGGTGAAGAATGGAGAGTTGTAAGAACTCGCCGGCCGATACTGCAATCATCAGCCAAACATTCAATTGGAAAGGAGATCAGAAACATCATCATAGAAAACCCAAAAGATTCGAAATAATCAACCTAACAAAAAATCACAAGTCAAATCGACGACATAAACCCCCACTAAAATCCATGAGTTGGGCATACGAACGTCGAGAAATCATCATAAGACTCATTTGCATAGTCGAATTAGATTCACGGATTCGAGTAGAGGAAAGTCAAAAACCGACATCCCAATCCCCATCGACGCCAATCGAACAGTTCCAGGGACTAAAAATCCGAAACTCCGGGTGCAATACCAAAGCTAAAACAACGCTTCGATACAGACGACGAAATACAAAAGACGAAGAAGTGAGAGAGAGAGAAAGGAGAGAGTCGTACCTTGTAAGGATCCATAGTTGATGAGATGAGTTTGGAGAGATTTAACAAAACGAGGAGATGGAGATGGAGATGATGATGAAAATTATAATATTTTGCTTCCCTATTTATAAAATGGCGTGTGTCTTACTGCCTTTGCTCTTTAAAGCCTTTTTTCTCTCTTTATTTTTATTTATTTATTTTTTTAAAGGTTATCGTTTTTTCTTATTTTAGTTTTTATTTTCAGATAAGTATTGGAAAACTAAATATACTACAACAAAAGTTATAGGGATTTATTGTGGCGACAACAAATTCACAAACGTCACGAGATCATAGATAAACTGGTCTTTTTAAAACTAACCACCGGTTTACCTACTATTTATTAAAATTCGAAAGGATGGTTTTAATTTGTTGAACGAATATTTAATTCATTTATGTAAGAAAATGGTTGAGACAAGTAATGGATTATTTGATCTCGACTCATAGACAAAAAAATGAATATACAGACGTTGGATTTTTTCTTAATTCGTTTGAATCCAATTTACGTTATAGTTTTGAACCTTATAATCTGGCTGTGGCCTTCACCTCGCGAGATTTTTAGCTAGCTCAAGACGATAAATTATACAATGTCATCCGAATTTAGATTCCCGAGAAAATTAAGATATGTTGAACCCACGATGGTGATGTTGTCAAATATAAGATTTTTTTTTTAATATATGGTAACAAAAGCAAGGAAGAAGGAAGACAAAAAATAAAAATAAATAAATGAGGACGTCCTTGGGCTGTGGTTCCTTATCCGGTGCTTTTGGCCTTTTACAAAAACCTTATAAGTTGTTTATTATGACGTGGATGACTCGCTGGATTCCACGTGTGCTTAGTTAATGTGAACGCCTCAGGCGGGAGAATATGCCTTTTGAATTGATTTATTGTTTCATGTTAGGCCCTTGGGAGATGTGGCGAGATGAGATCCATCAACTTCTGAATGGGCCCACCTCAGAACCTTCTTGTTGTTGCAGAAGTTTTAGGTGATTTTGGACTGCATAGACTTTATAAATAGAAATGTAACACACATTTATTCATCCACGTACGTATGACAAGTAAGTTTTCGAACTGCAATATATTGGTCGCCTTACAGAAACATATACATGGTATTGGTCCTATTGGATTACCAACCCCATTTTTTATAGAGAAACCAAAAAGTCTGCATATAACAAAACAAAAATTGTGTACGTTTTTTTCTTCTTTTTTTTTTTTTTTGCGTGGAAAATTGTTTACGTTTACTATGGGCTTTAAAGCAAGCGGATCTAAATGGACCAACCATGCATTAATTCAATCCGTGATCCACTTCTTCTACAACCATCACTCTTCAAAACAGGCCGGAATATCTGGGCTGGCCCAACTGCGAATATTATACGATTACATGCTTGTTCTTGGTTTATATACTACTTTTTTTTTTGTCAACGGATATACTACTTATAGTTCATTAGATGTATAATCTTGGCTAAACACGTGTCCGGTTTCTTGAAGTAAGAAAGTTTTTGGTAAGAATTTTCCTCAGGCCCACCTTTTGGTTAATAGTTGGACCGAAGCCCATGATCAAACAGACCATGTGTTGTTTGCAAACAGCTGATCTGTTCTTTGAGTATCAATATGCTGCAGAGGTTTGGCTGTTTTACTGTAATAAAACGACTAGGCATTAGGCAACCGTTGGCTACATTTGATGCAGTCCTCGTTATTAAGATGGATTTACAAGCGGTAGTATACATGATATGGAAACAGAGTAATGTAATATTCGAGACCTTCACAAGATTCATCTCGTCTCACTTGGTTCAGGTTCTTCTACAAGTATGATACAAAGACTCTTTTTAGTTCCTCTGGTCGACTGTTTTAGGCTTTGTCTCCACCTCCAAAAGTTTTTGCTAGAAGCTTGTAATTAAGCTAAGTTCATACACATATATATAGCACATGAGTTACTAATACATATGTACTAAAACGACAAGATAACTAATTAGAGAACAATCCACAAAATAAACGTATTCACTACCTTACGTACAATATACTAAACATGTGTTATATATATATAGTGCTTATTAAGCTATATAGTGCTTATTAAAGCATATCCTGTGTGCATAATTGAACCATTAAGCATCGGTAAATTCTCCACAGTACTAATTTATGATTTGTTCAAAATTGTTTAGGTTACGGCTTAAAAAGTAGTGGCCGTTGGATAATAACGAGTAAAAAATAAAATACCGAAAACGAGGACCATTTTTTGAAGAGTTGGAAAAAGACAGATATTGTAGATCAATCTAGCCGTTACCAGATATGATACACGTGGCACGATCTATGTGGATGAAGGAAGAGATCTGACCTGTCTTTTGCCCAACTGATGTGGAAACAGTGACGTGGATGTTTTCGAGATAATGATTGGGCAAGCAAGGCTGCCCTTGTGGTAGGTCATTTCCTTGGACTAAAATGATTATTATCGTCAAGCTATATAATAATAATATTAATATTAAACCCCTTCTTTTCTGGGAAAAAAACCCTTAAAACGATAGGCAGCGAGCGAAATCATGTAAAGATATGATGATGATTCATTCTCACATGCAATTGAACCAAAAATTATTTATCCAACCTCTTCTGCACCATGGAGATTTGAATCAGGGAATATCTTAGATGGCAAAACCACCCAAATATGCTTATCTTTTGATATATGTGTAACTAACTAACTAGGGTCGATTATTTTTTTATTCCGTGACCGCATGAACACCTCCTAAGCTTCAAAATAAGTTGAATTGGGAATATGTGTATTGGTTAAGCTTTTAAGAAATACATACTCCACACAGCTTTGGCTAATCTATTTCAAGTTAAGTATAGATACAATTACTGACTGAGACCTATACGAATTGATGATACAAATGATACGCACTAGTATTTGTATTACATACTGTTACTTGGAGTATATTTAAGCTTACTTAATTTGACAACTATAATATTGGTACGAGAAAACGCATACACTCCATGAAAAAAAGGAAACTAATAATAAATTTCCATGATTGCACAGCGACCTGGCATTTTCTTTCACAAAGACAGCATAATTTCAAAACAAATATTTCTTTGTCGCAATATACTTAAATGATGAATATTAGTTAACGTTATCCCTACGTCCATGTAGTAAGTAACAGTATTTCCATTACATGCTTATATATTCACATTTGCGTAAAGGTGAAGTGTTAATAATAGTATAACAGAAAGTGATTAAGTAATAATTGTTATAAAAAAAGTAATAATTGTTTAGGGTTATTGAGGAAAGAAAGCTGATTAGGGCTGGGAGGATAAGGACAAATGTCGTATTCACGTATAAAAAATTCGAAAGCAAAAGAGTGTACTATCATATGGTCTGTTTAAGAAACAAAATTAAATAAAGATTGAAATTACCTTGTTTTTGGACTTAGGCGGATCAAAACGATAATAATATTAGAATAATTTAAATAAATAATCACTGGTTATGGGCTTTCTCTTTTGTTACAGCACTTCGTATTATCCGTTGGTCAACTATTTTAACTCGATGGAAATTGCTAATTCTTGCGCTAATGATTTGTCTTTATGCAATCCTTAGTTGTAATTACCATTCATGGACAAATGTGTAACATACAAAAAATATCAAGTGTACAAAAAAAAAAATCAAGTTGGTGAATATTCCCTCTGTTTAATAAAAATTGTCGTTTTAAAGTTTTATTTTTGTTTAACAAAAAATGTTATTTTGTGTTTTCAATACATAATTTTAAATAAAAATTCAGTTTTAACCTTTTTATTTAATGTATTAATTAGAAAGAGAAAAATTGTTTAATGTATTAATAAAGGATAATATGAAATTTTTAATAATTTTTATAATATGTGTAAAATGTGTCAAAATGATATTTTTTTGTGAAACAGAAAAAATAATATTTATCTTTACAAATTTTGTCAAAGAGTGTACCACCATGACACCATCTTTTGGGTATAAACTCTCCCTATTCATATTTTTTTTCTTGGGTATAAAACTCCCTCTTTTTTTAATTACCACGAATTATAATTTTCTTGTTAACTGCTAACAAATTAGGTAAGACAGTTTAGACTCAAAAAAAAAGTTAGAGAGAGAGCTGTTTAATCACCTGGAAAATCAACTATAGCTTATCTCCTCGATGAGAAAGAGAATTAAATCCTAATCTCATAATCTGTCAATATACTTAAATTTATAAACATTTGACCCAAAAAAAGAAGAAGATAATTTAATAAAAAAAATATAAGAGGAAAGTTGCCAAAAAAAAGATTGGAAAAAAGACAAAGATATTGATATAACCGTTGAGGAGAGGAGAGGAAAAGAAGGGTTGGATGACAGGCTGACGAGAAAACCTTACACCTCATTTCTATCATTAACCCTCACATGGCTTACCTGTACACTTGGGTCCCACCACCTTCTTTTTTTTTTTAATTTAAATCTCATTTTTCAAATTGTATTAACCCCAAAAATATTCAGCAAAACTACAAAACAAATGGCTTTATATATTTACTATCGCATTTTTGTTTTTATTCTATTGTTCCATCTCATTAAGAAAAATATTCACATTTCCAGAACAGCAGAAGATTTTGTCCATGCACATAGACCCCACCTTTGATTGTTAATTTCGTAACATCATTTTTTTTTTTTAGTTTTATTAATTTCGTAACATCATTATTATCAGATAATAGTATAATACTAAAATTAAATATCTGACTACTGCGCCTGTAATAATGCATAAAACTACTGGTGATAGCAAAGAAAAAAAAAACCATAAAATTACGAGTAATTAATTTCTCTCTCCTTTGTGATTTAATGATCTAATGACTTGATTCTTCGTTATTTACTACAACGACAAAGTTCTAAGACACATTTAATTTAACTATTACTACTATGTTAGTTTAGAGGTTATCAACTGACATTTAAATTCCCGAAAACTCAAGAAGCTTTTCATTAACACAGCATCAACCGTACTTATAATGATTTTTAGCATAGTTGTTTAGGTTTAAATTATACTATTACTAAAAACAAGTTAAGACAATACCGGAAATACCCTTGGCTTATCCATGGCATTGCAAGGTTTTTTTCCCTTTTAAAAGGCGGAAGAGAGACACTGTCGTCGTCACACAACACCACTCAATTCGAGCAAACTCCATAGCTATCTAGAAAGAGAAAACAAGAGAGAGAAATTAACGATGTCGAAAGAAGTGAGCGAAGAGGGACAAACCCACAACCATGGAAAAGACTACGTCGATCCTCCACCCGCTCCGCTTCTCGACATGGCAGAGCTCAAATCTTGGTCTTTCTACAGAGCTCTCATCGCCGAGTTTATCGCTACACTCCTCTTCCTCTACGTCACCGTAGCAACCGTCATCGGCCACAAGAAGCAAACCGGTCCATGTGACGGCGTCGGTTTACTCGGAATCGCTTGGGCCTTCGGTGGTATGATCTTTGTTCTCGTTTACTGCACCGCCGGTATCTCTGGTAAGTTGAAATTTCCCCAAAAAACCCTTCTCATGTTCGATTAGTTCTTTAAATTTTGTTTTTAATCTCGTTTTCTGAATCTCGTTTTCTGAATCTGTTTCTTGTAGGTGGTCACATCAACCCAGCTGTGACTTTAGGTCTGTTCTTGGCCCGTAAGGTCTCTTTGGTGAGAGCCGTTGGTTACATGATAGCTCAGTGCCTTGGAGCCATTTGTGGTGTGGGTTTCGTGAAAGCTTTCATGAAAACTCCTTACAACACTCTCGGAGGAGGAGCTAACACCGTAGCTGACGGTTACAGCACCGGAACTGCTCTCGGAGCTGAAATCATCGGAACTTTCGTCCTTGTTTACACCGTCTTCTCTGCTACTGACCCTAAGAGAAGCGCTCGTGACTCTCACATCCCCGTAAGTGTTCTGTAATTCTCAAATGGGTTTGTCTAGGTTGCTGATAATTGTTTGAGTTTTAAATGGGGTTTATGGTAGAGTTAGTCAATATAATCTCTGATGTGCCTGTTTAGTTTCTGATAAAAGTTTGAATCTTTATAGAGTTTGATGGTAAAGTTAATTTGGTTTAGTCTCAACTGGGTTTGTGCAGTTTCGGATAAAGTTTGAATCTTTTAGAGTTTTCGGATATTTCTTGTTTTAATCTCAAATGGGTCTGTGTAGATTCTGATAAAAGTTTGAATCTTTTGTGGTTTATTATTAATTTTTGTTATCATCTCAAATGGGTCTGTGTAGCAACTGATAAAGTTTGGATATATTTTTGGGTTTGTAGGTTTTGGCTCCACTTCCAATTGGATTCGCTGTGTTCATGGTGCATTTGGCTACCATCCCCATTACTGGAACTGGAATCAACCCAGCCAGAAGCTTTGGTGCTGCTGTTATCTACAACAACGAGAAGGCTTGGGATGACCATGTAAGTCCTTTAATGATCATGGTATCATCTTTCTTACGGTTAATATATCGTTTACCTCTCTAATGTTTTGGTAATCAATTTGTTTTTTGCAGTGGATCTTCTGGGTTGGTCCATTCTTGGGAGCACTAGCAGCAGCAGCTTACCATCAATACATATTGAGAGCTGCCGCAATCAAGGCCTTGGGCTCATTCCGAAGCAATGCAACCAACTGATGAAGAAACAACTTAAGATTTATATGCTTTATTATTATTTGATGGTTCTTCTGTGTGTATTGAGAGAGGACCTTAAGTTGGGTGGATTATGACATGTGGGTCTATGATCTCTTTTCTTTCCTTCTTTTGAATCCCACTTTGTTAATTTTAATAGTTTTAGTTCGGTGTGTCTTGAATCATTGGCGGGTTTTCTCTTTATTAGTGCTGTAGTTTATCTTTTTATTTTTTTCTCTACATCCAGTCCAAGAGTATGCTCATTTAATAATTTCGTAATATCGATCAATCCAAGTTCAAAATTTATTGTTCTGGACAATTTTACAAGATATAAAAATCTTATCAGAAGCGTGTACTTTCAAAAACCAATCACCCATCGACACGTGTAGTTTCATAATCAGGAACGAGAACAATGCATAACGGGTGTTTTCTCGATAGTTCCACCGTCCACCGAAATTGGATTCCATTTTGCTATGATCAACTTTTCTCTCGTTCCTTCTTTTTAGTCTTTTTCATTTGATTTTAAAATTGATATATTTAGTAAAAAAAAAAAAAAAGAAGACTCGTGTCAGTACTTTTTTTATTATTTTTTTTGTGTTTTGGGAAGAGATAACAAAAGTGGAGCCAATGAGATTGTAACAACCAGACAACAAACGAGACATTAAACCCATTTTCCACCATTCCCAACTTTTTGACGCGTGTCGCGTAGCAATATCATCACATTGGGTAACTCCGCACCTGAATATTACCTTTGCTATGTTTTTTCTTTAACTGTTTTATTGATGTAGAATTATATATAATATCTCTAATACATATATGTTTGGATCTATTGGTGTATTCAGGACTATACCAACTCAAATGAATCATCCATTATTTTCAAGAAAATAATTGAATCATGACTTCGACTAGATAGTAGTAATTTTCTAAAAACTAGGCCAGGGCATAAAATCCATATCCGAAATCCGAACCCGAACCGAACCGATCTAATCGGACATATCCAAATAACCGATCAATTTTTGATTACATGTTTTTTCGGTTTTGGTTTTGGATCGGTTATTAACTGAAATCTGAAGTATAACCGAAGCGTGATACACATATACATATCTAGGTTTCATAATTATGTCTGATGTCTCGGCTTTGCAGATTTACGGCGACATGCAATCAATCTTCGAACGATTGAGCTTCTCATTGATTTCTCTTTTTCCCCAAATCGAAAACCCTAGCTATAAGAAAGCTCAAAGACAGCAACTCTGGCTTCTTCAGCTTCTTCGACTTTCCCTTACCATCCTTCTGTTTCTGGAAATTCCAGAAATCGATCTCAGTTTCAGGTATGTGCATCTTTTTATTTGAATTTTCATCTCTCTCTACTTCTGAGTTTATACTTCTTTAGCTTGAATCATTCTGTTAGCATCTAAGTTTGTCTTGTTCATGTATGTTAAACGATTATCTTGTTTAATCTTTATCTTGTTTGTGAATCGATTTGATTCTTGAATCATTCTGATTTTGTTAGCAATTTTTTCTATGTTCTAACTTATATTATGTCTATGTTTTCATGTACTGTTTTGAGATGGATTCGTCATCGCCTTCATTCCAAAATAACAATAATTAACAAGAGGCTGATCGAGGGAAACGAAAAGTACATGATGAAACTGGTGCAAGTGGAGTAACTTCTCAGCCTAGTAAGAGGACTCTCCCCACAAGGTCCACTGTATGGTTGCATTATACAAGGCTTTCGACTAACCGTAACAAGTGTATCTGCCACTACTGCAAGAAAGAGTATTCGTGTAATAGCAAGTCAGGGACTTCAAACCTTTTAAATCATCTTCAAATCTGCAAGCATTACAAGGCGTGGGTAAAATGTGAAACCAACATTCAACCTATTATTAATGAAGATGGAAACATGCATAATGCAAAAGTGACTGAGAAGGTATTCAGAGAAGCATCAAATGAGATGCTTGTGATAGGAGAGTTGCCATTGGCATTCATTGAAAGCGTGGCTTGGAAACATTTCTGCAAGAAAGTTTGTTATTTTTTTCCTTGTTTAAATGTCTATTTTGCTATTTATTTGTGGTTTCTGATTCTGTTTAATATGATTTCACTTGAAGGTAAACTTGTGCAAGCCTCACTTAAGAAGGATAACAACAAGAGACATTGTTCAAATGTATGTATCAAGGAAAGTAGCTTTGAGGGAATGGTTTCTGGCCAACAAGCAAAGAGTTTCACTAACAACTGACATATGGACTGCTTCTACAACATGTTATGTTCTTAATCATTTGTGTTAAATTTGAATTTTAGTAAAAAATCTCATTTTTACAATTTGATATCCGCATGTGCTAGTTATATGGTCATCACAACACATTTTATTGACGTATATTGGCGGTTGAAGAAGTTGATCATTGGCTTTAGGTATGTCTCGGATCACAAAGGTTTGACAATAGCTAATGTGCTTCAAGAGTGCTTAGCTGAATGGGGAATAGAAAAGTTATTTTGTGTGACTGTTGATAATGCTACAGCTAATGGTTCTGCGTTGAGAAATTTTAGTGCTCAATTCTCCTTACTCTCGCCTGACTCCTTTGTGTTAGATGGGAGCTATATGCATGTCAGATGTTGTTCTCATATTATCAATTTGATTGCGAAGGAAGGATTAGATAAGGTGAATGAGAATGTGAATGCCATTCGTAATGCTGTCTTATATGTTAGATCCAAGACAAATAGGCTGAATTCATTTGAACAGAATGTTGATGCTGCTAAAATTACAAGAGGAAGCTTGCCATTGGATATTAAAACTAGGTGAAATTCAACCTACTTGGTGTTAACAAAGGCTCTCAAGTACAAGGCATCATTTGGTAGGATGGAGATAGAAGACAAGCTGTACAATGATGACTTTAATGAGTATGAATTAAGTGGACATAAAAGGGTTGGGCCTCCTAAAGCGAGTGATTGGAATGCAGTTGAAAGATTGACAAGGTTTCTTATCATCTTCTATAACGCAACATTGGTAGTCTCGGCTTCATCTTCTCTGAATGCATACAAGTGCTATGGTCAGATAGTGACCATAACAACCAATTTGAAAAATCTGACTTACAGTTTTGAGTCTGAGGTGAAGGTTAAGGCAGCTGATATGTTAGACAAGCTTGAAAAATATTGGAATGGTATGAAGAACATCAATAAGATGTTGATTGTGGCCATTGTGTTTGATCTTAGGAAGAAGATGCAGTATGCTAAGATGTGTTTTGATGAGCTGTATGGGAAAGATTCTTTAGAGAGCAAGGCATTATGTGGTTCAGTCAATGATCTTCTTCGTACGATGTTTACAGAGTACAGTGGCAGGTACAATAGGGATTTAAATGCTCGACAGTCGCAGTCTCAGTCACAGTCTCAGCCTAATTCTTAGTCTCGTTCTCAGGAAATGGGTCTGCCATCTCAGTCTACTCAAGATAACTCAGTGGAGAAACCAATTTTGGGTTATAAGAACATTGATTTCCAATACGATGAGATGCTACATGATATAGGAGTTCAAGAAACAAGAGATGAGTTGGATACATATCTGAAGGAAGGTGTTACGAATCCAAACTTGATGGCTGGAATCGAGTATAATGTACTCTCGTATTGGAAACTCAATAATGGCAAGTTTTCGATTCTAGCTGAGATTGCTCGTGATGTTCTCGCAATGCAAGTGTCCTCTGTCGCTTCTGAGAGTGCATTTAGGACAAGTGGTAGAATCATTGACCCATATAGGAGTTGTCTAACTCACTATATGGTTGAAGTGCGTATGTGTACAGAGCAGTGGATGAAACAAGACATTCATTTTGAAGATAAGTTGCTTACAAATCAAGAAATAATTGATGAGTATGAGTATGGAGATAAGATTGAGAAATGTATAAATTCTTCTCTTATATATTTGCTCAGCTTGAGTAAGAATCTCTAATGTTTAATTTTTTTTTTTACAGAGTTTGAATCATTGGCAATGGATAATGAAGACGTCACTATGCAGTCATAGACTTATAGTCTCAGATTCAAGGTATGTTTGGTTTTAACTTTCAGAATTATCACTTGTTAATTGTTATAGACTTATGATATCAGGTTGATAGTAAAGATTAAACCTTGTTTGATGTCACAGGTCTGATTCTGAAGGTTCTTGCCTCTTGGTTCTCTCTTATTCTGAAGATTAAGCATTTTTTGATGTCACAGACTTTGATTTCTATCATGGTTTGGATCTTGGTTCTTTCTTTTATGTTCTATCTCCTTTGAACAGACTTTGTTTGGATCTTGGTTTGGATCTTCCTTCTCTCTTTTAAGTCCATACAGACTTTGTTTTCTATCTTGGTTTGCATTTGTTTTGGATCTTCATTCTCTCTTTTATGTTCTATCTCTTTAGGTTATGGCCTTTGAGGTTGTTTGAACTTGGAATCATGAATTTTTATTACCTGATCTGATGAACTTGCTATGTTTAACTTCGGATTTTTGGTTACTTTAGTTGCAAACAGGTACTTCGGTAGGAAAAAACTGAACCGAAACCGAATATATTGATATTTCAGTTACACTCGGATTTTACATACACTTAGAAAACCGAACCGAACCCGAACACATCCGAACCAAACCCGAACCAAACATCAATAATATCCGAATGGACCCTAGATCTATACACCCGAATAACCGAACAACCGAATAAACCGAACCCGAATGGACATCCGAACGCCCAAGACTATTAAAAACAATGTCACGTCTCGTCTTTTCAGTAAATTGAAACACAAAGGAGAGAGAGTGGAAAAAGGGGAGAGAGAGAGGGACCACAACAATATCCAAGCCTCCCACTCTTTACTGTTTATCACGCCTTTTGGCTCTGTTTTAATATTTTTAGCCGTTATGATCTTTTTCTTCGTTATCTCTTAGTTTTAAATATCGTCCACTCATTTTTGAAGTTTGTAAACCCTAATATAGCTTATGAACCATTTGCTTATATATTTAATTGGGCCTTAAGAGATTGTTTTCTATTCCTTTCTTGGGTCCTGGATAATACTAGCAATGTTTGCAACTTGCAACAAACCTAATACTTATTATCATAATAGTCTTTGCTTTGAGTTTGAGTGATCCGAGTACCGGCCGGTTTACCTCATTGCTTATCCCTAAACCGATTTCCTTGATTGATGCTGTATAATGTATATATAGCTGAAACATAATCCTGAACAGTTTTTTTTCCCTTAACAGTTGAGTGTGAAACTAATGTTGTCTGTCAATTTTCTTGAAAGAAATGATGTCATAATAGGTTGACAAAAAAAACCTTCGATTTTGTGGAAAGATTTATTAAAACCAGACTTTTAAAAAAAGTTGCGGACTTTTTGTCATTCCATTTTCAGAATTATTTGTGTCTCTCGACAAAAACACAACTTTTTTTGATATGTTGATAAAATAAAAGGGCACAACATTTGTTTTGGATGCCAAGTGACTGGAGAAGAAGTTTATTTAACAAATTAGTTGTTCAAAAATTATTTAAAAACAAAAAACAAGAAAACAAAAATAGGTTGTCAAGGTGATTTCAAGTGACAAGTGACAACCAATTTGTTTTTGACATCATTTGCCATCTTCTATATTTTGCCATCAGATGCTCCAGTTATGGCTGTCTAGCTCCAACGATCAACTCTAGACCTCTCGGTAGAGGTTTCAACTTTCAACGAGATGCTGTTCATCTTTTTCCTCATTTTTCCTTAATTTCATCGACAAGATTAATGTGTGGGTTTAATATGATTCCTTGATGTAATAGGCTGATTTAGTTACTATGGGCGAGACAAAAACACTAAGACCCGCTGGGTTTGTTTTCTTTTTTTTCCTGCATTTATATTGAAAGCCTTTGGTCAAAAAAAAGAGTCTTTATAACTAACTATTACTCTCTCTATTAGTTAAGACTCGAATCTCCAACGAGGCCCGTTATTTAATAATGACTCATTGTGCACAAAAGACCAAGCACAAACCTTTATAAAGAATCGTGAAGTAGGAATGACTCCCCCACCGAATCATCCAATATGTCATGGCACGCATTGGAACCTCTTAGTGGTCACAGATGAATTATAACCTTGGGAGACAAGATGATTCACATAAGACTAAAAGGATTGAGACGGAGTTTATCACCTCTACATGCCGAGTTGGAAGCCTTGTTATGGGCTATGCGATGCATAATATCAGTTTCCTTAAATTGTGGCACCTTCGCCACAAATTGTTTGGATTTTATTGCAATGATTGATAACCCCTCAAAGTGGTATAACTTTGCATCGGAATTTGAATATTTCAAGTCATTTAGAGTCTTTTAGTTGTTTTAGCATTTATTATATTCCTCGTTTTGAAAATGTGTGTGCGGATTGCCTTGCAAACAAGGCAAAAACATGAGAGTATTGTTTTTCTCATATAAGTTCGGTGGTTCCCGATTGGCTCTCCGTAGAGGAGAGTCTATTTCCGAATACTTAATAAAATGGTGCTTTTGACGTTAAAAAAAAAAACCTTTATGGGGATTCTGGTTCAATTTCGCCGGTTTACACAGAGTCTTTGGTTTGTGAGCAGAACCAAGGGAAGGATAGCTGCCGGTTGGGCTGCGTTGCAGTGGACTCAGTGTAAAGCCCACAAAAGTAAGTGAAGCCTAGTGGCATTGTCGCAAATAACAACAGATTGGGTCCGTCTGTTGCAACTTGCAACGGTTTGGAGGAGATGTGAAAACAGAGTAGGAGAGTTTTTTTTACCTTTCTTCTTCGTTTTCATTCTTCTCAATAAACATATTTATTTATTTCACAAAAGTGTCGTTTTGACATTTTCCATACATATTAAAATAACTATTTAAATATTCAACTAATTTTGACTATTGGCTAAGTGATCAACTAGAACATTAATAAATTTCGTTTTGATAAGTCACTTGCAAATTTTAAAACAATCTTTCGTTTTCCTATTGAACTCAGGACAGCTTGTGTATTTATAAGGGATCGTTCAATTAGAGAAAACTAGAGAAAAGCAAAATAATTTAAAAAAATGAAAGAGCATTTGCATCACAAAGCCAAATATATTTATTAGCAACAACAAAAATACTTCAACACCATTACACGTTACTAATAAATAAACATTCACCTTAGTGAATAAAACCAGTTTTTTCCCATATACTTAAAAAGCCTAACCTTAAAAACTCATTTAAGAGTATCTACTTAGTATTAACAACATATCACAATCACACAACACAAACTCACAAAAGGTCATCTATAAACGATTTCCCTTTAAATTTCTCCATTTTGAATCCCATTTTCTCCATCCTCGACCGTTCTTTCTCCATCTCGAACATCAGGGCCCGTGTCTCCTCAATCCGCAACCTCGCTTCGGCCACTTCCTCCTCCATCCGAACCAAGTCTGCTTCTTGAGCTGTAAGCTCTTCTCTCTTAGCATTCACTAAACCCTCTTGCCGCTCTTTCTCAGTCTCTACATCTTCTTGAGACCGCGCAAACTCCTCAAGAATCGAACGTAGCCAAGCCACTTCGATGTTAACACACTCCAAGTCTTTGAGAACTGCGAGCATCTCTTTGACTTTGAGTTTGGTCAACTGCCCGACCGGGGTTGACCTGAGTTCCTGCATCAATGAGCATAAACACTCGAGGTAACGGGACCGCATTGAGTCCGATTCCAGCTTACAGTTTTGGGCAATGTCTCCGTGTTTCTCGATGATAGCGCTTAGGATTGTGGACGAACCCGATCTCACTCGGTATTTCCCGACAGAGACGAAAGTGTCAGACATTACTGATTCAAGATCGAGCTCTACTCCAGTCTCATTGTTGTTTTCTTCATCATCATCATCATAATCATTGTAATAATCACTGCTCTCTTTTCCAGGCGATCTTGGAGAGCTCAGGAAATTGAATAGTGTAGTTTCGCCGCCTGCTTCAATCTTCCCGTTGTGTTCTTGTTTTCCAGGCTTAGGTGATACCGCTTTGCTTCGATCAACCTTCATAAGATGCTAGAAATTTGAGAAACATCTAATATAGATGTTAGATGGAATCATGGGAAGAGAGTAAAAGATGAAATACCAAATTCTTTGGGGAAAGAGGAATGATTTGAGAGAGTTTCTTCTCCGGTTTATGCTTAAAGAAATCATCTGGGTCACCGGATGATGAAGAGGAGATAGACTTATTCGATTCAGAAACCGTCTTGTTCTTCACAGCAACAGCTGGAGCTACAGAATGATGAACCTTTGGGGAATTAGCGTTTGCAAAACCGCCTCCACCATTTTGATAAGGCCTTGTAGATAGCGGTGAAAGCGGTTGTGAATGCGATTCCTTCTTTTTCCTACCGAAACTCCCTGAGAAGCTAAGAATCTTTGAACCTGTAACAAATCAACACAAAAATCAGAATACAAAAGGCAAAAAATTTACATGAAAATTTTTAAATTGGCAAAACAAAAGCAATGATCCAAAAAACAGAAAAAAATTACTTTGCTTCTTAGTATTCTTCTTGCCATGGCCTTGAGCAATTCTCTCTAAACAAGCCGAAGCACATTCATGGAAAGGATTGTCCGCATATACACAATCCGGATGAGCTTTTCGAATGAAATCCATAGCTTTTGATCAATGTCACAGCTTCAAGCAGAAACAACAAACTGCAATCAAAACCCCAGAAGATGAGAAAAATAAACAATCAGCTCAAAGGAAACAAACACAAAGAGCAACACAAGCACTTCAACTTTGTGGCTTTATATGAATGAACATATCACATCAATGGTATGTAAAAGGTCAAACCTTTACACCTTAAATTTCAACAAATAGGTCAAAAAGATTAGACACTGGACTTAAACGATACAACAAACTCCAACGAAATTGGATTCCCTTCAGATTTCACCAACCCTCTCATTCATTGCTTTATGTTAAAGAAAGGTAAAGAGAGAGAGAGAGAAATAGTGAAGCGAAATGCAAAGTGGAGAGAGATTCACCAAACATTTCCATAGAGAAATTTCTTAAGACTAATGGTGAGTTTGATCCCCACAAGACCAATCAAATCTTAAAATGTAAGGTAGAAAGATACAAAAAGACGACTTTTCGTTTTGTTTCTTCATCTTAATTTTATCATGGACCGACCACTCAATTTGTAAGTACAATTTCCCAGTGGTTTAAATTTCGACGGAGGAAGCACTCATTTATTGACTAAGACCAGAGTTAAAACGTAGAATATTTTGACCGGCTTGTTTTTTTGAACAGACAAAAAACTTCAAGGCCCACCTTCTGGATAATATTTTAAAAAGCTGAAATTTCGTTTTCATTGATTGTGTTCTTCTTGTCACAAAATTTCTCAGCAAACAAACATACACAGCATATGGCAATAGAACAGTATCCATCAATTTCATCATCGATCATCGATTAAATCATAAAAACTAAAGCAAACCCACGATTCTAAGCAAGAACAAGAATCGATTTGTTGATCAAAGAACCAAACTTTTATTCACATAAATGCAATTTGCATACAGAGAAATAAAGAGCGAGAGATACCAGGGAAAACGGAAGAGGGAAAGAAAGATGTTGAGCGGAGAAGAAGGAAGGGAGATAAAATGTTTGATTTTTTTTTTTTTTTCTTTTCACAATGACAAACAGTTTTGTAGTATTTATATGTGGTTGTGTATACATGTGACATTGTCTTGTGTAATAATAATATGATGATGATATGACCAAATTAAGGCTATAATACCAAATGAAGAAATGGTTTAAAGTTACTTGGAGATTTGAGCATTAATTGAAAGAGGTTGGAAACGGCAATCAATCACACCTCACTAATTCTTCCAGATGTGGACATCAACGTGGGACGGTTCAGAGAATCAGCGACGAGAGCACCTAAATTAGATAAAATATGAAACGATTAAAAGAAAAATAAATAAAAAGACAGCAAAAAATAAATAAAAAGGAAAAAAGGAAGTTGTCAGTTACATAGCGCGTGAGGCTGTAAACTACACAAGTCATTGCATGAACCGCGTCACGCGTGTCATTGTTTGCATCACACGTGAGAGTTAATAACTCATTTTTGTTTTAAACTATTTACTCTCTAAGCTTTTAAGTTCTTAACCATATCTCATGTCCAAATTGGTATATTTAACAATTTGTCTATATGTTTATAATTTCACCATTTCTATTTTCCAAAATTACTTAACCAATAAAATGTAGACATATTTCAATTGATAAAATGCTAAGCGAACATTTTTTTTTTTTAACATGCTACACTAAAAAACCACAACTTCAAATGGCTTTCTAAGTTTTTGTTTGTTTGTTTGTTAATGAAATGGCTTTTTAAGTTGTGGTTTTTAGTATAGCATCATGTTATTACAATCTATATACTCGATTAATCTATAAAAATCTTTTTAATAAAGTTATGATAAATTTTTACTGGATATACTATAGCTTAAATAGTATTACCTACAGTATGTTATGTTATTTCTACTTGAGAAGATTGATATCGTATATATAAAAAATTTTAGATGATAAACTAGAAGTTGGAAGACAGTAATATTAATACGATCATGGGGACTTAGCAAAAACATAACTGTATGATTCAATCCGAAGGATCAGAATAGAAAACCACATTAATTGCAGAATCTGATAAAAAAAGGGACACATACTTTTGCCATTGTCATCTGACGTAACCATTATTTTATTTAATACTACTACCACTCCTTCTATTTCATAAATACTAGTATCATTTTGACACATTTTACACATATTAAAAGTTCCATATTACTCTTTATTAATACGCTAAATAATGTTTCTCTCTCTAATTCATACACTAAAACAATAAAATTAAAACTGAATTTTTATTCAAAATTATGCATTAAAAACATAAAATGACACTCTTTATAACAAAAATAAAATCTTAAAACACATTTTTTGTGAAATTGAAGAATTATATATAATTTCGAAATGCGAGTAACTTATTCGGAAGATGACAGTTGCGGATGTTACGGCTGGAATCATTTATGCTATTTACATTGTATCTTATTAGATTAGGAAAGTAGGTTAAATCGTTTATGTATATATATGAATGTAAATCCTTTTTATGAGAGCAACACACAGAAAACCCTTTTCACATAGCCTCCTTCGATACTTTGTCATGGTATCAGAGCGGTTCCAATTTTTTTCCTCTTAAACCAAAAACTCAGAAACCTAAAGCGTGATGGCTGAAGTGAGAAGGACAATCTCACCTTATGATCTGACCGCAGCAGATAACTCGGGAGCCGTGATCTCTCATCCGATTTTGAGAACCAATAACTATGATGAGTGGGCATGTGGTTTCAAAACCGCGCTACGCTCAAGGAAGAAGTTTGGTTTTCTTGACGGGACCATACCTCAACCTGCAGATGGTTCACCATATCTAGAAGATTGGTTAACAATCAATGCTCTGCTCGTCTCTTGGATGAAGATCGATGACGATAGATCCAGAGTTGTTGACAAACATCTCACACCGTGATGTGGCGAGAGACTTGTGGGAGTATATCAGAAAACGATTCTCGGTCTCGAATGGACCGCATAACCAGAAGATGAAAGCAGATCTTGCTTGTTGCAAACAGCAATGGATGACCGTGGAGGCGTATTACGGAAAACTCAATAAGATTTGGGATAACGTAAACAACTATCGACCTCTTCGTACGTGTAAGTGTGGAAAGTGTACCTGCAATCTCGGGACACAACAAGAGAAGGATATGGAGAATGACATGGTTCATCAATTCTTATTCGGGCTTGATGATGTGCGTTATCATGCCATCCGATCAACGTTGACGGCACGTGATGCTCTTCCTGGTTTAGAGGAGGTCTATAATATCATCAGATCTTCAGCGGAAGCAGAATATAGAGCCATGACATGTCTTACACAAGAATTGCTTTGGTTCAAACAGGTTCTCCAAGACCTTGGTGTTCCACATGATCAGCCTATGCGCGTGTTATCTGATAGCAAATCTGCAAATGCTCTTACGGCAAATCCAATTCTACATGAACGGACAAAGCACGTCGGGCTGGATTGTCACTTCATTCGTGACGAAATAGTTGATGGTACGATCTCTACAACTCACGTCTCATCTCAAGAACAATTGGAAGATATTCTAACAAAGACATTGGGACTTAAAGAGTTTCAAAAATTTCTTTGCAAGTTGGGCATTTTTGATATTTATGCTCCAACTTGAGAAAATGTGTTGCGGATGTTACGGCTGGAATCATTTATGCTATTTACATTGTATCTTATTAGATTAGGAAAGTAGGTTAAATCGTTTCTGTATATATATATGAATGTAAATCCCTTTTATGAGAGCAACACACAGAAAACCCTTTTCACATAGCCTCGTTCGATACTTTGTCAATGACCATTTCCCCTCAAATACTTCTTCTTTCATGAAGAAGAGAAATACTATAGCATGAGGTGGAGTAAATTCTAGTGCCGGCTATTTAGGGACATGAAAGGATTTTGTTACTAAAAAGGATTTTGTTACTACAGTGCAAATTCTTGCAGCAAAAAATCATTTGACAATCACTCTATAAAATACAACCATTCTTTTTAATTCAACATGTCTTTTGAATTTCCCTGTTACTTTCTACCGACATGTTGTTATAGATAAAATATATTTTTAATCACGATTTTTTTTTTTGTTTTTTGTCTTTTTTTGTCATTACGATATGTCGATATCTAGTTTATTTAGCTCATATTCAGATCAATTTTCAAACCGGTGGTTCTAGCTAAAGGGTTGTTTTGAAGACCTAAAAACTCTAGTAAGTAGTAACCACCGTCGTTCCAGAACAAACGAAGATGACAAATCCTAGAGCTCCTCCTCTGTTACTTCCGCTATCATCAGTTTCAGATGAAATCATTGTGAGTTGCTTAGCCCGGATCCCGAGATCTTACTACCGTTCACTGTGCTTAGTGTCCAAGAGCTTCTACTCTCTTCTATCTTCTCCGGAGATGTACGCTGCCCGATCCCAAATCGGAGCCACAGAGACTTGCCTCTACGTGTGCCTGTGGTTACCCACGCCCAGGAGTCAGAGCTGGTTCACTCTCATGAATCCGGTGGAGGGTGCGTTAAGTTTAGCACCGGTAAGTCTCTCTTCCTCCTATGCTCCCGCTCGATTAAACTCAACCACTGTCACTGTCGGTTTTGAAATTTACCAAATCGGCGGAACCGTCGCCAACAAGCGATCCAAAGCCGTTCGTGTGTTTGATTGTCGGAATCACACGTGGCGTCGTGCTCCAAACCTGACAGTGGCAAGGAAACACGCCAAGTCTTGTTTTTTAGACGGGATGATATATGTAATTGGAGGAGAGGAGGAATCCATGAATTGGGGTGAGGTTTTCGACATAAAGACTCAGACGTATAACATGACAAGAACTATGCATATGATCCGAAAGAAGGAAGATGGCTGCCAGATGTACGTGGGGTTTGTGGGTCTACAAGAACCTATAATAACTGGACCTTTTTGCGTTATAGAAAATGTCATGTTTGCTGATCATGGCGGTAAGTACAAGTGGTATATATGACTCAAGGTATGGAATGTGGTTAATGGTTAAGAATTTAGATATTCTGTATGCGAACCGTGTTCGTGAGTACCAAACGATTATAGTGAAGCCATGTTCGCACCCAACACAGGAGAATTTGGTGTGCGGTGATTAGGTTGGAGGAGCGTTTGACTTGTGTGGGAACCCAGATTTGGGGGGAGGTTGAACGTTGCAATGTTGTTGTGTCTACAGTCCCCAAGTCATATAAGCTCTTGACCTGTCTATCGGTTTCGGTCTGAAACTCATCTTTGTTTTCAACATATATTATTTGGGTATTATATTATTTTTAATAAGATGCGATTGAAGCATCCATGCTAATGCCAAGCTGTTTTGTAACATCTTTTTGTAATTTATCTTGTTTCCTATATTTCGTTATGTATGTGTTTGATCTATATTCGAGCTTTGATTTTTTCTTTTAGTTAGGTGTCTAGAGATCTCTATCTCTACTTGAATTCACAATTAGCTCGAAAAGATGTGGTCTTTTTCTTTTGTCAACATGAATTTCCGCTAATAATATGAATTTCCATTGTTTGATCATTAATAAACATTAAATTGCGCCCTGCGAAAACCCGGTAAAGTAATCGAACAAAAACGGTTGATAATTGTTTAAGATCGTGATCAATTGGTTCTCCAGAGCTGGTTCTACCGTACAGTAAGTCAGTACTACCAAACGCCATGATCTCTATGGAATGATCGGTTAACTCCTTGGAAGAAAAAAAAATGCTAAACGAACATTAATAATAATTAGTAAGCAAGCTCGAACTAGATCAAACACACACAAAACAAACTAAAAAAACCAGCATAAATTAAAAAACATTTTACAAAACAAATTAAGTGAAAGAAAACTAAATTAAAGTGAACAATCGCAACATAAATTAGAAATGTTGAAAGCAAGAGAGGGTTTTTCACATTCGCTGGTAATCAAATCGAGACGGATAGACAGGTCAAGACCTTATATGAGTTGGGGACTGTAGGTACAACAGCATTCAACCCTTTAATCTCCCCCCCAAATCTCCTCCGATCCAGAAGAACTCAGACGCTTCTCCAACCTAATCACCGCACAACAAGTTCTCTTTCCACGGATGCCAAGACGACGCTCAAGCCCATTATTCTTCCTCCATAGAAGGTCAAAGTTAGAAACAGATGTCCGTCATGCACATTACCCATCTGTTACATCCGATGCAAAGCCATTGAGAATACTATAGAGGCATACAGGCGTTATTTGGTTTAACTCAATTTTAATTTAAATCGGTTTCATTTCGCTTTAAGTGAACTTGAGGGTTTTGACTTTGGTAAAAATTTGGTTTGACATTGGTTAAGGTCCAATTTGGGTTTAATACCGGTTAGATTTGGTTGAATCCAGTTTCAAATAATTTCATTTTAAACTCGGTTTGGATTTGGTTTAATCTGATTCTGAATTAATTCCGGTTTATTTTGGTTTAAGATCGGTTCAATCCAATTTCAGGTTTGATTCGGTTTAATTTTGGATTTAAATCCAGATAGTGGAACCTTAATATTGATTTCGTTTGGTTGTATAAAAGGTCATTTGAAAACCGGTTTGTTTAGCAAACCAATTTGTTTTTTTTAATTAAACCCTAAAATGAATCTGTTTACATGTTTAGTGTGATTAAGTTCGGTTTAGTCCAATTGGAACCGGTTTAAAGTTCGATTGGTTAAGGATTGATGCTGTGGGATAAGTATGTTGGTTAGGTGTTCAATTCGGTTAAACTTAAGGACCGTTTTAGAACAATTGAATATTGGTTCAAGTTCAAATATATACATATATTACTTATAGCGAATAAATATTTGATTATTTCTGCAACTAATTTGTTTTCTTCTTTCTGATTATGGAGTTCGTCCACTAAAAGAATTTGATTATGATCCATACAAAGAAATATTTGGATGCAAAGGAAAATCAATTGTGTTTTGGTTTAGGGACATGAAGTGGGTTTTTAATGATTTTTCTGAATATATTAAGCTTACTATGTTAGCTTCTGTGTTTTAGTGAGTAAGGATGTTTGTTTCAGTGATTGTTTGGTGAGGTGTGAGGCTTTTGGGAGTACAGCTGAAGAATTTTCTAAAAAATGGGAAGAGGCAGGTTCAGATGTCATAATATGTGTTTTGAGAAATTGAAGTGTTGCGTATACCAAGGAAAGTTAATTTTTTTACTTATAGATGTAAATATATACATCAAACAAACTATTATAATGATCCAATTACATTTTCACCATTAATAAACCATGGAGATGTGAATTATATCCAACTATTTCACAGCTATTAGTCTACTATCATATGTATAATGCATTTGGTGTTTTATGTTTATTTTCTACAATAAGGGTAATGAACGTCTACGTACAGAGGGTGTTGCAGAGGAGAGAAAGGAGAGAGAAGCTGTATCTTTTACTTTTCTATTATAGGAGTAATATCTTGTTTTGTTGGTCATTGCATTTTCATTTGGTCCATTATGTATCAGTAATAATTAGTAGAGATTACATAACATGATAAATATACACATTGTACGTACGGTACCGTGGTATATATCTGGCATCTTTTGTCCATTCTCATATATTTTGTACATCGAGAGAATGAAATATTATCAACGTTGAGTTGGCCCTAATGGTTAAGAGGAATGGGTATGTGCCCTTTCTACCAGTCTTGGGTTCGATTTCCGTTGGAAGGAATCTTCATGAATGATTTTAATATAGTTTGGGCCCTGTTCTGGGGATATACGGACCTACGGGTCCGGAACCTCGGCGATTCAAAAAAAAATAAAAAAATGAAAAATTTGGGGACCTGGGTTACGTGTCAAGATATTGACGCCTGAAAGAGAGGTCTAGTGGGCCAGCTCCTGCTGACGAATGATATCTCACCTATTATTGGCCCACGTGTATTTTGTTTTCCACGTTGTCATGTATTATATTCCATAAAAATAAAAGTGTTTCTTTAGTAAAATTATACTTGTAATTATTAATTAGAATTTAGAGAAAGTCACCGAATTGAACACAATGCGCAAAACAATAAATAATCCAAGTGAATTAAATATCTAGTAGAAAACTAACTAACAGTCTACACAATTACCGATAAAATTTTCAAAAATGAGTCATTTCTGCGGTCAAGTTAGTCTCCCTATGTTTGCCGTCCCAAGGAGCTATGATCTCACCATCTACCCCGATCTGTTCGCCAAAAATTTCACCGGAACTGTAGCAATTGAAGTAGATATACTGGAAAATTCATAGTATTGCGGTTGATCTCTCGGTTGACTCCGTTTCCGTTTCTTCCAGACCTCTCATACACCCGGAGGTATCTACTGCTCTTCCGTTATCTCTTTATCCTCTTGATTTGATGTTTCGGTCGATGAGCATTTAACGCATATAGAGATATGAAATCATCAACAATTTATCTTGTTGCTTCTTACTTTTTAGGTTTCGTTTATGAAAATTTAGGGGTTTGAGTTCACATATGTAGTATGTTTCCAACCGACGTTTCGATCCTTTTTTTTTATCGCGCTTTTTTTGTTGTTGGTGATGATGTTAATTCGGATTTCGATAGTGTGATAGGATTTATGGTTTTGATTTGATGTTTCGGTCGATGATCATTTAGCGCATATAGATATATGGAACCAACAACAGTTTATCGTTGTGCTATTTTAGACTTTACAAATTATCCGGGACCAGTGCACGGGTTGTGCAAATATATGAAATAACTAAGAGTATCATGTCCAAATTCGAAATACGGGTGTAAAGGGAATACTGAAAGTGTTAAGAAGCAGCAGGCCCATACGAAACAAGAGAAAGCTGTGGGCCAAGACAAATCTGATTCAAGCCCAGGAACATCCAATTGCAATCATGTACAAAACCTGCAACAAAGTCATCCGCAAAACCTGCAACAAAGTAACAACTCCTCTCTCTGCAAATTGTCAACAAAGCAACAACACCTTGTCGCTACTCTCTCTTATTTCTAGATGACAATTCAGTCTTGCTATATAAAAAACGCAAGGCTTGTAATTGGAATAATATCAGGAAAAATAAAAAGTAAAATTTCAGAGAGGAAAAACTCTCCTTTCTCGTTTATTCTCATAGTATCAGAGCTTTCATAAACTCTAGCAGGTGCTGTAATGGCTGAAAGACTCGATCCTTACCCTTTTCCCTCTACTGTTCATGTTTCAAGTTCTGTCACAATCAAGTTGAATGATAGTAACTATCTTCTCTGGAAGACTCAAATGGAGTCTCTTCTTCGTAGTCAAAGGCTTCTGGGCTTTGTCACTGGCCAGATAGCTCCACCAGCCGAAACCGTCACGGCTACCGTCAACAACGTCGCTGTTCAGACGGCAAATCCATAGTTTGAAGCGTGGACCTGTACCGATCAACTTATCATCTCTTGGATCTTTGGAACTCTCACAGCAGAAGTTCTGGGCACAGTTCATTGTCTAGCCACATCTCACGATGTCTGGCTGTCTCTTGCTGACAACTACAACAAAAGTTCTGTTGCCTGCGAGTTTGTGCTTCGTCGTAACCTCCAGCTGATATCAAAGCGAGGTAAAGATCTTCCCACATACTGTCGTGAGTTTCGAGCTGTGTGTGACAAGCTTAGCTCCATTGGGAAGCCAGTAGAAGAATCTATGAAGTTTTTTTCTTTTATCAATGGTCTGGGCCGTGAGTATGACCCAATAACCACCGTTATTCAAAGCTCCATGACGCGTCTTCCTCCACCAACTCTCAATGACGTTATCTCCGACATCGCTGGGTTTGATGCACGCCTGCAATCATATGAAGCAGTATCAGATGTTACTCCAAATATGGCATTTCAAACACAGAGGTCAAGCTACAACAACTCTAGTCAAAGAGGCAGAGGAAATTCTCACTCTCGGTTCGGTAGCAGAGGACATGGTGGTTTCTCTACACGCGGTCGAGGGTTCTCTCAGCAGGTCAATACGTCTGGCTGGAATCAGACATATGGTGGCTCTAATAATCCTCGACATGTATGTCAAATCTGTGGTCGTACCGGACATTATGCTCTTAAGTGTTGGAATCGGTTCGATGCCTCTTACCAAAGTGATGATGCTCCTCAAGCTCTCTCTGCCTTGCATGTGTCAGACAAGAGTGGACATGAATGGTTCCCTGATTCTGGTGCCTCGACTAATATAACTTCCACAACAGCTCCGCTGACAACAGCCACACCATATTCAGGTCCTGAAAATGTCATGGTTGCAGATGGTTCTTTTTTTCCTATCACTCATGTTGGTTCCACCTCTCTCACGTCATCGACATGTAGTCTTCCTCTTAATGATGTTCTTGTCTGTCCATCAATGCAAAAGTCATTATTATCTGTTTCTAAACTGTGTCAAGACTACCCTTGTGGAGTCCTTTTTGATGCTGACAATGTCTATGTGATCGACCTCGAAACTCAGAAAGTGGTAACCAGAGGGCCAAGACGTGAGGGTCTTTATGTGTTAGAGAACAAGGAGTTTGTGGCTTTCTTCTCAAATAGACAGTGTGCTGCGAGTGAAATGATATGGCACCAACTTCTTGGACACGCAAACTTCAAGATTCTCCAACTTCTTCAGTCAAGCAAGGCAATACTAGTCAATAAGAGTACTCCATCTCTCATTTGTGAACCGTGTCAGTTGGGGAAGAGTTTACAACTTCCTTTCTTTATTTCTGAGTCTAGTGTCAAGGAACCCCTCGATCAAATCCATTGTGATCTTTGGGGACCCTCTCCGGTTGTATCAGTCCAAGGATTCAAGTATTATGCTGTGTTTATTGACAATTTCTCTCGGTATTCTTGGTTGATTCCTTTAAAAGCGAAATCTGATTTTTGTGATGTCTTCATAGCATTTCAAAAGCAAATTGAAAACCAGTTTAGTAAGAAGATAAAGGTCTTTCAAAGCGATGGGGGTGGCGAATTCATGAGCACTAGATTCAGAAATCATTTACAAAATCATGGGATTGTTCACTTAATTTCGTGTCCATCAACGCCCCAGCAAAACGGTATTGCTGAGCGAAAGCATCGACATTTAACCGAGCTCGGGTTGTCCATGCTTTTTCAGAGTCAAACTCCTTTGAAGTTTTGGGTAGAAGCCTTTTATACCGCCAACTTCATTAGTAATATGATCCCTTCTGTCTTCTTAAGCCATCAAAGTTCTTATGAGATTTTGTTCAACAAGAAGCCCGATTATTCCTTCCTCGGAGTCTTCGGTTGTGCGTGCTACCCATGCTTGCGCCCTTTTGCTTAACACAAGTTTGAACCTCGCTCTCTTCAATGCATCTTCCTTGGATATCATGCGCAATACAAAGGATATCGATGTCTATACCCACCAACTGGTCGTGTTTACATATGTCGTCACGTGATATTCGATGAATTGTACTTTCCCTTCAGCGATAAGTATAAACATCAGGCTCTACAACACAAGACTGGACTACTTAAGGCATGACAAGAAGGTATAAATCAGTATACTCCTCCACATTATCTTCCATCGCATCCTCCTGAAGTTACAGAGTATCCACATGAAGCAGAAGTCTCACATGAATCTCAGGTTCATGTGCCTGCGACATATGAAATTTTTGACGACTCTTATCCTACACCAATGGGAGTTTCTTCGCTTGATGCTTCTTCTTCTGCAGTAATGGATATTTTCTTACCCTCACAAAGTGATCTGACGTCTGAAATTTTTGACGACTCTTATCCTGTACCAATGGAAGTTCCTTTGCTTGATGCTTCATCTTCTGCGGCGATGGAAATTTTATTATCCTCACATAGTGATCCTGTTCCAGAATCAACAGAGGATTCTGGTCGTGTTCATCACAAGATCGCGACTCGGTATTCGTAAGCCCAATCCCCGTTATGCTCTTGTTGCCAGCAAGACAGTTCCATCATTACCACATACAATTGCAGAAGCCTTAGCACATCTTGGTTGGCGACAAGCAATGATTGAGGAGCTTGATTCGATTTATCAGAATCACACTTGGACTTTGACACCTGCGACAACATACATGAATATTCTCGGGTGCCGTTGGGTGTTTACTGTCAAACTTAATGCCGATGGGACTGTTAACAAGCTGAAGGCCGGACTTGTTGCTAAGGGTTTCAATCAAGAAGAGGGCGTTGATTTTGTTTCAATCAAGAAGAGGGTGGTTCGAACATCAACAATCAGGACTGTCTTAGCCGTGGCAACAGCAAAACGGTGGAGTATTACTCAGTTGGACGTTAAAAACGCATTTCTACATGGTGAATTACACGAACAAGTCTATATGGTTCAACCACCAGGGTTCGAAGATCATGCTCATCCCAATCATATATGCTCTCTAAAGAAAGCTCTTTACGGATTAAAGCAAGCTTCAAGGGCCTGGTTTGATAAATTCAGTAATTTTCTCCTTGAGTTTGGTTTTGTGTGCAGCACCGCTGATCCCTCTCTCTTCGTCTATCACCACAATGGCGATATCTTGGTCCTATTACTATATGTGGATGATATATTTCTCACTGGTTTTAATCCTTCACTGTTTCAGTCTCTAATTGCGGACCTTAACACTCGATTTTCAATGAAGGATTTGGGAAACCTTCATTATTTCTTGGGAATTCAAGCACATACGACTTCACAAGGCTTATTTCTCTGTCAAACAAAGTATGCAGAGGAAATTCTTCATCATGCCAATATGACAAACTGCAATCCCGTTCATACTCCTCTTCCGCTACGTCTTGATGAAGTCTACCGTGATAAGCGATTGTTCTCTGAACCAAGCTACTTCCGAAGTCTTGCAGGGAAACTTCAGTATCTTACAATCACTCGGCCAGATATCCAATTCGCAGTTAACTTCATTTGTCAACGGATGCATTCACCTACAGAATCAGATTTCAGCTTGCTGAAACGTGTTCTCTGGTATCTTCGAGGTACTTTTACAATGGGATTACATCTCTATAATGATTGTGACTTATCTGTGGTTGCCTATAGTGATAGTGACTGGGCCGGTTGTCACGATACACGTCGGTCAACAGGCGGCTTTTGTGTGCTATTGGGTTCCAACATTATCTCATGGTCGGCAAAACGGCAACCAACGGTTTCCCGGTCTTCAACAGAGGCAGAGTATAAAGCTCTTGCCACCACTGCTTCTGAGCTGACATGGGTATCATTTGTTCTCCGAGATTTGGGCATTCCTCAACCAACACATGCTATCTTACGGTGAGACAATCTCTCTGTTGTGCGTCTTTCGGCGAATCCAGTGTTTCACGGTCGATCTAAACACATTGACGTTGATTACCACTATGTTCGTGAAAGAGTCGCTCTCGGTGTTCTTGAAATCCAACACATTCCGGCGGCTCTGCAAATCGCTGATATTTTCACGAAATCACTTCCTCGTCACGCTTCTCAGCAGCTCCGCTCCAAACTGAGTGTCGTGATCAATCCCAACTTCAGTTTGCGGGGGGATGAAAGTGTTAAGAAGCAGCAGGCCCATACGAAACAAGAAAAAGCTGTGGGCCAAGACAAATCTGATTCAAGTCCAGGAACATCCAATTGCAATCATGTACAAAACCTGCAACAAAGTCATCCGCAAAACCTGCAACAAATCAACAACTCCTCTCTCTGCAAATTGTCAACAAAGCAACAACACCTTATCGCTACTCTCTCTTATTTCTAGATGACAATTCAGTCTTGCTATATAAAAAACGCAAAACTTGTAATTGGAATAATATCAGGAAAAATAAAAAGTAAAATTTCAGAGAGGAAAAACTCCCATTTCTCGTTTATTCTCAAATACTTCCTATAGAAAACGACTTAGCCATGAGAACTCTGTGTTTTTGCCCGTGGCAAATGGTCATTGGTTTTTAAACATATTGTTTCTAGAAGTTAATCTAATAAAGAAATCTTTGAGATATTTCTTGAGAGATTAAAACAATGGTATGATATCTTATTAGGTTTAAGAAAATTTCTGTTTTTTTTCTAATTCTATTGAAATAAGGTTTTGGAGCGTTATATATATGGGTCTTTAAGAATTTGATTATTTATTCACATAATAATAAAGAAATCCTATTGGAATCGGGTATTTGCCCCCAATACTTTTTTTTGAAAGTTTTTGATTTTCTTTTAGTTTCGATTCGCTAATTCTCAATAAAGAAAATGAGTTCACAAAAGTGTATTCTGAGTTCCAATCCAAGAAATCGTTGAAGATGGAAGATGTGCAGAACTTAGAGTCATGCGTTCAAGATCTTGAAGATGGAATTGAGCCAGTCTCTTAAATAACTGATCAAATATAGTCTCAATCCTTAACATCTAATATCCTAATTAGTCGTTGTGCCCACAAATTTTTGTACAAATATGAGATGTAGATGCACGCTTACACAGAAACTAATGCAAGATTCTTATGACCAAGTTCTTTCATTTCTTCTTTCTTTCTAAACAAAATAAAAAAATTCAAGAAACAAGAAAGATCAAATTTGAAGTTGGTACAACTTTTGATCCCTCAAGATTCACCGTCTAATGTTTTGCCATGAAATGATTTACCTTGCGTCATGTATGAAGATTATTACCCCATCACTCATGTACAAGTTATGGTTGATACGTTTAAAAGAAGTCAATAGTAACTTTTTTTTAATGTCTTCAGTAATCATTTCCTCCTCGTAAAAAAGCCCTAGTGGGTTCGCACAAAAAAGGTACTAACTAATCGATTTGTTAGTTATGGATTAAATCTTATTCTAATCTCCTTTTCTTTTTAGCTTATTCACATCGTAACTTAAATCATTTATAATCTATTTGTCTAAATACCACTTGATCTTTCTATACCTCTGTATTCCGTAGACCACTTTGTTCTGTTTAGTTATACTGCTACTCTATGAACAATATTGTTACAATGGTGTTGCTCTGTTTTATATTATCTCTGTTTTACTCTGTGGTATATGTAGTTTTTTTTTTTTTGTTATCAATAGGAAGCTATAAAAGTTACAAATTTAGTTGATCGATGGAATTTTGTTGTTCATTAAATTGCCAAAACATATTTTCTTCTTTTAACATTTGTCTGATAACATATACCTACTTTAGCCACAACCAGGTTTCTTTCACCAGTAATTTCCACATGAGCAACGACCATTACAAAAATGATGAAAAATCTTGGAATCTCCCACAACGATCTCTCTTCTGGTCAATTTCGAAGCCTTTTCCAAGAACTCGTGACATTTCCTGCAGATTCTCGTGTTGTTCCTCACAATAACTGGTCTTCCTGTTTCCGTAGAGATCAATCCAAGACACGTGGCGAGTCTTACTGAATGTCTTCTTGGTGAATTGTTTCTTCTCTTCAATAGAGTCTCGGGTCTCAACTCCGAAACACAGTGAACATAACTGTCTTCTTCTTCCTCAATCATCCTTGACACGATATCTAAGACTTCATAGATCTTATCTGACTCCACGTGGGATCTATCTCCGTTTGTGAACACATGAGTTCTGCTCTTCGTCTCAACAGTACTGCGACTCGTTGTTCTAGATATGCCTTTGCTCTTCATGAGAAGTTTTATCCTATTTACATCTTCCCATCTTCCAGCTTCTGAATACATATTAAAAAGCAAGACATAGCATCCCGTGTTATCGTGTTCCACCTTAAAGATCTGCTCTGCTGCGAATTCAGCTACGGTTATGTCGTTGTGGTTTCTGCTTGCGTTTAACAAGGATCCCCAAATCCGAGCTGTTGGCACAAATGGCATTTCTTCAATGAATCTCTTGGCTGAGCTGAAGTTTCCTGTACGACCAATGAGATCCAGCATGTACCCATAATGCTCTATTCCAGGATCAATCCCGTATTCTCCTTTCATTGAATTGAAATGATCCCATCCTTCATCGATCATACCGGAAATGCTACATGCTGCTAATAGCGAGGCAAAAGTGCTCTTGTTTGGATTTACTCCAGTAGTAATCATCTCTGAGAATAAGCAAATCGAAATTCTCCCAAACCCGTGTACCGCATAGGCCATGATGATGCTGTTCCATGAAACAACATCCTTGAACACGACGTGGTCGAAACATTTTCTTGCATCCTCGAGGTCTCCACACATGGCATACATGTGAACGAGTGAATTCAAGATGATAGTGTTTGGCCCGTATCTGGCTTTTACGATATAAGCATGAAGTTGTCTACCTTCACTCAGGGAGAGAGATTCTGCATAAGCTGGTAGAATACTAGCGATTGTTGTGGAATCAGGCACAAGTGATGAATCCCAGAGCTCTTGAAATAGCTCCAAGGCTGAATAGTTCTTCCCGTTCTGCACATAAACAGCAATAATCGAGTTCCATGTGACCAAATTCTTCTCAGCCATTCGATCAAATATAACCTCAGCTGATTTTAACAGCCCGCATGCTCCATACATATCAATCAGAGCAGTTTCCAATACTATATGAGGAAGAAAGCCTCTCCTCTCTGCGTACCCGTGAATCGCTTGACCCTCTAAGATAGCACAAGCAGGAAGCAGATTTATCAATGTGATAACATCTGGTCGCAACCCATTTTCCTCTGACATTTTCTGAAAACAGAGAAAAGCATCAATGACTCGCCCATATCTAGCATAACACCCGATCATAACGTTCCAAGCTACAATGTTCTTCTGGATCATACCGTTAAATATCCTCTCTGCACAACTCAATTCACCATATTTACTGTACATGTCAAGAATTGATGTCAATACCATAGCATTACCCGTTGCAGTTCTACTTCGAATAGCGTGGCAATGTATCTCCTTTCCCATTTTTGGACTATAAACATGAGAACAAGCACCAAGAGCGCTCATGGTACTGAACCTGTCCGGTTTAAATCCGCATTTCAGCATCTCTTTAAACAGAATCAGTGAGCGAAAGCCATCTCCAAGCGCAAGATACCCAGAAATCATGGAATTCCACGAGACAGCGTCTCTCTCAGGCATTTCTTCGAACACTTTCTCTGCATCCCAGGCGCATCCGAGCTTCATGTACAAGGATATAAGAGAATTACAGACGTAAACATCTGAATCGAACCCAAGCTTGATCACCGTCGCGTGAATCTTCTTCCCTTCTTCCAGCGACGAAATCCCAGCAACCGACTTAATCACGAACGGATAAGTAAAGGAATCGGCTTTGATTCCTGCAAACACCATTCTGCAATAAAACTGAACCGACTCACGATACAACCCACAGCTAGCGAAACCTCTGATCATCACATTCCACACGAAAGCATCAGCTTTGTTCATTTCGTCGAACAGGTGGAGTGCATCCTCCATGAGGCCGGAATCGGCGAAATCGCGTAGCGCGCGCGTGAGCGCAGGATCATTGAGCTTAGTTAGCTTGGATCGTTCCCGAAGAACTAGCCGGGCTGGTTTCGAGAATCTCGGGTCGAATACGAGATTCCGGTTCCAATTTCGCTTCCCCGTCGTCTGGTGATTCTCGGAAGAAACACACTTGCACGCATCGCAACTGTAGATACGGTAGCATCGAGACAAAAGAGTCGCAGCCATGATTAGCTCTAGAACTTGAGATTCAAGGAGATTGGGAGGAGATTAAATTTGTCTCTCGTCGTCTTCCTTTGCATCTTCATTTTCCCGCGGGATTTTTGTTTTCTTCTTTTCTTCTTAATTCTGGTCCGGTTATCGGAATCGGTTTAGCAAGTTGATATTTTCGGTTTTAAATGTGGTCAATTTTTTTGTATGTTGTTTAGCTCAGGGGCAAATGTAATTTTCAAGGGAGGGATACAGATGGGTTTAGTACTTTGGTTGCTGCAAGTAGTTTTCACTTTTCTGATCAAGAGTGATGGTATATATATTATTTAATGTTGTATGTGTTGTTTGTAACATCTTAAATCTTGATTATGTATGACAAGAGGATGGATCTTTCATGCCTTTGGCCCTTTTCAACCAAGTGAACTACTAGCTTCAGCTAATTGTATAGAGTCTAATTAATCTCTTGGATTTGCTAACTAACCTATAATTTACAAAAGCTTTTAATACATTATTAACTGTAATCTATCGATGAATATGGATTTTGGCGATACTTCTTCAAACATTTTGATCATACCATATATATTTTATTGCTCACAACTATGAACACCACTGACCATTTTCTTGTGGCATTTTGGCTATGCCTTAGACCCAATTATCTCTTGACCATAAAATACTGAAATAAATCGAATAAAGTTTCTCACATAAGATCTACATTTGTGACAATTAAAACCTTGTCTTGTATGTTGATACAAGTTGGTAACGAAACAGAGTTGGGTTTGATATATTTGTCAACTTTACTCATAACATTATCATCAGCCATATGATATACATCTATATATATATTGGCCACTTATATGTAAGTATGGGTCTTCGCATCTATGGATTGAATTCTAAATTACTTTTGGCTTACAAATACAAGATGGGTTATTGGTTGATTTCGTAGCTAATGTCCCATCTCTAGATTGTTCATGTATCAGGGAGAGTATGATGATCCTGAACCGGGAGCCATAGTGTTTGTTGATAAATGATAATCTATGATCACCTATCATGACATATTCAGGTTGCATGTTACTCCTAAGTTCATATTTTCACCAATTCCTTTTTCTTTCCTTACCTGTTCCAATCTCTTAAGCCGTGGTATTAAGTAAAACAAGCTTGTGCTTTGTGTGGATAAAGAAATCATCTTTCCATTGAATCTATACGTGAAATTCTCTTTGGACTCCCAAGAGTTCGTTTCATCTTAGAGTTGCCACAAGATCTAACCGAGCTTTTCCCATCATCAGTGGAAATGAAGACACGTTTCATTAAGTCATACGCCTTTGCAAAGGGTAACAAAAGTGAAACCAAGTGTTGCATCTCTTTTCTTCAAAGAAAACTTTGTCCAAAAGAGTTATTGCATGGAGTGATCCTACCAGGTTTGATCCATAAAAGCAAAAGTAAAATACACATCAAGGGTTTTTTAATCGTCGACGCTTTTCCTTCCCGCAGTTTGCTCCTTGCTCTGCCGTTCCTTTTGGTTCCCTTTCAAATGATTTGTTAAGTTGTTTTTTTCTGTCTTGGCTGTTGTTTCCGTTCGTTGTAGTTTTTGATTTTTCCTTTTCTTATTTCCCTTGTAATTTTCTCAAAAATTTGAGAATTGGTAATATAATCTTTAACATTTAAAAAATCTTAAACTCCGAGTTGAAATATCACTGCGAAGCCAAAACTACAAACAAAACAATGCTTAATTAGGAGGACATTACAAAAAACTTTGAAAACAAATGCATCAAAGATTGAATTGTGTGATTAGCATAATTAATTCACTTACTCTCTTATCCCGGCATAGCTTTAGAAAGCAATTGGAAAACGCTGATTGAATCGACATAGTTTGGACCAAGCGAGACATGCATACTGTCTTTAGCAAACACCAACACTTGAGCAATGGATTGAGGTTTTCCGAGCTGTAAATAAGCAGCTCCGAGATCCTTGTATGCATGTCCCACTCCAAAGTGGTTAGCACCAAATGATTCTTTTAACCTCTCGGCTGCACTTTCCAAATAAGGAACCGCCTGAGAGACTCGACCCAAGAATGAAGCAACTCAGTTCCTTCTGAGTGATGTTTTCTAGAAAAATTCTCAATGATTTTTTTTTGCAGTGGCGAAATCGCGGCTTGAAATTTATTCATTGACTCGTACTTAAAAACACGAGAAGAAAACAAAAACGATGCCTCCAAAAAACAAATTGCACAAAACATGGATGTTTCTACATCACTAAGAAATTTATTCATTGACTTTAATTTTTGTTTGACAATGAAAAACCATGAACACAACAATGGTATTGGCATATTGTTAGAAAAAGAAGGTGAAAAATATTTACAAATTCTTCCGAAGGTTAAGACATTATCCTAAGAGAAGAAGTCCTCACGGCTAATACCATCTTCATCATCAGACACATTTTCATCATCGCTCTCATCATTGAAGGCGAGGATAAGATCAAGAAGTTCTCTTCCAGTGGATGAAGAAGATTCTCCTTCTCTATCTGGACTAACACTTCGGTTCCGCAGCAAGAAGAGTTGTGCCAATAGCTCCTGCGGTGAAGATACGCGATACATCCAATCCCTAGGCATTCGCTTGCACTGGAACACAAATTTCAAAACAATATTCAATCATCATCATCATCATCTTGGTAACTGTTACTACCACTATCAACATTCCTCTCACTACCACCATCACCATTATTATCCATATTGTTATCAATTTCAATAAAACATTCATCTTCATCAGTATCCATGTCATCATCAGAATCATCATCATCTAGTCCACTGCTATAATCTGAATCTGAATCTGAATCATCATCATCTTCAGCATCATCAATAGATTCATCTTCCCCCTCGTTCCCATCAATACCAAAATCCAGGTCATTACCAAATAAATCGTCGTCATAATCATGGAAGCTAAGAAATGATAACCGAAAGCGACTGGGTAACTGGACATTTTTCAAACAAAGCAGCAGTAGACAGATTAGTTTTGATGTCATATCATAAGATCTCAAGCAACAGAAAAGAAGAAGAAAAAACTCAGTTAGATCAATTTAGCAATCAGCCTCTACGTAAATTAAAAACTCAGGACAAGCAATAGCATACTATGGCCACTAGATCCAGATGCTAGCAAACCATGATACCTTAAGATCAAAAGTGAAATAAATACAAACTTCATGAACAAGGAGACATGAAATTCCCTAGACATAGTTTTGGTTTTGTAAATTTGAGCCACATATAACACCAGTGTTATAACAAATCATAGAGGTAAGCACAGAGTAATGCACCTTATTGGTTTCATAAGTCAGAGAAGGTTCTAGCACGAATGGAAATGAAATAAACAATCAAGTCTTAATGAATACAGCAATAAAGCATACCAGTTCGATGTTGTCAGGTAACGTAGCTCTCTCAGCTGCCTTTGAGGTCCACACCTTGATGTCACTTTCAATTCCGCTGCTCGCAAGCACTGGTATATGCGGATGAGGCTCGATACAGTTAACTACATGCCTATCCCCTTCCATAACACGTATAAGCTTTCCACTTTTTTTCTTCCAAATAAATATCCGGCCACAGTCTGACCCACTAACCACATATTCAGACCGAGGTCCAAAAAAATTCACACCCTTGACCGTCTCACAGTTCTTGTGCCCCTTATAAACCATAGGAACTGAATGTTTGCTATCATCTTTTGGAGACGAAGCTGATTCTGATTTTGATTCAGAATTCTTGGACTTCGGAGAGGATGGGATAGGGTTAGACCCTAATCCCATATCGTGTGTGAAAAGGTAGATGAACTCATCATTGTATGAAGCAAGGAGTTCGCTTTGCTCTGAGAAGGCCAAACCCGTTATTCCAACTTCTTCATTGCCAATAAGGTGTAGGGGGCAAAAATGATCTGCAGCTCGGCTAAAACCATTTAAACTGTCACCCTGAAATCTACGGATATCATAAAGACGAGCGTACTCATCCATCCCACCAACAGCAAAGAGGTTGGAATTTCTCGGGTCGATCGCAATTGTGTTTAGCTGGATGGCTTCCATGTTCCTCTTCCTAGGATCAACTGATTGGCATGTGAAAAGTTCTGTAGGGGCTTGAGTCCTCAGATCAAACTGAAATGGGCAAGAATCCAATTTTAAAGAATTTTTAATCGAAATTTAAAGGATTCTAAAGTAGATCGAATGTGATGCAGCTATTACTACTCACACGTTGTACTAATCCATCTTCACCACATGTGTAGAATATATGAGGGTTTCCTGGCTCGATGCATAGCTTATGAGCTCGTCCTTGATGCACTCCCAAGAACAACGTCTCCACTTTCCCACCCTCAAGAATACTTGCACGCCGAACCTGAAGATGTTTGGAATATTTCACAAGCTTAGAAAGAAGAAGCTAACCTAGTAAGTGTGATACAAACAGAAAAAAAAATATATATATATATTCTTGAGAATTTCCAAGGATTACCATTCCATCTGCAGCACAGGTTACAATGGTGCGATCANAAAAAAATTCTTGAGAATTTCCAAGGATTACCATTCCATCTGCAGCACAGGTTACAATGGTGCGATCATCAGAGAAAGGCATAAACTTGGCCTGAAAGACGTTATTAGCGTGTCCTGAATGGAACGAAAGCTTAATGTTACCGAGCTGCCAATCCCAAAGAATGACACGCCGATCATCAGAACCCGAAATCAGAACATCTCCATCCGCATTGAAGCTCACTGTGTTCACGCAACCTTTGTGCTTCACTAGCTTCCGGTGAATCTCCAGACGCAGAACCAGATTCTACAACAACAAAAACCAATAAGAATGGGTTTTCAAGTGATCGATTACAAAACAATTCAACAATTAGTCAATCGTGAACCTGAGAAATCTGCAAAGAGACTTGAAAATCATTCAATATCCACCAATGAGACTCATAAAAGACCCACAATTTTTAAAACTTTCGAGCTGAGATTAAATTAACGATGGAACAAACCTCGGAGCCGGAGAAGCGATTGCAGAAATTACGGGAGGAGATCCCACCGACCTCTCGTCGCCAAAAATCAACAACAGGGTGATGAAATCCGTTAAAGTTTGTTCGACCCTTCTTCGCTCTCTCACTCATCTTCCCAAAATTCAACGGACAGCAACTTTCACGGTCGATGAAGCTAGGTGAGACTCAGAGAGAAGATTCTAATTGCTCTGTGTATCTCGCCGTCAAATTTCTACTTCCGAGAGAGAGAGAGAGAGAGAGAGAGAGAGAGAGAGAAGCGTAGAGTTATGGCGTAAGCCCGTCGCAGGAACAGAGTCGATTCTTTGGTCCAGTGAGAAGGTGAGGCGTGTGATCGATCACCCTCATTAGTATTGGGCTTTTGGGCTTCTTACGAATCTTTAAGTTTCAAATGGACCATTATGTTTATATGTTAAAAAAAGAGATATGTATGTGATGTAGATATTTTTNATCTTACTTTCAAATGGACCATTATGTTTATATGTTAAAAAAAGAGATATGTATGTGATGTAGATATTTTTCTGTCTAATAACTTTTGCTTAGCATATGTAAAATTAACCGATTATATAACACAAGAAAGATAAAAAATAATGAGCAACAATTACCACAAGTATTGAGATAGATGAATGTGCTTTACCCATTTTAACTTATTGTTTTGGTTATTGTAACTTGTGATTCAAAATGAGCTTGATCCATTTTTGTTTGTGTCGATGGGTCTTAAAACTCATGAACCTATCTTTCCATGATTATGTGTAAGTATACGATCTAAGCAAATATTTTTGTATGAGTTTATTAGTTATATATCTTATATGTATATATCATTTTTATCTGCGTTTTACAATTTTGTAATGACTAAAAAAACTTTAATACTTTTTAAAAGATAAAATTGTTGAATGTTTTTGGAACACAAAGATAAAAAAAAAAAAATAACATGTATATATTTTCAAACTCAAACACACAATAAAGCAAATCCAATATCATATATTGTCTATGTATTAACATATAAAAGTAAGTTATAAGTGCAATTCCGTAGGAATCAACAAGATTAATAATAATAAAAAAAAAACATGTGAAAATACAAAGAACAAACACAATAATACAACATGGCTGGTACTGAAACAAGCCTTGATTATTTTTGACCCAACACAATCATTCAGACTTAGCTATATAACTTCTCACACGTACCACTAAACCAATAATCACAAATATATTGAGTATAGAAATTTTTGTTTAGCTCTTCCTCAGCTAGGATTAACCTTTCATATCCTTATTTTAAGACCGATACGCGACGATAACACACTGAACATCATCAATGTCCCTAACCTCATATCGAGGAAAACCAGCTTCGTTAAGAACAAAGTCCCACTCTTTCAAAGTCCGTTCTTTGCCTGTGCTTGTGTGAGCCATCATCACCATATCAAGCATCAATCTCACATGCTCTAACTTCTCGTCTCTTTCTTCCACTATCATCGTCTTTTTCTTCTCTCTGATCACAGATTCCACTATCAACACTTTCCCGATATTTGGTGGGATCGCTTCTTTGCAATTCTTCAATATTTTAATGCAATCTTTGTCTCCCCAATCATGTAACACCCACTGTTATCATTTTCCACATTTTATTTATTAGACCACGTATTAGATAGTAGATACAACTAATTAATTTCCTGCTTTAAAATATCAAGTTATTATTTTCGATAGCACGCTATCGATATTAAGCTATTTGTTTTAATGATATGCAGAAAAACAAACTTTTTAATTTTCGATTTTGTCACCACTTTTTTTTTAATCATTTTTAACAGAAAATTTGACTATCTAACAAAAAAATGTTAGCTTTTAAAAAGATGTGTTTCGGAGTATTGGTAAATAATATCTGGGAAAATTGGAAGTGGTTGCTTTATTTATTTGGCACTTGATAGTGGTGGTCGCCATCAAGTGATTCGGTAGTTAAGTGTCACTCATATCATATATCATATATCATTATATCATGTCTAAATTATTCATGCTTTTTGGAAGATGGTAAAAAATAAATGAATTCTAATTTTTGTTTCATTTTTTGTGTTAGACATCCGAAAATTTTTTTCTGTAAAAATCGAAAAGGGTGTTTTTTTTTAAGAAGTTGGCTCTTAAGTCCTATATATGAGTTGAATAAATTGCCAAGCCTGTATTAGACTTCTTGTTGTAAGAGAATACTTCTCTTTATGCATGTATTTTAAGTCTATTTAAATATAGATATCACCATATGTTTTCTCATGCTGTCAACACACACATATATATAGATATATCTAATAAATTAAATTAATACATAAAACAATCATATTAAAACAAACAGCCAATGACAACTACAGTTAAACAAATGTAATCACAAACGTTATACGAAATACGAAATAACAAAAAAAATCAAGTCATAATCTATATATAGCTTAATTAGTACGAGGCTTATTGCAAAGTGAAAAGAATGATGAAATTTCAAACAATTTTATACTTAAAAAAAAAAGATGTTAGTTTTGATATTTATTCATTTCATTATTGTCTGTTGTGTGGAAACTTGATTTAGAGCACTAAATGAAAACTGTAATTAAGAAAAAAGAAAAATAAGCTTTTGCTTACTACTGAATAGTTAGTTAATCACAAGAATATAGAGTATGGATATGAACTTAACCTTAATGAAAACGGCGTCGCATTTAGGAATATAATCAAACATATCGCCTCCAACATTCTCAACACCATCCAAGACTTGAGCAACTTCGATAACATGAGGAAGATCAAAGTTAAATCCTTTGATCCAAGGAAACTCCTTAACCAATATTCCCATCGTCTCTCCGGTACCGCCTCCTACGTCCACCACCGTAGCCATGCCGTCAAACAAGTCGTGACAAGCTCCGACTACACGTGGCACCACGCGCCTCGCGTCACAAGCCATGGCCTCATTGATCATCTCGCTGAGGCATGGATTATCCTCTGCGAAAGCCCACACATCCTTACCATGCACCGCATCGAACGGTGGTGGATTTGAACCGTTGACCGGAGAAGAGACGACTGAGCTCAGTCTCAACCATGGAGCGAGCATCTCGGGACTTGTTTCTAAGAGAACAAACGGAGCCAGAGACTTGCCGTCACGTCTTGTGATCATCATGCGGCGAGAGAGTGGCGTGTTAGTGTAGCCTGTGGCTAGACCATCTTTTGTGGGGACTTCTTTGAAGATTCCTTGGTGCACGAGAAACCTCATTATACGGCGGAGATGTGACGGAGAGGCAGAGACTGCGGAGGAGAGCTCGGCTAGTGTCACGGGCTGTGACGAAGGATGGTTTTCAATGGCATCTGGTATCTTAAGATCAATCGCACACTTTGCAGCTGCTATATCTGCGAACCCAAAGACATATCTCCATATCTCTAGAGAAGCTTTAGATTCTTCATCTAATAAGTTTCTTTTACTTTCTTCCATTTTGTTTCTAACTCTTTTTATCTCTATCAAATATTTTGTAAAGTAGAACTAAGTCATGTGATTTGGGGTGTGAGATATTAGGTTTTTTTTATAGTGAATATAAATGAGGATAATATAATAATCGTATTGTAAAGACACAATAGTAATTTCGGGACCACAAAGGAATAACCCATATGTTTCAAATGAATTTTAATGTTCTCGATCAGTATGACATTTAAGAACTGGATTCAACAATTTTTTTTTTGTCGTCATTGTCTTTGTTTGGATTTCCTGATAAATTTTTTGTTTGTAACTGTTAGAATTCCCAAATTTTTGGTCCATAGTCTTCTCCGACATCCGCAGTCAGCCTTCAAAATATTCCGATTAAAAAAAATAACTCTCGTTCTAAATAGAGACTGGACCCGAGCATAAAGGTATCAACCCGCTTGTACCACTATGATGGACTCACTCATATGAAATTAAAGATTTAGTCTCAAGTTAGTATAAAATACTAGTGATCGAGACAATAGGAATTCACAAGCTTCGGTGTTTTGGTTTACCACATTTGATCCACCTTTCCGTCTTTTATATTACATGAAACTTAATGGTAACAATAATGACTATGAGTTAAATTTTACTTAATTTAGACTTGAACCTTGCAATACCTCTTAATACCAATATGCCCAGCAAACCGTTCTCAAGCTCTGTCGACCAAACGAACACATATCATCAGCGTAGCTGTCAAATGTCTCGGACACGTTTATATATATATACTTTTTTTATTGTAAAAATTTATATATAAACTTATAAGGGCGGAATGACTTCAGTGAAATATTAACACGTACATCGATAAAATTTCTAATGCAAGTTGATGAAATATCCTTCTCTCCTTTCCAATTTTTTCATCGCATGTCAAATTTTTAATTCCCTATTCACCAAAATAATTTCACAAGGAAACACATTAATATACTATGTCCAATTTTTTTTTAAACCATTTGGTTTCAGGACAAAAATTTGGGGTTGGTTTCTCTCAAAATTTAGGGTTTAAAAGTTATATATACGACCAAATCGAAGCCGAATCCATTCGATACTTTTTCGAGTCGAGTCTTGAGCGTAGTCTAAATTTATTAGTTTATTTTCCAAAAAAAAGCTAAGAACTGTGGCTGTTTTTTCAATGTTTTATAAATTTGCGATTGAGACTTACGCTTTGATCATGGAAGTAATGGAATTGCGCTAGTCTCGTGTTTTTTTTTTTGGATGTTAAAGATTTCATTAAATAAAATAATCTCCGTGGTGGAGTGTCGCTAATCTCGTGTTAAGTGTTGCTTTTTACACTTTTTATTTATTTATATTTTCTTTATGCATTGTTTTATGGTGCTAACGAAAAGGCATTAATATAACAGAATAATGATATACACTGTGAGGATCAGCTTTTCCATGTATTTAAAACCAAATCAACCGAACTATATATATTTCGTTTTAATTTAGTTTCTATAGTAGTTCTAAAACTAAAAAGTCAACCCATAGCTGAATCATGAAAAACTGGAGTGGACATCGTGATTGGATTATTATGACTTGAAATTAACCTAGAAAATATGAAATTAGCCTAAACAATAATTGATCGGGATGGTTTTTGAAGTTCGAGCCTCGAGGGCATACATGCTTTTGCTTTTTTTTTTTTAACATCTTCGAGGACACACATACTTATTGGTGATTTGACTCAACTGGTTTCTCTTTTTTTTTTGTAACGCAAGTTCAAAGGAAAGATGATTAAAAGTACAGAGGAAAACAAACCCAGAAAAAATTCAACAAGAAAAAACCATAATGAAAAAATGCCAGTAGGCACCATACAAAGTACAAAGGTGTCCGAACACCAAAAAAGAGGATGAGAGAGATTATGCAAAGTGCTGTTGAAGGGTACAGAGAGAAAACAATCGGACCTTTAATCTGCAGCAGCTTCAGTCGAGAAGGGCCACGAAGCCAAGATGGGCCATTCCTCGCAATATAAGATTGGTGCCTATTGTCCCTCGTAACGCTGGAGGCAATAGCTTTTGCAGCTCTGTTTCCATTCAACGAGGTGTGCTCGAGACTCCAAAAATCAAAGGATTGGAGATGAATGAAAATCTTCGATACGAGGTCTAGACACCCAGGATAGTTATGGGGGTGAAGGAAAGCATCTCTGACCAGGGGAGAGACAGCTTCAAAAATTACTCGCTTGAAATGCAAACTTTGAAGACTCTCTACTGCCCACGAGAAACTTAGTAAATCAGCTTCAAGGGGTGAGAAAGATCTTCTGCTATGAAAGAGTACGGATCCTGTGTGATCTCTTAACAGCCATGACACCCCACAATCTTGATTTAAACGATTCCATGATACTCCTATGTTGCACTTTAGAGAAGACATGTTAGGTTTTTTCCAAGAGAACGGAACCACCTGAAAGTTTGACTCCACTTTTTCCTCCTCTTTCAAGTTGACTTTATACCAGATGTCAGCATCTTCCTTAGCTTTCGAAAAGATCTGTGCAGGGTCCTGACTAATTCTTTCGAAGACAAAGGTGTTTCGTGATTTCCAAAGATGCCAGAGAACCCAGGGGAAGGAGAAAAGAACTTTCTTGTCTACTCTCGAATTTTTGCTGCAAGAAATGAGATAGTGGAGATTCAACAAAACAGAGTTTGTCGAAAAACCTGCATGAGGAATCGAGATTTGGGAGAGGTCCCAAACATTTTTCACGAAACTGCAAGTGAAAAACATGTGACAAATGCTCTCTTCTGCACATCCACACGATGGACAGGTTGAGTCAATATGAATACCCCGCGATACAAGTCTCTCCTTAACCGCCAACGCTCCGGAGAGTGCACGCCACATGAAATGCTTGATTTTAGGCAAAGTTTTTGTCTTCCATAGATTCTTCCACAAAGCTTTTTCGATAGGAGGCAGGACTCGAGGGTTAGGAGACCGAGATTCTTTAATAATTTCAAGAAATCTGTAACCACTTTGAGAGGTGTACAATCCATCTTTTGAAAAGCTCCAAACTAGTTGATCACTTTGGTTCCGTCTGGTTTTCATATGAATAATTATGTCGGCATCCTCTTCCGTGAAAGCTTGCCTTACTCGGTCAACATTCCAAAATCCAGTGACGTCGTCAATGAGATCAGATACTTTTAATGTTAAATCAACAATACTGTCTTCTCGATACATCGGTGGTCTTGGCAGAATGTCAAGAATCCAACTGTCAGCCCATACGTGAGTATCTTTTCCATCACCAATTTGTTTTATGAGACCCTGCTTTAACACTTGTCTTCCATGAATGATGCTCCTCCAAGCATACGAAGGACGCGATCCTACACCACACTCAAGAAAGGAGCAATTTTTGTAGTAGCGGCTTTTAAGAACTTTGGTTAAGAGTGATTCCGGTCTGCTCCAGATGCGCCATGCTTGCTTTCCTAGGAGAGCTTGATTAAACTGCTCTATGTCATGAAAACCAAGACCTCCCTGCTCTTTCTTCTTACACAGTTTGTGCCAAGCAACCCATGAAATCTTATTCCTGTTATCTCCGCTACTCCACCAAAACTCAGTTAATGCGCTAGTCAACTTCGCACACAAGTCTTTTGATAATTTGAAACACGACATGGCGTAGACCGGAAGCGCAAGACCCACTGACTTTATCAAAATTTCCTTTCCTCCCTGTGATAGTGCTTTAGCGAACCAACCACGGAGACGACCCTGCAGTTTCTCTCTAATAAAGTTCAGAAGTTTTCTTTTAGATCCACTGAAACTCTCGGGAAGACCCAGATAAGAGCCCTCTCCGCCTTCCTTGTTTATTCCTAGAACATGCTTCACTGCATCTTTAACGTTCTCTTGAACGTTTACTCCAAAAATGATGGAAGATTTCATATTGTTGATGACTTGTCCTGATGCATCACCATAAAGCTTAAGAACCCGAATTAATTCTGCACTTTCTTCCACTGAAGTCTGACACATTAATAGGCTATCATCGGCAAAGAGAAGATGGTGTACCGATGGTCCATTATTTGCAATTCGTATCCCATGGATTTTACCAACTGCTTCTGATTGGTTAAGAGAGTTTACCAACGCTTCAGCACACAAGATGAATAAAAAGGGGGATAGTGGGTCGCCTTGGCGAATACCACGTTCCGGTTTAATAAACCCATGAGCACGACCATTAAGGATTACCGAGTATGAAACCGTAATGGACGTAATTTGGTATAACTAATCAGTTGTAGTTGTCATTCTATCCACCCTACACTACTTGGACTCGCTCTAGCTACCTTAACCGGGTTGAAACCAAATCCCCAAACCAGGACAAAGAAAGGAGTGGGTCGAGAGAAGCTTCTAGAACAACCGGAGCTCGTAGACAACATTTGATTTCGTAAGCAATTTTTTTTGTTTGCGTTTGTATCATGCGTGAGAAATTTTTGTATAATTTGTTAAAATATAATGATTGAATGTTTTCCATCAAATATCATTTTCTTATGTCTTTCATCACACCACCAAAATGTAATAGTAATACCAATAACTCATTACGCCTTTGATAGAATGAAGAACATTAATAGGACATGAGTTACTTTTAAAAAGCTTTAATGTTCTTCCGTTGCTTATATGTTATAAACATTTGATTATTTTCTTATTAATTACATGATTTAAAACAGTTTTGTTTCCCTTTATTCAAGCCTATAAATTCTAAACTATTTCTTACCCAAACCATGCATTAATACATCAAAACAAAAAGAAGTAAGAAAAGAAGAAGAAGAAGAAGAAAAGAGAGAGAGATGGGAAACAATTCAAGAGCTATTGTCTCCTTAGTCTTAGTTGTAGCTTTATTTGCTGCAGTTTTAATCACTCCCAGAGTAGCTCATGTTCAATCACCGCGCACACAATATCCTCTGGATTTTCCCATTGATTTGGAAAAATGCTGGTCATCTCTTTTCAATACTCATGGATGCGTATTCGAAGTTTACTAGTCAGTTTTCTCTGTTCAGTTGGGAAATGTTGGAATCGCATGTTGCAAGGCATTTTCGACCATAGATGCTAACTGTTGGCCTCATATATTTCCGTTAAACCCGTTTTTTCCACCTCTTCTTAAGGACAATTGCGCGCACATCGTCCCCGATTCCTCCACACACAAATGAAATCGAGAACGAAATTACTTGAGACTTTATATATAGCCGAGTTAGTTTAGAAATCTAAGGAAACTCTTCTATTCATGTTCTAAAGTTTCTTATGAATATCATCCAATAAAGTTAATTTTCTTGCATATTCAATTAAGATTATCGTAGTTTATCTAAACTCTCAAAAACGTTGCATCCGATTGTGAACCACTGCTTTAAAAAAAATTATATTTACATTACAAAAAAATGGTAATAAAAAGTTTAATAAATTATAAATTAGTTAACAAATAACAAATGTTCAAATTATACAGTTAGCTGAAAGTCTCTGTTCTACACAATCAAGACTTCAGGAGTTATAATCACTGTTGATTAGAAAACTACCAGCAAAAACCAAACTCATCGGTATCTAAGGGGTGTGGAGGGTGTGCGAGAGGTGCAAATGCACATGACCCTTATTATATTAACAAAAAAATTGGTGTATTTAAGGATTCAAATTCTTTTAAAAAAAATATATTTTACATGTAATTAGGGCTCAATTCTAGAACGGGCCCCAAACTTTTTTTTTGGCTATTTTGAAGCTGCCCCTATCGGATTATCTGGAAATTACATTTGCCCCTCAGCTAACATACTTTTTTTTTTACCACACTTAACCACCACTTAATTCCGAATATATCAAGTTGTTAAACCAAATTGGATAACCGGACCAGAATCAGAACCAACTCTTAATCCATTTCTGCATGAAATGTTTTAAGTGTGTTAAATTGACAATAAACCAAATGTTTTGGACCACTAAAGATTAATTTCTGATTTTAATTTTTAATTTATTTTCAAAGTGAAACGGCGACTTGAATGTTAGACTTGAAGGCACGCCATTAGTTTGACGAAGTTAATACGATTTTTTTTTTTTCAAACTGAAAGTCTGATTTGACTTTTTTTTTTTTGCTTATTTGACTTTGTATTTTCCATGTATGAACAAACTAAGAAATAACGTTTCCTTCAAACTATAAATAAAAACATAGACCATGACAATCGACCATTTCGTCTCCTTCAATATTTGACCCAATATAAAAAAACTTATATATAAAGTTTGTATATGATCTAATTTGTTTTTGCGATATTATGTTAAATATGTATATATTTTCGAGTATTGTATACTGTTAAATCAATAAATCAACACGAACATGTCAAAGTTCGATCTACTAGACATATATTTTTTTTTCGAATATATATTTTTTAAAGAAACAACTCTAAATAACGTAACAAAAAGACACTCCTATTGCCCATTTATTTTAAAATTTAAGTTTGAATTGTAGTTTTCTTGATTACGATTTACTTTTTCTTGGCCAGCATCTCCAATGCACCCGTTACTCTCAAAGTAGTATTTTTTTTCGTTTCTTGCACTTATTTCCTATTTCATTTTTCCACCTTCTAACAAAGAGGTCAAGATAACCAAAGTATTATAAAATTCTAAAACAAAATCAAAAGCTTTATTGGGAAGCAAGACCTATAATAGCAGAAGATGATGATGTTCGGCTAGATATCTCAACCGCCACAAACGAGGAGGCCGGTTTACTTTGTGCAGAGCTCAGCAAATACAGACGTAGACAAGATATCGACCGGGTCGGATTTTAGCCCGTTGGGATCATCCGTTAACTGACAGGGTGATCAGGTCAGCCATTACCATCATGACTGATATCCTAAAAGTATTAAAACAGTTGTTGTAGTATAAGTAGAGGTCGAACACAAGAACTCCAGATATCGCACAATAGATTATGTAGATCAGAATTAAGCTAAACCAAAAAGATGTAATTAAAAGCAATACGTAAATTAAAAAGGTTGTAAATCAATTGGGAGAAAGATAGGCTCAGGGTATTTATCAGGAATTCAATGAATATAGATAAACTAACTAACATGATTCAGATTTAGCGCGGTTCTTGAACTCAAATCACTAAAGTATAGCTAACCAACTCTCGTTGCGAAACTTATCTAAGTCTAAATCCTAGAATTCTAAATCTCTTTGCGAATCCTAAAGTCTAAACCAGCTTTTATTTCAAGTTTGATTTGTTCACAAAACAACTAAACCAAATCTCTTTGCGAATAGTTATTTTGCTCACCCTAGGTTCTATCAGGTAATTAATCGCACTCTCGTGCCTAATCAATTATCCTAAGATCTAAGTTCTAGATTCGTCAACCTAGAATTAGCTATGGGAACAACCTATGGTGAAGAACTAATTCAGATGGTGAATCCTAATTAACTAATTAACCTAACATTCAGAGAAAACCCTTATGAGAACCCTGAACCTAACAAGGGATCTACTCAGACATGATTAATGGAACAGAAATCATAGATGAATAGAATTGCATAAAATAAATCAATCAGAAACAAAGGGGTTCAGACTTGTCTCCCCAAAATCCCTCAAACAATCTCTCTCAATCAGAACAAAAGTAAAATAAAGCTTAATCAAAACGTAATAAAGCACAACTAACAAAAGTGGCTCCAAAAACCTAATTATAATGCTAAAACACGTTTTGGGGCTTCTTGTAATTATTAAAGACTTCTGGACCAAGGTGCAAACTCTCCAGACTTGTAAAAAGTGGCGTTTCCTGTTTTCATGCAGTGAGTATCGACCGATACTAGGGTGGTGTCGATCGACACTGTTCACTGCTTTTTCTGCTCGCCAGACTGGACTGTCTTCACGAAAATTGGCATAACTTTTGATCGCACCGTTGGAATGATCCCAAACCACTTCCAAATGAAAGCTAATCCATTGACCTGTCTTGTATCAAAATTTGAGCTCAATCCATCGGTGGGAAGTTCTTCAACTCTTCATTTAAAGTCGCGACTCGTGTCTGCTTCAGTTAGTATCGACCGATACTAAGGTAGTGTCAATCGATACTAAGGCTTCAAATCAGGTACTCAGCTACACGAACTTCTGTTTTGCTCCAAAATGCTTCAGAAAGCTCCAAAAAGCTCCAATATCTCCAATTATGCTCCAAACGTGCTAAAACCTGTAAAATACTCTAAAACACTGCAAAATAGTAGAAAGACTCTATAAAACGGACATATATCATGGCTTAAAAGGGGTAAAAACCATGATATATCATTCATGCTGTGGAAGAATCATTTGACCAATAACCCGTAAAAAAGATAAATTATATTTTTTTGACCCTTCAATCATGCATGAAAGAGATCATGAAAGTTGGAGGATCAAACAATTATGATCTCCCTCATATGAAAAAGCTACCATGGACAGAGAGGATCGGCTTCCTCTGCAAATCAGTTGTGATGTTTCATTGGTCCAAAGGTAATGAACACGCTAGCGTCGTCGGATTAGTGTAACTCAAGCGTAAAGCGTGTTTTTATTTTTTTCCAGTCTTCTTGTGGGTTTGTTATTTTTTTTAAAACAATTCATGTTTAAAACTTTTTCAGATTTATTATTGTGTTTATTTTAATTATACTAATGTCGCCAATAATACTTCAATAACAACAATAAGACATGAAATCAGAACAATTCATGTTATACTGCATTTGAATAACTATGTGCAGAAACTGTAATCTGTAAGAATAATGGCCACGTAGCAGCTTCTTATAAATTGCATTTGGATGGAAATTTATAATGATAAATTAGGATGGATGAATCACAAAAGGTAGAACTGTGAAATTATATTCCACGTATTTATTCCATAATAACTTGCCACATACGTAGTACAATAAAATCAGAACATAATACTCCTGTGAATTTAAAAGGAGTGCGGAAGCAGAATCTTCAACATCTCGAGTATCACTTCTTCGACGCCTATGTCGGGATAAAGTTCTCTTTCATCATAAAAAAAGGCTTGTTCAAATCAAAATCACGATTAACACGAAAATAAATCTTGTAAACCGGCAGATCGTTGTTGTTGTTGCTCTCCTCTTTTTTCATTTTGATTTTAAGTTTTTTCGCTGTTTGTAGGAGAAAGAAAATAGTGGTTGGGTTATATAACGAATAGTGAGATTGATAATTAATTTGAGTTAATATGAAATAGTCAATTACTTGGAAATCTATATCTCTCGTAAATCTCATAAAAGTTCTCCTTAATTATACTTTGATTTTGGAATTTTTGACTGAAAATTATCTCAATAATAAAAGGGCAAAAAAATCATTTTATGGTAATTTATGCATTGATAAGTGAGAACATCACTTAATTGTGAAAAAAAAAAACTCTCTAAAACATCAGTTAATTCATAACGGAGGGAGTATAAAATAACATAATAATATCTACTATACATTTTTATGTAAGAACATTAGATTAAATTATGTGCTTACATAAAAAAAATAGCATGGTATGTAAAAAAATTGCAACCTGCAATACTTAGACGATAAAAGTAAAACTGTATAAATATCTCAATTTGATAAATTAGATGTTTACATATAAAAACAATATGCTACGTATGGAAAAATCATTTTTTCGTAAAAGTTATATAAAGAAAATTGTCCGAAAGGGTAGAAATTCACTTCTGTTTGTCCGACAATGAAAATTGTCATTTTTTAAAAATATCATGTTTTTCATTGTCATAAAATACGCAAATACTCAATGATATATAGGATTAACACTTGTTAATGATGATAATTACGGTGACTCAAATAGTGTTCTCATTAATTTCTTTATACCATTGGATTTGATAGAAAATCATAATTTAGGAGGTTGACAAAACAAAACCATAAATTAGAATTTCCTCTTCCTTGTGAGAAATGTTTAATAAATAATCATAATTACAAAATTTGAATATTTTGATTGAACATTTTAACAATCGCAAGTTTACCTCCTCTTTTTTTTGGATACGCTTAGAATTTCTTTTGACATTTTCTTCTCTGTCAAACTTGGCCTAATCTTTTTTGATGCTCTACACTTAACAAAAATGCCTCGTTTTATATTTTTTTTATTAATCTCAGTTTAGACATTTATGAAATTCATTTCTATATTAACATGTAGTGTCATGTCTAGATTCATAGAATACAGTTGTTATAAGTAAAAAAACTTAATTTTGTCGAAATGCACAAAAATAGTGCATTGTTACAATGTCACTCGGATTCAAACTCGTATAACAGTGTTAGAATTCATGGGGAATTTGATTTGTTTTGTTTCTTTTGTTTTTTGTTTTTTTTTGAACCAATGACTGATACTGTAGAATAAGTATGTTGGTTAGGTGTTCACTCCGATTCTTTTGTTATATATGTTTGGTGTTTCTCTTTTGTCATCATTTCTTGTTGTTGTTGCAGGACGCCTGTGTTGGGAGATCAATGACAACTGTGAGAACAATGACAATTGTGAGATCAATGACTGATTTTTGTTTTAATTTTCTGCTTCTTTTCTTCTGTTTTGTTGTTGTTGCTGCAGGAGGCCAAGTCCACCGAGGACACAATCTATGCGTACTTTATGGAAGCTTCGTCTTTCCGTCTCTACAGAAGATTAATAAAGTTGAACCAGAAGAATTCTGATAGGCTGATCAGAATTGTGACTGCGACGAAGCTTGTGGAAGCCAAACTTATGCTGATTGCAATGGGGAGAGCCAATTCCGAAGTCTTATGGTCGGGATTCCGCTGCTAGAGCCTTTGCTCGCACGGTCTGCCCCATAACCATATTTTTGATAATTTTTGCAGTGAAAAACATTCTATCGTGGTTGAAGGAGAAACATACCGAACTAAAAAGAAATCAGAAGCTCAGAGATTCACTTGATAGTCTTGAGTTTTCTATTTTTCAGAAGCTCAAAACTATTAAAGATCATGTTTCCGAATATAATGAAGGTTTGAAGAAAGAGGTGACTGCTCTTTCCAAGAAGGTGGAGGATATGAAAGAAGTCTTGAAGAAAGACAAGTGTTCGGTGTGTGATGAAGAATTTTTTGTCAATATATAATAGAATTCGACAATCTATTTGATATCCTTAAGACAAAACAAATGATTGTTTTGTTTTTTCCCTTCTGCTAAGGTGGTCTCTCAACAACTTCCGAGGCCCCAAAGGTTGTGGAAGCTGAAGAGGTAAGGACTCTTACATATATACCTCGTAGGTAAAGACGAAGAAGGTTATTCTATAACCATTGCACCTGTTTCTTCTCTTGTTTCAGACAATCGTTAAACTGGGAAAAAGGTTGGAAGAGTAAGAAATAAGGGCTGGAAAAGATGAAGTGGAAGCTGATGAAGGAACACTTTGTTATGTATTTAATATTTGGTTTGAGTCAACTTAAAATTATGTGTATGCTCTCTGGTTTGACTTGTTTGATCTGTTTTCTTTATCACTGTAATATGGGTATTGTATGCTCATTTGAACTCTTTTGCCTCATATTTTTACTTTTATGGGTTGTTTAACTAATTTTCTCTATTAATTCTTCCTCTCTAGCTAATAGCTATGCAAATGTGCTTTTGTTTGGATCTACTCCAGTAGTAATCATCTCTGAGAATAAGCAAATCAAAATTATCCCAAAACCGTGTACATCATAGGCCATGATGAAAACAACATCCTTTTAACACAGCGTGGTTTTTGCATCCTTGAGTTCACTACACATGGCATACATGTGAAGCGAATGGTGTTTAAGGTAATGCCACCAGTTTGTTCCAATACATTATGAGAGAAAAACTTTTGCTGAAAATAAAACAGTTACAGGCTACCAATTATTCAATTTGGGAACAATATATTGTTTCTTCTGGCCATTTATTCTGAGTTCAATTCCCTCTTTATACAAGAACTGCGTCCGCCATTGAAGATGTTGGTTCCCATTTGGAAGTCATTGTGTGCTGTTATCGGCACAAGCCAAAGTGAAATGATAACTGAAGAAGAACATGTTGTATCTGGTTAAGCAGATCCACCAGAAGACAAGCACTGAAGCTGTGTAGCGAAACCAGAGCAATTCGACGTCATGGTATGTTTCATAATTTTGCTTCTGATTCTAATTATTGAATGATGTTGAAAATACATGTTAACATTTTCATTTTCCCACCTATCCATTCGCACTTCATGCATATCGGGCTTAGTTTCATGGAAACTTTTGAATTGTATTTCTGTGGCGATGATTATGTATTCTTAGTATTTAATCTAGTAGGGCTTTCTGAATGAACTAAACAGACCCTGTTTCTTGATTTAGTTTGCCTTTGGTTGCTGCTGTTATTCATGCCAAGTATATAATTTGGCATGAATATATAAGTGCTAAATGATGATCTCAACTTCGATTCGAATAGAGCATTCTTCGGTTGGACAGTATATTTTCAGTGGCTATTATGAACCTGTATCTATGTTCTCTCAAGAGGTCGTTGATGCGGTCATTGCAAATCTAGAGTGACTTTGACAAATTACTTGCCTAAATCGTCAAATTCCGGCTACAGATTTTGTTGCCAAAATATATACCTTTTGTTACTTGAATAAAGGGTTTGCTCTGAGCCCGTGAATGTTTGGTGGTAAAACAGAGAAACCTTTGCCATTTTGTAATCGAAGACGAAAATAAGAATTAGAAGATAGAGAAAATTGGGGGCACGCATGCAAAATATGAAGTTAGTAGCAACAGAGGACATGTTTATATTTTAGAGATGGATAAACAACACACGAAAACGAAGTAATTATAGATTTATTTTTGACTTGCTCCCCGGGATGTTCAAGAACTCGATTCAGGATCGCACCCGTACTCTCCCTAATGCATAAATAAATGGTTGAGAGAGGTGCATTTGTTAGAAGATGAACCAACAAAATCGTTTAGTTGTAAGCTTGAAAACAACTAATGCCAAAGCCATTTCCCAAAAAGAAACTAGGAGCATTTGCACCATCTGATTCGTAGAGATTGTACTGAGTAAATACTGATCACCTATATAAACTTCATATTGCATTCCACAACTATCTAAATGCAATTCAATGATACAACCTTGGATTGGATTAAAGCAGTGTGTTCCAATTTTAACCTTATTATTTTAGAGTATTAATTAGAAAGAGAAAATTTATTTAATTTAATGAATTAATAAGGAGTAAAGTACAATTTTTAATAGTTTTCTTAATATATGTGCAAAATTGTAGAATAACACTCTTTGTAAAACAGAGGAAGTAGTGTTTACATATAATGTAACTAGCATCCCGTTCTATGCGCACCGATTATAAATCACTTCTTTAAATATTAAAAACAAAACATTTTGTGTTTTTTTTTTATTTTGGTATAATTTTGTTTTTACAGTTATTTAAATTATATATAAATATATGTTTACTATCGTTGATTTTTTTTTAATTATGTTTATGTGTTTACCATATATACACATGATATTAATATATTAAAAAAACATTTCATAGTTTTCCATTTTTTTTTTCGTTTTTGAAAGAAATTATATTCTTTTATATAATTAAGATTTTAAAGTAATACCCTAAAATACCATCTTTTCAAGTTTTTGTTACAAACTTATCACATTAGATTAAAACTTCCAAAAATACCATAAATTATTTTCTAAAAAAACATATCTACTCCAAAAAAATTACAAATAAAGTTAAAACTTTATATTTGGATTCCCCTTTTCCGGATTTAGATTTCAGGAAGAGTTTTTAGGTATTGTAAAGGTTAAATTTGTGGTAGTTTAGGAACTTTTAAAAATTGTGTTAAATTTGGAAGACATAGTTAAAAAGGTGGTATTTTGAGAATTTTCCTTACTTAATTATAATTAATTTAAATATATTTATAGATGGCTAAATCTAAATTGGAAAATAATTTTACATGTGTCAAATCTAATTGGAAGAATTTTTTTAATACGTGTTGAAATCTGATCAATTGACATGATCATGTTAATTAAAAAATTAGAGATATTACAATTAGATTAGATATACTTTTTCAATTTATTTAGTCTAATGGTTTTAGTTGTTTTGTAATGGCAAGTAATATTAATGTTAGTTTTGATTGTGGCTGATTTGTTAATCTTCATTAGGGATGTTAAAAAGGGCTCGTCCATTCCGCCAACAGCAAAGACGTCGGAATTTCTCGGGTCGATTGCAATGGCGTTAAGTTGGATGGCTTCCATGTTCCTTGTCCTAGGATCGACTGATTGGCATGTGAAAAGCTATGTAGGGGCTTGAGTCCTCAGATCAAACTGAAAAGCACAAGAATCCAGTTTTCAAGAATTCTTTAATCGAATTATAAAGATTATAAAGTAGATACAATAGTAATGCAGCTACTACTCACACGTTGTACTAATCCATCTTCACCACATGTGTAAAATATATGAGGGTTTCCTGGCTCGATGCATAGCTTATGAGCACGTCCTTGATGCAATCCCAAGGAAGACGTCTCCACTTTCCCATTCTCAAGAATACTTGCACGCCGAACCTATAAAGATAATTGGAGATTTTATCTTTTAAGAAAGAAGAAGCTAACCAAGTAACTAAGTAAGTGTGAAAAATAGATAGTTTCTTAAGAATTCAAAGGATTACCATTCCATATGCAGCACAGGTTACAATGGTTCGATCATCAGAGAAAGGCATAAACTTAGCATGAATTACGTTATTAGCGTGTCCTGAATGAAACGAAAGCTTAACGTTCCCAATTTGCCAATCCTAAAGAATGACACGACGATCATTAGAACCCGAAATCAGAAGATCTCCTTGGGCATTGAAGCTCACTGTGTTCACACACCCTTTGTGCTAACCAGATTCTGCATATACAGAACCACCGATAAGAATGTGATTCTGCACAGAGACTTGAAAATCATTCAATTGGACAATACTACTAAATCCACCAATGAAAGACCCACGAATTCAAAACTTGAAAAGATAGTATTTTAGGGTATTGGAGAAATTAAAGTAACTACTCGAATATTTTAGGGTATTGGAGAAATTCTAGGTATTGGAGAAAATTACTCGAATTAAAGTAACGATGGAACAAACCTATATTGGAGGTCTAAGACATGGAAACAGACTTGAAATTGCCAAAGAAAAGAGTTGTGTTCTTATTTTCTGATCAACATTTGATAATCCTATATTTGGGACCTATCAACCCGTCGCCGGGAGAGAGGCGATTGTTTGGTCCAATGAGAAGCTGAGGCGTGTGATCACCCTTACTAGTAATGGGCTTTTGGGCTTCTTATAATCTTGAACTTTTTTAAAAAAAAATATAGATTTCGAGCAATTGAAATGAGTTACTAACTAAACTCCATGGAATCAGAAACGGATTTGTGGGATCGGAAGAATTTGGAAACGTGAAAGCGACTTTTTTGAAAAATGTAAGAAACAGTACGTGTTGGAAGCCTAATATACACATATATAATTAAATATAATACTATATTAAAAAAATTTATGAATAATACAAATCTAATACATCATTCTTACATAAATCAACTAAAAATAATTAAAATATGGTTTAAAATAAAAATAAGAAATATCTCACATATGATTAAAACAATTTTTCTAAACAATTTTTTTTATAGATAAAAGATCAAATTACTGTGCACAAATGCTAAAATATTATATTAATTTCCTTTTTAAACAAATAAAATTGGAAACATATCAAAAATAACATTATTTTTCATATTTATTTAAGACATAGCGTTTTAAAATCGAAATCGCAAGCTTCTAAAACATAAGCACAAGCTTCCAAAACGTAAACGCAAGCTTCCAAAATAAAAGCGCACATTTTCGAATGTGTTTTTTGGAAGCGTCACGGAAGCGAGCTTCCGATTCCGGTGGGAAACGGACCTCCGACGAAGCTTCCGTGCTACCTAGACTAGAATGCATATCGAAGAGATTTGGATGATGCAGCGTAGACTTAAAGGTAATTCTTGATATATTTTTTTCGAGTTCTTAAAATTTTTTTAGAGCTCTTAACTTTCTTTTTTTCAGTTTTGGTACAAACAAATCTATCTATTATATAATGGGAGAGTTTACTTTCCAATGTAGAGTGTCCACCTAAGCAAAATGATTATTTATTATGTTTTAATTGATATTGATTCTTTATTGTTATTTAATTATAAAAAAAAGCTTGACAAATTTTTGTTTGACTCCACGTTCCCCAAAAAAAGAATCTATAACAAAAATAAAATAACACTAGATTCTAAATCCGTGCGCCCGCACGGGAATTTTTTTTTTGTTAATTTGATTTTTGTAATATAATTTGTGTTTATTTTTGTATTTAGATATAATTTTTTGTCTATTTAATTTTTGTCATATGAGACACAAATTATTTTGGTATTTAGATATAATTTGTTTTTTCTAATCCGTCCTAGAACGGGAGTTCAGTATGAAAAAGTAACGGGAGTTCATTGGGTTGACATAATCTTTTCTAATCCACCCTAGAACGGAAGTAAGTTTTAATTTTTGTTTTCTGATGTTTAGTTCTATTTTTTCGACAAAATGTATTTGTGGATGTAAAAGTTAGAGATGTGTTAACAATTTTATTTTTGGTATAAAATATATTATATAGTTTTCTAAATTTTTAATCCACAATGAGGGCATGCAACAATTTTTTATTTGTTTTTATTTTTATGTTTTCTATTTTGTATGAAAAAATATATTTTTGGTATGACATGTATGATTCAAAATTAGTGATTTTAACTACCTAATTTTTCTGAACCGTTTTGTTATATATATTTTGAGTTCTATATTTTATTTTAAATATATATTTTTAATACATAAATTATCCATTCGGATTCTTACCTATTTTTTTGTTATTAATTTACGAATAAAGCATAACCATAAATATTATATATATTCAACATAAATATCATATCATTTACATTTTTGGGATTTTGTAACTTCACACTTCTTATATAAGGATTTGATTCGTTAGGATTCATAATCCCCTACATTTTTGGGATTTTTTAAAAAGATTTTGTAGTTGTTATAGATCTTGTTCATTAAATTGGCGAAATTTAACTTAAAAATAACATAAGTTAAAAACAGAAAATCCATTCAAAATTGATATCGTAGGTATATTATATAGCTAACCCAATATTTAAGCGATATACTGTTTTTCGTACATTCCATAAATCAGCTTAGAGGATTGGGTAGGATTCTCAGATTTCACGGAAATAGAATATCCATTGGGGTTTGAATATTACTTAACAATATCAAAATGAATTAGTTAGAACCGGAAAATATTTGATAATTGATACTACTGTCTTCCGGATATATAGTACATTCTCATATTTAAAAAATGTATTTCCCTCTATCGTTTATTTAGAATTAATAACTCACATTTTTAAATTTTATTTCCCTCCCTTGATGACATATATACCAATTATATATGCAATTGCTACAAAATTATATTCAATTTTTCATGTATTATGTTGGGGTTTGAATATTTGAAAACTTTTAAAAACAATGTTTCATGTGTTTTTGTATAAGTTTTTACACTGTTAAAATTTTAAAAATGTTTTTATATGAACAATTGAACTAAACGTATTTAAAACAATTTTATTTGATTTGATGTATGGTTATTAAAAATTTGCAAAAAAATGTTTCAATTGTTTTTATAATATTTAACAAAAACCATATACTAAATAAATAGGGATAGGCAAGAGAAAAAACGTAAATGTAGAAACCATAAAAAAAAACATTTGTGTGAATTTACCAAAGAAATATTTTATGTATAGCTAAACGTATTAAAAATTAAAAATAATTATGATAAACTTATTTTATTTTTTTAAATACATTTGTGTGCATTTACAAAATTTTGCAAAAAATAAATCAGAAGAATTATATAATATGTAGCATTTAATTTTTAAAGTTATATGTTTGTAATATGTAATATGTTTGGAAAAAATTAAATTTGTAATATGTAATTTATAGTAATCGATTTTATTTATAATTTTTAATATTTAATTTAATTTTTGGCATAGTCACATTTAGAATTATAATTTTTATTTAGAATTAATAACTCACATTACAAAAATATTAAAAATTAATATATATATATATATATAATCGAATTAATTAATTAAACTACTCTTTAATTGAACCAAATATAATTAATTTTTAAATATAACCAAAAATATCTGTTTGGCAACATGAATAAAAAGAAGTGAATAATAGTTATCCAGGATAGGAATAGACTTATTTGCATTTTTCCCTGTTTGGACACAAAACTTACTCTGTTTTAATAGTATAGATTGTTAATTGCCTAATTGGATAATAATAATATTACAATAATAGTGAAGAATACAATAATAAAAAATGCTAAAACTAATGAAATTCAATTTAATTAACATTTCAATCAAATTTTTTGGAAACAAATACAAAATATTCTATTATAAATAGATTTTAAAATATGTTTGAATTGAATTATATATGTGTATTTAACGACAATCATATATATAATTAGAGAGTTTACTCTCAATTTACGCGATCCACTTAAGCAAAATAAATAAATAAATAAATAAATAAATAATTTTAATTTAAATTAATGAGTCAATTAATTCACACATTTTTATAGTATTATCTTTTATTAAAAGAAAAACACAAATTCATCAAATGAATTTAAAAGTTATAAAAAATACTACACAATAAAATATTCTGCTAAGATTCTTTGATGCTTAAATAAGCAAGAAGATCATACAACTGATAAGAGAAAACAGATGTAGAAAGAAGAAAATGAGAAAATAGTTACACATTGAATTGAAGATCAATCTACTATCTAATTTGTTATATGTGAGCGAAGAGAATGTGAAAATAGAGTATATGACCAAAGGCGAACAAGTTCAGCTTGGAAGATAACAAAAGAAATGGTAGTGAAAGTGTTTGTAGAAAAATTGATTAAAGCTGAAAAATATGTATGCACACAATTATAATAAAATATTTTATATCTCCTTTACCATGTGAAATGAGTTTATTTTCTTATTATTAAAAATACTAAATTGTTTGACAATGTAACGTAGTAGATGAGATGAGATAGGAACGTTAATGACTTGGTGGGAAATTTTCTTATGGCATGCTTACCGAATCCGTTGTAGTGACATGCATGTTATGTCTATAAATTTGCATTTAGTGATGTTCAAACTCGGCATATTTGCATCTAATGTAGGGGTGACACTATCATCACATATTCACATCTGCATTATAATCATATCTACGATTAGGTTAATGGTCAATGTCAAATTTTATAGGAAGATTTTCTCATGGGACCCGAATATTAGAAGGAACTCTCTCCAAGATAAAATGTCGTCGTGAGATGGTCGCTGATGTCGTGTTCTCATCCTATGAAGTTCTTAACTGTATTTTCTTACCATGTAACACTTAAGATTTATTACTTTTTTAAGGAAAAAAAATAACATCAACAATATGTATGTTCTATATCACTTGGTATAATAAGTTATGTTTATATAAACATTATATAGATTGATTTTTTAAATTCAAATAATTCTATTTATATTCAACTTCATATTTTTATCTATTTACAATTGAAATCCCGCGCAACGCGCGGGGTATAAATCTAGTAACATATAACTTTTGTCTTTCTTTTCCATTTTTCTTATAGGAAGATCTATAGGTATTTTCAATGAAATTAAGAATGTTTAGTTTTATTTGAAGATTTTTTCACATTGAACGAATAACTTTGTGGTTAATTTACTTGTTATTTAAAATTCCAAAAATTTACAATCTATGTTAAGAGCATCATCATGGCCTATGCGGTACACGGCTTTGGGAAAATACAAGAGCATATTGGGGGCATGCATACAAAATATGAAGTTAAAAGACATGTTTATATCCAAAAAAGTTGTTTTGGGATTTTGGGCACATTGAAAATACAACATGCCTCTAGGAACATATACATAATAATTCAACAAGTATATATAAATTTAGACTCAAACGCATATATATAGCATATAACAATAAATAAATAAATAAATAAAGAACAAAATCCCACTCTTTCAAAGTCCGTTCTTTACATGTGTTTGTGTGAGCCATCATCACCATATCAAGCATCAATCTCACGTGCTCTAACTTCTCATCTCTTTCTTCCACTGTCATTGTCTTTTTCTTCTCTCCGATCACAGACTCTACTATCAACACTTTCCCGATATTTGGTGGAACCGCTTCTTTGCAATTCTTCAATATTTTTATGCACTCTTTATCTCCCCAATCATGTAACACCCACTGTCATCATTTATCACAATTTTACGTTTTTGTCTAGAATTAATTAATATCCTGTTTTATAATATGATTGAAGCCTTAGAGTATTTACAATTATACTTCTCCACTAAATCAAGATTTTGAAAAATAGTTGGAACACTAGGCATGTTAATTTTTGAAAATCCTATTCACATTATTAATAATTGATGATTTTTGTTGATTATAAATCTTATCAATTTGATTAATATAGTTTCCCCAAACTGTCACCTTTTATGCCGTGTTCTTCAAATAACCACCAAAATCCGTATATTTCAAAAATACCATATGCTTGTGTTTTAGGAAGGGTTTTCAAAACATAAAAATAGTTGGTATTTTTGGAGTTTGGAATTTCTTTTAGCATTTTTAGAAGAAAAAAATATACAAAAGATGGCATCTTTAATAATGCCTCATTTTCTTGAAATAATTGCTACTCTTTATTGTCTCCTAATTAAGTGTTATGATACAAATATATTTTTTTTGTTAAAGGATACAAATATATTTATTAAAGTAATAAGATTGATCAACATGTATAAGAAGCTAAATTTTGCATTTTCTTAAAAAATATATATCATTATATATATATATATATATATATTATATAGTTACTAAACTAAATAATTCTTATGTATACAAGTTTAGAATTTAAACATCTAAAGAACGAACAAGTTTAATCGGCTGTTAAAAGAAAAGTCATAAGTTTTGGCACCCTTGGTTTTGATATAAAAGATATATGTGTCTTGGATGTATTGGTTTCATAATAATATCTGGAAAAATTGGTAGCGGTTGCTTTATTTATTTGGTACATAATTGGTTGTGGTTGCTATCAATTGATTCGCTAGGTTGGTGGTGTCATATCATATATGTCATGGTTAAATGGAAGATGGTAAAAGAAAAGAATTCTTGGAAGAGAAATTGGACCCACATTTATAAACATTCAAACTTTTTCAATTTTTGTGTTCTTTTTCTGTAAAAATTGAAAAATATTCGGGATTTTTTTATTAAAAACATAGGTTATCAATTTAAACCTCTATATAATATATATATAAGCCGAATAAACTGTGTAGCAGATATTACTCTTTTTTGAGAAAAGATATTACAACTATTATCATTGCAAGAGAATACTTCTCTTCATATCATGTGTTTTTTCTTCCGACTCTTTATATGTGTTTTAAGTATTATATTTTATGTGAAATTTTAATTTTAAACATTAAATAAAAGTTGACGAGAAATAAAAAAACACTATAAATGATATTACTGAATATTAATACTAGTTAATCAAAAGAATATAGAGTATGACCTTGATGAAAACGGTGTCGCATGCGAGAATAGAATCAAACATATCGCCTCCAATATTCTCAACACCATCCAAGACTTGAGCAACTTCAATAACATGAGGAAGATCAAAGTTAAATCCTTTGATCCAAGGAAACTCCTTAACCAATATTCTCATCGTCTCTCCGGTACCGCCTCCTACGTCCACCACCGTAGCCACGCCGTCAAACAAGTCGTGACAAGCTCCGACTACACGTGGCACCACGCGCTTCGCGTCACAAGCCATGGCCTCATTGATCATCTCGCTGAGGCATGGATTATCCTCTGCGAAATCCCACACATCCTTACCATGCACCGCATCGAACGGTGGTGGATTTGAACCGTTGACCGGAGAAGAGACGACTGAGCTCAGTCTCAACCATGGAGCGAGCATCTCGGGACTTGTTTCGAAGAGAACAAACGGAGCCAGAGACTTGCCGTCACGTCTTGTGATCATCATGCGGCGAGAGAGTGGCGTGTTAGTGTAGCCTGTGGCTAGACCATCTTTTGTGGGGACTTCTTTGAAGATTCCTTGGTGCACAAGAAACCTCATTACTCGGCGGAGATGTGACGGAGAGGCGGAGACGGCGGAGGAGAGCTCGGCTAGTGTCACGGGCTATGACGATATATGATTTTCAATGGCTTCTGGTATTTTAAGATCAATGGCACACTTTGCTGCTGCTATATCTGCGAACCCAAAGACATATCTCCATATCTCTAGAGAAGCTTTAGATTCTTCATCTAATAAGTTTCTTTTACTTTCTTCCATTTTGTTTCTAACTCTTTTATCTCTATCAAATATATTGTAAAGTAGAACTAAGTCAGGTGATTTGGGGTGTGAGATATTAGGGTTTTTTATAGTGAATATAATTGAGGGTAAAATAATAATCGTATTGTAAAGACACAATAGTAATTTCGGGACCACAAAGGAAGAACCCACATGTTTAAAATTAAAATGGATTTAATGTTCCAGAGAGATCAGTATGGTGGACATTCAAGAACTCGATTCAATTATTTATTTATTTTATGAGGAAAGAAGATCTGACTACTTGTTAATTTATTTTGTTAGTTTATCACTGTCGATTGCCGAATATTGTAGAGGAATTATTTGTCCTTGTTTGGCTTTGCTTATATAATTGTGATGTTAGTACTCCTATCAAATTAAAGACTTAATTATTTGTCACAAGTTAGTAACAATGAAATGATATAAAACTGATGTGGTTAGAAAAAGTAACACTAGTGGATACAAAAGGAATCAGCAAGCTTCGGTGTTTTGGTATACGCTTTGATATCCCACCAGTCCGACTTGTGTATTACATGAAACTTAATGATAACGATAATTATTTAAGCTAATTTAGACTTTAATCGAGCAACACCCCTTAATACCAATATGCCCAGCAAACCAAGCTCTGTCAAGTGTACCAAACAAGCACATATCAGCGTAGCTGTCAAATGTCTAGGACACGTTTATATGTAAATTTACGGGCTGAATGACTTCTGTAATACACACATGTACATCCATAGAATTTCTAATGCAAGTTGATTTATGAACTTTCCTTTTCTACTTTCCAAAATTTTCATCGCATGTCCATTTTTTTTTTTTGGTCTTAGCATGTCCATTTTTTTTTTTTAATGCAGTCCCAGTCAAAAGCTTAAAATGAAACAAAAGTTTCTTCATAATTTCATCTCCAAATTTTCATTGATTGAAGACAACATGGAACCTACAATTTAGGAAATTGGGAGAGTGGAGAAAATGCTTCTAGTTCAGAGGAGGAGACGTAATAAAGGGAAAACTAAAATCAAATACAATAAGATATTTGTGCTTCATCATTTTTGTTTATATATTCACCTAAAAACTTCACAAGCAAACACATTGATATACCTTATTTTAATTTTTTTTTTGTTTCAGCATAAAATTTTGGGACTGGTTTTTACAAAATTTATAGTTTAAAAGTTATATGACTAAATCGAAAACGAATCCATTCGATATGAGATATTAGATCTGGCAAGGTACTCGCTTTGAGATATTAGTATTATTATTTGTATCTGCCAAGGTACTTTTTAATACTTGGCAGAATCTAATTCATTTAAAATAAAGTATAAAGTATGTTAAATTCTCTAAAAGATATAACATAAGTATAGAGTTACTAATTTAGATGTCAAAAAAATATATATAGTTACTGTTTACTAACATGACATAAGTCCTAGTTTACGGATTAACTTACCTACATCCGACACATTTTACCCCTTAACATGATCATAAGTCCTATTTTAACATGTTAAAAAGAGGGTTGGTAGTTTTTCTCACAGTTGTTTGAAGAACTTAGAAATAAGGTGCACACACAATAATTCAAAAAAAAAAAAAAAACAAAAGGTGCACACACAATACCTTGGGATTGCATATGTCCTAGAAGGCTGTGTTTGTGTATAACATCTCATCAACTAAGCCGCCTAAAATGGAAGACTTTTACTTTATGCGCTAATTGATTCCTTATCTATCCGTGGGTTCGACCCAATATTTCAGAAAATAAAAAACTCTATGGTCGAGTTGTGGCTGGTTTGAAATAACTTAATTAGATGATTGGATGGTAATTGAGGACCACTGAAATGATGTCTTGTAGACGGGAAACAAAAGAAGATATATACAAATAGAATTTAACGAGAAAAACAGAATTTAGGACCACTGAATTCATATATCCAAAAGATTCATCACAACTAGACGTTTAAGATTAACCAAAATGACATACAATTTTTTTTGATAAAACCTATGATGCTCTCTAATTAAGGGTGGACATTTCGGTTCAATTTCGAGTTTTGTTCGGTTCAGTTAATTCGGTTTTGATAAAACTGAACTCAACCAAAGTAAGTTTGGTTTGGTTTGTGTTCGGTTCAGTTTGAGTTTGGATTAAAATTGAGTAATTCGATTTGGTTTAGTTCGATTTGCTTTTAATATGGTTCGGTTTGAAATAAATCATTTTACAAACACACACAAACGAAAAGAGGGGAAGAGGAAGTGATATGAAAAGAAGCTAAGGCAATTAAGTCTTTTAGTCCTTACTTCGATAGGTTTAGGAAGAGTTGATCGGGATGTTTTTGAAATTTGAAGGCATACATACTTATTGGTGATTTGACTCAACTGATTTAAATCTAATGGACGTAATTTGGTACAATTAATCAATTGTAGATTTGTACTTGTCATTCTATCCATGGTATCATCCACCCTACACTACTTGGACCCGGTCTAGCTACCTAAACCGGGTTTGAACCAAATCCCTAACCAGGACAAAAATGGGTGGTGATCGAGAGAAGCTTCCAGATTAACCGGAGCTCGTAGGCAATATTTGATTCCGCGAGGAGACTGGAGTAAAGAAACAACATTAAGGTAACTTTTTCATCTAGGCCTTGACTATTTTAAACGAATTTTTTTGTTTGCAGGAGAAATTCTGTATAAATTACAAAAAATATAATGATTATTTTTTTTCCCCTCAAATACCATTTTCTTATGTCTTTCATCACACCATTTTAAATTCTAAATGTAATACCTATAACTTATTATGCCTTTGATATAATGATGAACATTTGGTCAAATTAAACCAGAGAATTAACAAGACATGAGTTACTTTTTAAAAAAAAGCTTTAATGTTCTTCCGTTGTTTGTGTTATAATCATTTAATAGTTTAACACCTTTTTGTTTGTTACTTTTATCCCAGCCTATAAATTTTAAACTGCTTTGCCTAACCAAACCATCCAAACATCAAAGCAAAAAGAAGTAAGAAAATAAAAAGAAGAAAAAGAGAGATGGGAAACAATTCAAGAGCTATTGTCTCATTGGTCTTAGTTGCAACCTTATGTGCTCCAGTTTTATTCACTCCAGGAGTAGCTAATGAGCAACCAGCACGCTCACAATTTCCACCGGATTTTTCTATTGATATGGAAAAATGTTGGTCATCTCTTTTTAATACTCATGGATGTGTATTTGAACTATACAAATCAGTTTTCTCTGGTCAGTTTGGAAACGTTGGAGTCGCATGTTGTAAGGCATTCTCGACAATCGATGCTAACTGTTGGCCTCATATGTTTCCGTTAAACCCGTTCTTTCCACCTCTTCTTAAGGACAACTGCGCACACATCGTCCCCAATTCCTCCACACACAAGTGAAATCGGGAATGAAAGTGACTTGAGGTTATATATTGTCGAGTTAGTTTAGATATCTAATGAATTTCTTCTATTCATGTTATAAGTGTCTTATGAATATCATCCAATAAAGTGAATTTTCTTGCATAGTCAGTTGAGATTTTGGTAAGTAATCATCGCTTATCAATTTACTGTATGCTGTCTTTGCTCACGAATACATACAACCATATTAATAAATATGGTTGTATGTATTATAAATTGTTAGCAAAAATCCAATTAGTTAAAGCTAAGCTAGTAGTTTAATTGGTGTAAGATTGCGAAATATATAAAAGATCCACTGAAGGCCTCTGTCATATACAATCAAGAGTTCAAGTATTCAACCAACATATTACACAGAAAATTAAACATATCTTACAACTGTTTATCAGGAAAATTTATTGCAGCAACCAAACAGTCCAATCCCATCTGTATATATAATCTCCCTTGAAACTTCCGGAAATTACGATTGCCCCTGAGCTAACATACAAAAAATTGACCACACTTAACCACTACTTAAAACAGAATATATCAAGTTGCTAAACCGAGTCCTTAAATCAGACCACAATCAAAACCAACTCTTTGCATGAAATATTTTGAAGTGTGACCAAAGATGTGTTGGTCAAGTGATTATTTGGTAGAATTGGGTATGTGCCCATCCGCTCTGGGTTCGACACTCATTTGGAAAGGAACCATATAACTTGTTCTGGTCAAAGAGGTGAAACCACCTTTTTCAATTAAAAAAAACATATTTTGAAGTGTGTAAAATTGACAATAAACCAAATATTGTTTTGGACCTCTAAAGATGTATTTCTGATTATTGGTTTTATTCAAAGTGAAACGGCGACTTTAATGTTAGACTTGAAGGCACGACATTAATTCTCAGTTAACTTTTCATAAATTAATTCGAAAACATTTTTTTCTTCAAATTGAAAGGCTTATTTGACTTTGTATTTTCCCTGTAGGAACAAACTAAGAAATAACGTTTCCTGCAAACTATAAATAAAATCATAGACCGTTTTGATCGACCGTTTCGTCTCCTTCCAGATTTGACCCAATATCATAAAACTTAGAGGAGTTATATAGAGTTTGGTTGATTTTGAAAGTCAATAGATTTGTTAAATTTACTTAGAGTTTTGTTGAATTTGTAAAAGTTTTTTAAACTTAATTAAGTCCAACTTGTTGAATATAACTGTAGAGAGTTTTGTGTATTTAAACAATCCATAAAAAAATTATATTATAACAAACTTTAAGAATCCAAAGGATATATATACATAGTATTTTGGAAATTATGTTTTTGAGTTAAATTGTTAAGAATTCATATCGCAAGAACATTATATTTTAACAGAAACACGGAATCATTAAAATCCAAACTTTTTGAATAACAATGGATTTAGATTATAATTTAAAAGTCATCAAACCAATAACAATAGATTTATAAAGGATGCTATAATCTCTAAACGAATAACAGTGGAATCTATTAAGAATATAAAATTCCACAAACCAAAAGAAAAGTCTACAAATTTTCAGAAATCAACCTCTTAATAACCCCCTTATACTTTGTATATTATCTAATTTGCATTTGAAATATGTTATGTTTTCGCTTATTGTATAATGGTAAATCAGTAAAACAACACTACCGAATATATCATAATCCGATCTACTAGATATATTGAATTTTTTTTTGAAAGAAAAATTTATCTAAAATATAATTACTAGTAATAAATACACACTTTGATTGACCATTTAATTTTATATTTAAGTTTGAATAGTATTTTTTTTTTTTAAGTTTGAATAGTACTGGTTTGTTTTTGTTTTAAGTTTGAATAGTAGTCAGCATCACCCGTTACTCTCAAAAGTAATATTTTTTCGTTTCTTGCACTTGTATCCCATTTTATTTTCCCACACAAGGGCATAACCAAAATACTATAAAATGTATAAAACAAAATCAAAAGTTTTATTTGGGAAGCAAGACCTATAATAGGAAGAGATGACGACGTGGCCGGCTAGATCTCCGCCGCCACAGACGATAAGGCCGGTCTACTTTGTGCAGAGCCCACCGAACACAGACGTAGACAAGATATCGACCGGGTCGGGTTTTATCCCGTTCGGATCACCCGTTAACCGACAGGGCCAGGTCAGTCACTACCATCATGAACAGTGACAGACCCAAAAATATTTTTTATCAGTGTCAAAAATTAATATTATATTAATAGGATAAAAATGAAAACAAAAGCTTAGAAAAATGAAGAAGATAGACAGTTGTAATTTATGCGATAAAAACAAGAAAAACCAAACAAAAAACAAAAAAAATGATATGGTAAAAGAGTCATATGGAGATTCGAACTCTCGTTTAAAGGGTTCAAAAGAAGGGTTTTACCACCTCATCTAACCAAACCAATAGAATTTTAACCAGAACAAAATGTATATAAATTTTTTACTGGTGTCACATGACACCCCAAAGCTCTTACCGGGTCCGCCTCTGATCATGAGTCCGTGGCTGGTTCCCCTTCGACACCACGGTCCTCGGGACCATTGAGAAACGGGTACAGTAGTCTCCAAGTGTATGATCATGACCGTCCAATCGACGAGGATGGTGAAATGGATGGTCTAGACGAGAGGAGGGGAAGGAAAACGAGGTTTTACTCGTGCTTGTTGTTTACGTTTTTGTTGGCCTTCACTATCTTCTGTCTAATTTTGTGGGGTGTTTCCAAATCTTTCTCACCTACTGTCACCATGAAGGTAATTAATACTGTAGAAGTTTGATTGTTTCAAACATAAATTTTGCGTTGTGAAAAGTTAACATTTTCTATAAAAAAACAAATATCTTTATGTTTTCGAAAATATATTTTGTGAAGGGTAAAAGCAAACATAGTTTTAAGTTTTGATTGTTTTTAGCTTTTACGTATATAATTTTTTTTTAAAAATGAATTAAAAATCATAAAAACAAACGCAAACAACTAATCGATGACAATGCATGATGTTATAATCTGTTGCGTTCATATTCATATTTTATTTTGAATTCATCAATTTAATTATATATTTTTGTAGATGTTATGAGAACTCAATCATTCAACTCTCTCTAAATTTTGTTTTATTAGAGGGTTTTCTATATCAAAATTAGACCATTACAAAAGATCACAAAAAAATAAAATAAAAGATTAAAGGAGAAGAGACTTAGTTTTGACTTAATCTACTGAAAGCTTTTAAAAAAACTAAAAACTGAAAGATAGGGTGGAATGACAAAAGGATTACGCTTTAATTTATATCTTCAGCTCCCTAATTATATATAGGGGGGAAATTAATATTAAGAAAATATTTATATAAATGAATTTTGGGTTACGTCAAAAAAAAATGAATTTTGGGAAAAATAAATATATGTATAAACTTAATGGTAAGAAGTTTCAATCCGCACAGGCAAATAATGTTGTCTAAAAGTTGGTGTTTATATTATTTTGTATATTCACGAAAATAATCAGGGGATGGGTAATTGAGAGCTTGAACGTGCAATCCAAGAACGACGCATCGGGAGTGCTCACAGATATGCTAACTCTAAATTCAACGGTCAGGATCTTATACAGAAACCCTGCAACTTTCTTCACTGCCCACGTTACCTCCTCTCCCCTCCAGCTCAGCTATGCCCAGCTCATCCTCGCTTCCGGTAGGTAAACAATTTCACACTTTATTGATTAAACCGAGCCGGTTATGATTCTTGTGGAGTAATTAATTTCGTTTTTTTTTTCTCGCGTGATTAAAAATAGATGGAGAAGTTCTCTCAACGAAGGAAGACAGAGAGAATCATTGAGACCAAAGTATTATGCAATCAAATTCCTTTGTACGGAGGCGTACCGGCTCTCTACGCCCAACGAGCTAAACCGGGCCGAGTTGTTCTGCCTTTGAATCCTTCACGTTGCGATCACGGGCCTATGTGCTCGGCCGATTGGTGAAGACCAAGTTCTAGGCCCTGTTTGGTAGTGCATTTGACATAAGCAATCATGCATTTAAATGATTCATCTAGATGGATTATCTAGATGATGTTTATTTCTATTTTTGTTATTCATTTGGATGATTCATCTAGATGAATCTATATTTGTTTGTTCATTTTAATGTAAATGTACATATTCATTATTAATAAAAAAATGTCTAAATTGCCCATATTTCTTATTTAATCATGATCTTAATTATATTAGTGTTACAACATGATCTTAATCATATAAGTTTCTAAATTCATGAAATATGATATTTTTATAAGAAATTTCATCATATAATTGATAAAAAAGTATAAATTCATAAAATTTGAAATCATCATAAATACATATAAATTTGAAATCACCAAAAAATACAAATATGATTCATATATGGTGTCTATATTCTATTTTTGCTCTGTTTCAAATACCATCGAACTTTGCAGGAAAAACACTTGCCTCTGTCTCAAGGAATAGATTGCATCCACTACAAAACTCCATAAACAAACAACAGAACTTATCAGTCTCGAAGTGCTCATGTCGAAACCACATTACACAGCCAAATGTTTCAAGCAAGATCACCATCATCATGTCAAATACAATATGATACAAACCGAAACATTAAACGACATTAAACAACAAATACAAGATCCACATTACACAGCCAAAGGTTTCAAGCAAACAAATAGGCCCAAACGAAACATTAAACAACACTGAAATGCATATGAACTAAGCAATCATACATGATTCTACAACATTCTCAAGCAAGAACCAAGGGACATAGATACTTACAAGATCTGATACTCTTCTTTACAGCTTAGTCCATTCTGCAACAAAGAAGACACAAGATAGAACACAAAACAAAACATTAAACATCAAAAACAAATCATAATACTTGATAGAACTAAAAGACACAAGAAAAATACAATCATAACCTGTTAATATGGGAGTCTAGTTCCTATCGCCAAATCTTCAGTAATTGAATCACGCATTGCTTCCATAACTCTGTCACCAACCGGTATGTATGGAACATGCTCTTCATCGCCATGTTGTTCATATGATTCTACTCTTTTCCCAAAATGCAAAGTCTCTATCTTCTTGCCGTGAATCTCTTATAAAGTTGTGAAGAGCCATTGTTGCTGTCACAATTTTGACCCATTTCTTAAGCTCATACTTGGGATGTTCTATCAAGAATCCGCCATTTAGCCTTCCATACACCAAAGGTTCGCTCAATTACTGATCTCAAGCCAGAGTGCTTGCGGTTAAACAACTCCCTACTGTTTGTTGGTGGTCCTCCTCTATTGAACTGATCTAGGTGGTATTTAGTTTTCCGATGTGGACCTAAGTAACCAGTTCTGGTTGGGTAACCTGAGTCGACTAAGAAGTATTTTCCAGATGGATGCTGAGGAAAAGAAGCCTCTTGTGTTGCACAATATGTTAGAACCTTTGTGTCATGTGCTCTCCCGGGAACCCCAACATAAGCATATATGAATTTCATATCGAAATTGCATATAGCCAGCACGTTCATAGTTGCTTATGCTTTTCTACCTCTAAATGGCTCTACATTGCCTGATGGAGGACGAACCGGAATATGTGTGCCATCAAGGGCACCAATGCAATGTTTAAAGTAAGGCATATAGCGCTTATCATCTACTAGAGAAGCACTTACATTTGTAAACTCATCCCTAGTGGGTTTTACAATGTCTGTTGCAAGCTTTAACAAAGCACTTAAGACATCATCTATCTTCCTTTTCACCGTTTCTAGAGAATGCTGATAACACTCGGCTAATACCCTAAGAGTGAAATCTTGTGCAACCATCTCAACAAAAATTGCCACACTTTCTTCATTATAAATCTGACCAGATTCCTCTAAGTTATACTTTTCATACAGCAATTTACACAAGCTCCTAAACGTTGTTTGTTGCATGCGGAAAATGTCAAAGCATTGTACCTGAGATTCGGATATTTATCGCTGCACACGAAGCCAACCTTCTCCTCTGTTACTCCTCACTATTTGTCTCTCAGTACTAACTTCTTTCACTCTGTAAAGATCTTCTATAAGAGCATACATGGTTTCTCCTCCTCTAGTATCAACTCCATGTCATCATCCTCAACTAAAAATCTAAATATTTCCTGCAAAACCAGAATAAAGGAAGCTCAGGGACGTCAAACCAAGAAGACATCAACAAACCGAGAAACAATGAAACTAGAATAAGAAGAAACTATTACCTTACTGTTCATCTCTTCAACGAGCTTCTTCCACGAGCTGCAAAAACAAAACATACTCATGCACATTCACTCAAAATAAGAATCATAACTTGAAAAAAACAAAATAACAAGATAAGATAAACAAAACATTCTCATTCTCATTCACTCAAAATAAACTTGCTTCTCATACACAAAATAAGACACTAGAGTTTATAAATCAACACATCCTCAAGCATCCCTGCTTTCACCAGTTGCAAACTCCAAGTAGAGAACCTTGTTCTCATCATCTTCATAAAGCAAGAATGTTTGACGATTGGCAATATCTTGTTTGAGATGTTGAATTGATGCCTTGTACAAAGGAGACCACATCCTTATAGCATTGAGAGAGTGAAGAACTTCCATAGCTCGGAGCTGGCTGCAACTGAATTCTGGATGGTTCTCTATTAGCTGATTCTTGTGTGAAAGAATTTTAACCCGTGATTCCACACTTTCTCTGATCACTTCTGCTACAGCTTGTCCTAACCTTGATCTCTTTTTACTTGTTCTCGGCCTACTAGAAGATGAGGGACCATTGCCATTGTTGGAAGATGAGGGACCATTGCCATTATTGCCCTGAGTAGGAGGAATTCGCATTGATTCAGCATCAACATCAGCATCCACATCTTGAGTTGGAGGAATTCGGAATGATTCAGCATCAGCATCCACATCTTGATCCAGATGCATTGTGTCTAAATGCCCTTCACCTTGCTGAGCAGCCCAACCTTCTGCTCCACTAATGTGAACCGCACCAAAGACTTGTTCCATCAAATCCACATTTGCAATTGGTTTACTACTGTCTTTTATCTTTCTAGCTCCAGGCCATTCCTGAAATCAAACAATCATAAAACAAGCAATCTTAAAAACAAAACCAAGAGTAATAAACCAAGTGTAATGAAACCATGCAATCTTCCAAGCAAAACCAAGTGTAATATACCTTACACCGCTCGTTCTACCAGTCCTCAGACATGTCTATGAACCCATTTGGATGATAACCAAGTCCGGTTCTGTTGTGAGTCAGTTTCTTGAAAGATTCATACTGCTTCTTGCAAGTAGTAAACTTGATCCCGAATTTTCTCCATGGATGCCTTTCCCCAAAAGTCTCATAGAACTTGTCTATGATTGACTGTCTCGCAACATCATTCACTTTGTCTTGCCTTATATTTCCTTATAATTTCTCATCAATTCTTAGTTGGAGATAGAAACGGGGTTGCTCATCACTCCACGCAAGATTCTTATAAACATAGAAAATATATTTGAGAAAACAGTAAACAACTTATGCAAACATCTGAACAATCAAACAAGTACTTAACACCAATATCGATAATCAAACAAGTGCTTAACACCAATCAAACAAGTACTTAACAGTATAAATATATGAGTTGAGGGGAAGATACTCACCTCAGTACCAGCAATGGATGACATTGTTTCTCTGCTGAAGTGCAAGCAATTATGATCTGAACAATATAAAGATAGAAAACGATAATCAAACAAGTGTTATTATAAACAACAACAACACACATATATGCATCAGCGACAATACGCTATTGATAGTAAAGATCTATAAGCTTTGAGACATTGAATCAGCCATTCCAATAAACAACAAGAGCTTTGATACATTGAATCAGCCATTCCAACAACAATCCGCTACAATGGGAAAGAGAAAGGAATCAAGTAAACCCATCAGAGTAATGTGTTCGTTTAAGCTCGTCTGGTTGAATCAAGTAAACCCATCAAAATACAACTCATACGAAGCATACATTGGACAAAAGAGAAAGGAATCAAGTAACCCATCAGAGTAAAATCAAGTAACATCTCCATCAAAGTGCATAAACAAACTCAGAAGACTAAATCTAGTATAAGCACAAACAAGTTGAAATTCAGCCTCAATTGATGTCTATAAAAGCTAAGAGCTAAAAAAAAGTTGAAGAAAAGAGAGAAGAGAAGCTCGCCTGTTTAAGAAGCCGTTGGAGAGATACCAGCTCGTCGAAGAGAGAACCAGCTCGTCGGAGAGAGAACCAACTCGTCAGAAAGAGAACCAGCTCGTCGAAGAGAAGAAACAGCTCGCCGGAGAGAAGAAACAGCTCGCCGGAGAGAAGAAACAGCTCGCCGTTGAGAAGAAACAGCTCACCGGAGAGAAAAACCAGCTTGCCGAAGTGAAGATGAGAGTCGTGAGAGGTGAGTCGTGAGAGGTGAAAATCGTGAGAGGTGAGAGTCGAAGAGATCTAGATCTACTTTTGCTTAGGGGTATTTTCGTATTTTGTAATTTTGAACTGAGCTAGATCATTTAGCTGAACCAATTTGGAGCAGCCAGCTGAGTTTCAATTTTTATTCATAAGTTTTAATACTATTTATTCATAAGTTTTAATACTCATCCAGATGGATCATCCAGATGTTAATGATTTTAGCACTAAAACAAACATCATTTGTCATCTTCACCCAGATGATCCATCTGGATGCACAACCAAACAAGCCCCTACTCGAACATCAGATGCAGCATCACTTTCCAGTTTCCATGGCGATAAAACTTGGCAAGAAACTTTGATCTCTCTAAGTCTTGCTCCGATCATTGACAGAAATGAGGCAGCAAAATCATTCACTTTTTGTTTATTAGACCAAATTAAATTATTTATGTGAGATATACATGTAAAGTCTGAACCAACATAATTAATTAGTGTTGTCATTAATTTCTTTATACTACTAGATTTGATCGAAAATCATAATAACTTAGGATTTCCTCTTTCTTTCTTGTGAGAGATGTTTATTAAAAAATCATAATTACAAAATTTGAATTTTTCCATTGAATTTTTTTAACCATAAAAGAATAAAATAGACAAGAGTTAGTATAACAAGAAGTTTTCTTACCACCAATGTTCTTGGTTGCATCTTTTCTGGTTTTGGTGGTTCTCTTTTCCCGTCGTCTCCTACTGCCTAATAAGATTGATTTGTCACACTCAAATCAACCATTTGGCGATTTCGAAAAACAAAAATCATTACTCACCATCGCCAATTCCAACAGTATTTCCAACGGTAATTAATTAAAATGTTTTTGGTTTTTCGTTTTTTCTGCTGAAAAAGCTTCTATGTTTATTCATCCGTATTTTTCAACAAGTTTTAAAAAAAAATCTTTCGTTTTTTCAATGAATTGGTCAAACAATCCACATCTTCCATAATGTTGTGATTTCTCTTCTCAATAGCATTTAATTATCCTTCTTTCCATTTTGATCACATTGAACCAAAGAAATCATTCAATGCTTAGATACACATTTGTTTGACGTTCTCAGATATGATTGGAATAATATATTCTATGTAGAAAACTATAATAGTTTTTACATCCGTATCCTTTTGAATGGCTTAACCAATGTTTATCATCATGTTTCACTTTCAATCCATTCCTATCTCTGCAATTTATTTTTACATTTCACAAAATTTGCACAGAGTTAAAAATTTTGTGGCTTTGAACCACTTGTATTTGAGTCTCTGGTCATGAACTTGATAATTCCACTCACCATCTGTGTTGTCTGCTACACCTTCTTTCAATTGTTTAATCAAGGGTATACCGGTCACTTTGTTCCTCATCACTCTTACGTCTTCCCATATAAGAAGAATTGTGACAACACCATGTTTCCACAAGACTTTCAAAGTCGCATCCACTGCCATACACACACTTCTCACTCTGATTTTGTAAAAGGCTAAAGAATGTTTGGATTGCCCGCTTCTCTCGTAGCATCCTCAAAGTTTCAATGGCTATAAACTTGGCAAGAAACTTGATCTCTCTATGTCTTGCTCCGATCATTGACAGAAATGAGGCAGCGAAATCATTTACTTTTTGTTTATTAGACCAAATTAAATTATTTATGTGAGATATACATGTAAAGATCTGAACCAACATAAATAGTGTTGTCATTAATTTCTTTATACTACTAGATCGAAAATCATAACTTACGATTTCCTCTTTCTTGTGAGATGTTTATTAAAAAATCATAATTACAAAATTTGAATATTTCCATTGAAATTTTTTAATCATAAAAGAATAAAACAGACAGAGCTAGTATGACAAGAAGTTTTCTTACCACTAATGTTCTTGGAATAATACGTCCAAAATCTGGTTTTAATCCTAAGTTATAAAAGGGTTCGGCCATCGCCTCATACATTTTAATATGAGTTTTGTTATGATCCTCTTCATGTGACTTTTGACCATTGCTGATAGCTTTCTACTTTCAATAAACACATATTGTCCTTTATAGAAGGGTTTGACCATTGCCTCCTCCAAACATTTGGTGAAAACCGGTATGAACTCAACATGATTTGGATCAACCACAGTAAACTCTTCCTTAACTCCTTCAACTTCGTATACAAATGTAATACACAGACTGGCAAACGTCACCCTACCTAACCAAGTTCCTTTAAAAACCCGATCGCCACAGGAAATCCCTTCATGGGTTGTAACTCTTCTGTAGACACACATCGTCGATATCAATATCATCATTACCAGTTAGACAGTTCTTTCAACGAAAGTCACTACTCCTATTTCTCTATCTCCTTCTGTCCTTGCCATTGTCTCTCCGATTTTGAATAACCGTACCATCAGAAGATCTTCATTTCCAACTGGAAGATGTTCCGGCTGGGACAGTGATAACACTCTTTCACCATTTTTGGACACAACCCCGACGACTCCACTCTCTCTCTTTCTGACTATGTATGAAAGGCGTGTTGTTTTGTTTGTAGAGGGAATTTTCTCCACCAAATACCGTTTCAAGATTGAGAAGATGGATGATTATGAAGATGAAACATGGTTTAAGGTACTTAAATTGCTTGCAGCTCGCTATCTCTACCTTTTCATGAAGAGAAGGCGCGAGAAGAACATGTAATCCGCTTATCAACTAACTTATCATGTTCATGATAAAAAATAAACCATCAAAGGAGTTTGATTAGATCGGCAAAAAAAATAAGCCGCCATCGGCGACAATAACCATATGTATTCTGGATGGGATATGCCGGACATTCCTAGCGGGGCCAAAAGAAATAAATTAGTTTTTAATTTTTTGTGTAAATAAATGAGTCGGTACAATCCAACTCTTCAACCCTTAATTAATAAACTATGTTAAGCGGTTCTCGTATTCTCCGAGTGCCATCGATCGAGATCGTCTTATCAATCCAATGATGTTGGTGGAGGATAAATACGCTGTCGTTTTCTTAAACTCCATGCATCTAGTGGTCATTAGGTAGGTGGTGCTTCCAAGTTTAACCTCTTGTGCCAGAAAATCATATTTACATGCTAACAGTTGCAAGAATGCTTTAGGGTTTGAAGAAGTTTGCATGTAAACCCTTTTCAGCCAAACGCAAAGCCGAGGCAACCACAAGCAAAACGCTGAGAGAAACACCTAAGCAACCCACCAAAACGTTGAGCAACCACATCAGGCTTTTCCTTTGGGGCTGTTTGATAGAGATCCACATGAAACACGGGTACGTAAACGTAACAAGCAAGCCTATTGCTCCGATAAGAACCGCTAGATAAGGCAAGAACGAGAATCCAACGGCTACAAAGAAACAAACCAAACCCAAGAACACACGCAACATCATCCGGACAAAGATGGAGCAAGGCTTTTGTCTCTTGGTTGTATATACCATCTCCGCGTTGTCACAAGCCGGCATTAAGTTGATCGGATATGAGCATAAGCAATTGAAGATGAACGTGATGTGTATGAAACAAGCGGCTCGCTTTGAGTAGCCTTGTTCGTAAATATTCAAGTAGTTGCCAATTGGACCTCCCGTAGCCGGAATCTATCATATATAAGAATTAACATTAACGCATCAATTGTTTCAAACACGAATTAACTTGTAACAAAAATAATCAAATAAAAATATTTTTTCAAAATGTAAACGCAAACGCAAAAAAAAAAAAAAACTATCTAGTAGTGATGGATTTTGACATACCTTGTCACCGTATGCCCAATATACAACAACAGCTACTAGAAACATACAAATGGCGATGAACACATGAGAGATCACTACTGCTCTCCACATTGTCTTACTTGAAGGGTTCTTTGAATCGGAAGGAAGAGTACCCTACAAATATCATTAAAAAAAACCTTGTCAATACTAACCGAAGGAGAAATTAAGTTGAAAACGTATAATTCATTTATAAAATGCGAGCTTGTTTCATTATAATCTTTAAGACCTGTATCTCGAGGACGAGGTTGTTCCCGCGAAATGCAATAGCTATCAATCCAATGGCGTTGAAAATGTTATCGAAACTTGTATCCGTTGTAGCATAAGAGACACTGTTTTGATTCCTTTGAGGATCACTAGTCAGACGTAAAATCCAGATAGCGGTGGAATATGCTACGGCCATAACACCACCGATCAACGAAAGTCCAAAAAGAGAATTTAGATTTGGAAACTGAGACATGACCACAGCGAGGCAGCTAAAGATCAAGAAGCATTGCACGGTAGAAAGTGGCACTGTGTCATCTTGAGACATAATGTGTAGAAGTTGTTTTATTGTTTTTCCTCCGGTTATAACCAGAATCGAACAAGCTCCTCCTGAGAGATACATCACAGGGAATATTCCGAGAAGTTTCCCAAGCTTCCCACCTATTATTATATTGTTTCATGACAACAACAACGAAAAACGGCACCGTTTTAAGAAACTGAAGCTCTCAATAAAAATCCAACCCTCAGAAGACGACAAATTCTCAAGAATTTAGATATATACCGAATGAAGCAATTGCGAGTCTCAAGTATCTGCTGAAACGTATTCCGTGAACGGCTTCGTGGAGTTGAACAAGAAGCCACATCGTGTAAAGCTTCCATACAAATCCCACCGTTAAAATTATCAGTCCCCATACCCTGGAAAAAAAAAAAAAAAAAAATTTGTGTACATAATATTCGCAAAAACTAAATATCATGAATAGAGAGAAAGTTTGATTTGTGTGAGATTTTACCATCCGAGTGCTGCGAAAGCTGCAGGAAGAAGAAGCACTTGGAAACCAAGTCCCGAACAAAGAAGATGAAACGTCACCGTATAAATATTCCCTTTTCTCGATTCTGTGATCGGCAGCCACTCTTCTACCGGAACCCTCCCACCATCGCCGCCGTCATTATCGCCGGAGATTGGTTGTGGATTCTTGGAAAGGGTTTGTGACATAAATAAAGGAGAACCACCACTTTCTTGTGATTCCAAATCAAACAATTTGGCCAATGCTTTTTTAGACATTGTAGAAAAGAGTATAACTTTTCTTTTCTCTCTGTCTGTCGAGGGTTTCAATCGCGTTATTAACGTACCGCCACAGAATTTGTATTAGTTCTCTCTCCATTCACGGGATTATATATAGTTAATATATTTGGACCGTGCGTTATTGGGAAGCTTCGTTACCAAAATTTATTTGGAGTATTTTGTAGGGGCCTTTTAATTTTTCTGAAGTGGTAAAGAGAATCTCAATAATTTAACACAATACTTTCGTATCTCTGATTACCATTTTAATTATTATATTTTGAAGTTGAAACTAGTAACATTTTGAAATCAAGGCGAGTTGATCTTCTATAATGTATATATATTCTGAAATACAATATAATTTATTTTAGACATTTATAATGATAACACAATGATCTCTCTCTTTTTTTGTGCAACATATATAAACACATTTGTTAAACCTGTTACAAACAAAAACATTAACACATTTATCATTAATTCATTATGTTGACTAGTTGGAAATGGAAACTAGAAATCAATTATCTCGCGTAGAATATCGGAAATTTGGAAACGATTAGATGTGACATAAGCATAATGACGTAATCAGTTATGTCACTTTCAACACTCAAAAGCGGGACCCTCTGGTATAAATCGAAGTCTTCTAATTTTGTTTGGTGGCTCAAGTCCATTTGCAAAAGTTGCCAAACTGGTTTGCGTTAGATTGTGTTCATTTGTACAAATGGAATCTGTTTGCTTTTCGGGTGTTTTGGTCAAAACAGGCGTCAATTTGGAGCCGAACTTCCTTCAATGTCTCTTTGTTATTCAAAAATTTAATACTACACATTAAAAGTTCGAGTTGCTTTTAACTCCACTTTTGTTTCATACAAAAGAATTAAAAATATGTGCAAGGATATAAAGTGTAGGCATCTAGTCATCTACTTTTACAAAACTAATTAAAAGTGTGATTGGATTGGACAATCACTTTAGAGTAAAATATTTTGGAGCAAACTTATTTTACTATGTGTTCTGCTCAATAGTTACCGGATTTGAGCTGAAAAAAAATTTCAACTGCTTTTAGCTAAATATAAAAAGATATAAAATTTCTCACTTGTTTTGAGGAGAGTAAATAATTATGCTGCTTTTTCATATATATTTTTTATGTTCATTCTTTCTTCTCCCTCTTAAATTGCTCTTAAATTTTTTTGATAAATTAAATTACTCTTAATTACGCTAGATATTTTACCATTCACATCTTAAATATGTGAAACCAGAGTTTTAAAAGTAACTTCAAATCTAACTGGTCACCAATTAAGTGAGGACTAATTGGTGCATTTCTACTATCAATATAAGATTATATGATAAGCTAGGGTTGGTGGGAAGCTAGTATGTATCTTGGTTTATGGGTATATATGAGATTAGTTCAATCCATATTTTCTATGAAGCTAACCTAATATTTGGTAAGCTTTTTAGCAACAACAAAAAAACCCTAATATCTGGTACATGAATATCCATTAAAATCGGGATATTCAATTGGATATCTAATTTATGCATAAAAATGAGAAATTCCCATAAAAATCCTCAAGTATTCAGCGGTTCCCAACTTAAACTTCCAATTTTTTGGGTTTCCACTTTAAACCTTCGAGTTGATTATTTTTTCAAAACAAACTTTCAAGTTGCATAAAGTGTGCTCGATCAAGGGTTGACTAACGTTCAACGCCTAGTCAAACATCTTCTGTGCCTATTTGAATGCTTGTTAGTTATATAATTTGCAAATGAGATTTTAGTAATCTTGAGTAATTAACACAGATGATTAGTTTTTTAAAGAAGGTTAGTCTTAAATTGATGATCTATAAGGAGGACGCTTAATGACTGATGTTGCTTCATTTTTATATTCTCTAAATTCGCATGTCATATGATGAGTCCCTATGATCTAATGCTTGCTTACCTTTTTTTTTTTTTTTTAACTTTATAATTTCTCAATTTTTTTAGTGCTTAAGTTAAATGTCTAGTTTATCTCATGTTTGATTTTGTTTATCTTTAGTTTTTGTTTATGTTTAATGTTAAGAAAAATCTAGAAACAAATTCTTGAACCGTCTTAAATAGATTTATTCTCTGCATCTCTAGTGTGTGACAAATAGTCATTTATGGTTCAACCCTATAATTTAATACTGCCGATACTTCACCGGACATATGTGAATTAGTAGATCAGGCTTTTAAATTCAAACACATTAGTGATGCATCGTGTATTCCAAAACACTATATTTGTTAATTTATAACGATTGATCAACCTTAAATTCATAAATTTGGTCCAAACAAAAAAAAACCTTAAATTCATAAATGGGGCAAGGTCTTTCTTCTCTTCTTTTTAGATTTTGAATCTCTGGTTAAGTTGAGGGTCTTCCAAGCTTGGTTATTAATTCTGAATGCCAGGACGGGGACAATGTAAACATCGTATAAGCATGGTAACGACGTGACTTTAAAGGTATGATATATAAAGTTAAGCTTGGTGGTAACGGCGTGACTTTAAAAGCGATTTAGCTAAACACATAAATATTAATTATTTTATTTATGCTAACCTAGTTTTTATTATTATTTTTAATCAAAGTTTTACCAGTACGCTTTATGTAATGATATTCCACGTGGATCTCGTGTCGGATTGAAAATATTGTGTGACTTGCGGCGGTATTTAGGAACGGAAAGATATGACGTAAATAGTTATGTCATTTTCAAATACTAATTACTACCATAACCTTAGGTTCTGTCTTAAAGATTTGAATATATGATACTAATGGTTTTATCTGGTTTTGGGTGGCTAAGATCAAGTCAAAGACAAGATTGGTTTGCAATATATTGTGTGTCAAGTTGATTTTGATGGTATAAGTCAGCTTTGGCATTACAATATTTTAGGTGTCGGTCGAGATACTAGTTGGAGGTACTTTTGACTCGGTTTTTCTTCTCAAAAAGACTTTTAAAATGAAATATTAATGTATCAATACAACTAGTGTTTAACGAAAGGAAAGAAAAACAATACAACTAGTGGTTGTCGGCTCTTTACTATGTCGAGTCAAAGTTCCAAAAGTAGCAATAAGTAAAGTGGTCCTCATTTGAATATTGGCTACTTGATTCCCGATTCTTTATGTGAAAGATATATGAGAAACATGTAAGCCAAATAATTATGACATAATTGCATGTAACGTTACTTATTTTCACTTTTATTATTTTAAATTTCATTAATAAGTTAACGTTTTTTTTGGTTTTTTAGCGTATAAATAACAAAAATACTCATCATTCTGTCTATCCATATACCGTCTACATACGTCAACGTCGTATTGTACATGAGCTAAATTGTCATGAGTGAAATTAATATTACTTTCTTAAATAATTTCAAAAAATGCTAAAAAAATTTAGAAACTTCAAATAAGTGACAAGCCCTAATAATTATACATATTACTATATTGTTGTCTCATTCATATTTGGTAATTCAAATTAGAGGGACTTAAAACCGAAATGAAGTTAAAGAGAGTCACTTCAAATCATACAGAAGTTAGCCTCCTTATTCATGTGTCGTGAAAACAAACTACACTGTTGAATCTGCCTAATAACCATCAAATCTATTGTTAATTTCTACACTTTCCATTAGCTATTCGTTAGCGATCAATCAGATTGCAAATTTATAGGACATGATAATTCGTAGCTAGATCATTAATTAATATATAGAACATATATGGGTTTTGTTGATTGGTCTCAACTCTTAAGTGATAACTAGATTTTCACCCGCGCGCTCACGCATAATATTTTTTTTATAGATTTAATGTAATATTTTCAGATCCTGAAAAATCTGAGATCGAGACAACAATCCGGTTCGGATATAGCTCTAAAACCTGAGACTATAAAATTCGGTAAAACCCGTAAAAAATCAGCAACAAACCGTGAATCGGACATAATCGTTGACCCGAATGGATAATGATTAAGTAAAAAATTATAGTGCAATCAAATGACTTTTTTTATTGTTCTTATTGAGTCATTCTGATTTTACAATCTGGTACTTTATGATATTCTTTCGTTTAATACTTTATCAACTACAATAATAATTACTTTGTCAGTTTAACATATTTTTCCTAAACATATCTTAAAGATTTATTAGTTTTCATAATATATATTCACTAACTGTTGATTGCGGTCGGACTGTATCGAACCGGATCAACCCACAAACCCGGTGACCCGAATGACTCCCTGGTTTGCTTCTCGGATCAGATTTCAAAACATTAATTTAATGTATTAAAATAATTTTTTATAACATAATTTTTTAATGATTTAAGTTAAAATCAGAAAATTTAGCGGAATTTGATATTTTCAAGTTAAAATCTTTAAAATCTAATTTGATTTAATATTTTTTCAAAACTTTATATTTTTTGATTTTTTCTATTGTCTACACAGTAATTCCTATTTGGCAATTTAATTAATATTATTTATGGAAAAATATATTTTTAACATTATTTATTTTATAAATTCATGTTTGGCAATTCCATAAATATTTTTTTTCTGTTTTCTTCTTTAACATTATTTATTTTTAATATACTAAACCAAAAAATCTTGAAAATCTTTTGTATGTTGTCTAATAAAATATTTTAAACCACATATTTTCAAACCCGCAAAAATTTTATGAAGATATTATATTTAAATTTATATATTATCTCAAATTCGGAATTATATTTATTTTATATATTTAAATTTGTAAAAATAAACTGAGATAATGTTAAAATAGTTTGCAAACATATATATTTTTTTAAATATGGAATGATTGGATGCGTATACTAAAAGTGTTTCTGTTTTAATAGACTAGATAAACTGAGTGCAATTATAGTTTGTTTTTTGTTGTTTCAAATGTCATCTCAACTTGATCGCTGATGAAATTGAATTAAGGGAAACAATTTTCCCGCTAGTTCAAGCAAAAATCCGTCTAAAGTGACATTTTCGCTAAGAGCATCTCCAACCCAACCCTTAAACCCTCAAATTTGAGGTTTTTTGTGTTCCAACCCAATCTCAAATCCTCAAATTTTGAGGTTTTGAATAGTGGAACCTCAAATTTGAGGATCCACTATTCAGATCCTTAAAAGACTATTTACTTTACTTTTTAATCCCTACAATTATATATCTTATCAATAAACTTACTTTTTGTTTTTGTTTTTCATTTTAGTCCATATAATTAGATTCCTATAAATGTAAACATATATTTTTATAAATTTAATTATCACATATAAAAATCAAATAAATACATGAAATTTAAAATTAAAATTACCAATATAGAAGAAATACTACATAACATTTTTATAATTAAAAATGATAAAAATACATCAACACACAAAGTAAATCAACACAAAAAATTAAAGCTACATAAAGACATAAATATTACACAAAATAAACCGTACTACAATACTACTAATCATGTAAATTTGATCCCGAACCTCCAAGATCACCAAAAAACTGCCCATAAAAATTTGGTGCAATCGGAGGTTGTTGTTGTTGTTCTTGAGTTCTTTTTTGTATGATTCTTGCATGTTCAGCTCGAAGAAACTCACATGTATTACTATCATCGATAGAGTTTAAATTTGTTAGCAATATTTTATCTTCCTCCTCCATTTCTTTTAGAGCCAAATTTTTTGCTTGATTTTGCAGACGTAATTAGGTCATCTCATAACCTCGTAATTGCAATAAATGAAAATGTCCGATTTCAACAATTTTTAGCTCGTAATCTACATATAAAAAATAAAGAAGCTCATTTATCACTTCGAAATGCATTAATTGATCATATATGGAGCATTATGGTAATAGCTTTATTGAATAATTTTGATATTGTACATGTAACTTTATAATTTAGTTGGTGTGTGTTTTATTTCCTATTATTTATATGTAATTTCTATTATTGTGTAACTTTTTATTTATTAATAGTGTTTGTAAAATTTGTATGTGTTTTATATTATTTATGAAAACTTTATCATTATAATTAATACTTGTGAATATTGAGGGCCATAATGCAAAATACAAATTCTTTTAAAAATGAATTTGAAGTTTTACCATTGGAGCAATGCACCCTCAAACTTTCATTTTAGGGATTTGCCACAATCAAAATAAGGACCTTGGATTGGAGACTTAGAGCATCTCTAACTCCACTCCATTTTCTACTCCAAACTCTATTTTGGAGTAAATTTATCTCCAACCCCACTCCATTTTTCACTCAAAAATGGAGTTTCTCCATATTCTACTCCATTATGGAGTTGGACTTTTTAATTGCAAATTGATCCTTTAAATATTTATATTTTATACTTTTCATTAATTTAGCAATGTATTTGTCGTACATATTATCAACTATCAACATATATGTATGTGACACTATACTAATATTTAAATGCATAAAATGTATTTGACTATTATAATTATTTAAACACTAAAATTTTTATTTAAAAAAATTACAAAGTAAAATAAACTTAAAAATACATAACAAGTGCTGAAATTAAAGATAAGCAACATAACAAGAAGCATGCAGGAAAGATGTAGAACGCGCATTCGGAGTTCTCCAATCTCGGTTTGCTATTGTGAAAAGACCGGTTCGTTTTTGGAAAAAAAATGTGTTGCATGACATAATGTCTACATGTGTGATTTTACATAACATGATAATCGATGATTAACGTGATCTCGAAGCACCAATTGAAGTTGGAAGAGAAGCTCCACCTCCAGAGGTCCAAATAGTAGATGATGATAATATCCTATTCCAAGAGTTTTTTGGTCGATTTAGAGCAATCAAAGATAAAGAAATTCATTTTTCACTTCGAAATGCACTAATTGATCATTTGTGAGAAAAATTTAGTGTCGGTGATGTTTAATGATATTATGTAATTTTTTTTATTTAATAAGTATTAAATTTTATTAAATTCATAATTTATAAAAGTTTTGCAAAAATATGGGTTAATTTGTAACTTTTAGAAATAAAAGACATTATTAATAAAATACAAAAAGAATCTATTTAAAATATTCTTTTTTGGAATAAAAAATGGAGTTATACATTGGAGCAAAACACAACTTCATTTTGGAATTGCTCCATTTTGGAGTAAAAAATGGAAATATACATCGGAGATGGTCTGAGTGTGCAAAACTGCAAATAGTTATACCAACAAAGCAACAAAGACTATTTATTTCTTCAACCAAAAATAAATGCGTCAGACCCATTTATATTGAGATGGCTAATGTCTTATATTATCGCACCTAACAATACTATAATATTAAAAAAACAGAATTTTAAAGTAATACAAAGTAAAGTGAATATCAAGAAAAAAACTAAAAAAGAGAAGTGTGCGGGTAATATTATAATATTCACTTTACTTTGTATTACTTTAAAATTCTGTTTTTCTTTCTCAAACAAAATAATTATTTTACATTTAAAATGCAAAGCGTTTTTTTAAATCCAAATTTGTTTTAATGAATGGAGCTTATAACTTCTTTTTTTTAACACTTTATTCTTAGATTTTATTAAACAAAGGATGGAGCTTATAACTTAGAGAGAACAAATTGCAGTTTTAGGTGGAAAACGGGAAAAAAATGACATGGGAGATCTTTGAAATTTGTTATTCAATATGTAAGAATTGAGAAACAACATAATACAAAACGTGCAAAATTAACTTGTTTTGGCCCAGTAGGCCCATTAAGATAACCCTAGTTCCCTGAGCAGCGGCTGTTGTTTCGAAGGAGACTAAACCAAAATAAGTCACTCAAGAAGCCATTCCAAGATGTTTAAAAGAGCTTATGTATAGAAAACAGATGCCTACTACATCGAAGAAGACGAAAGCTTGGAGATGTTAAAGGGATACTGATAAAGCCTTTAATTTCAGTTTTGTGGGCACAGCCAAACCAGAGTCTTGATCAAAAACCGAGTCTCTGTACTCAATAATGCTTGTAACAGTTTTCTTGAGAATCAAGATTAACTTATGTGATTCTTTCATCCTTCTGCTTTCTTCTCCTCTTTATCGTTAATCTTTGACCAATGCTGTTGAGACTAAAACAATTGAACATACTGAAGCAGAGAGAGAACAGAGCAAAACATTAAACCAAAACAACCACGTAAGAATTGGAAGAGTCAACCAAAATTTCCAATAATCTATCACTTCTTCTTGCTTGGATTTTTCCAACCAAGGTAAGCACCAAGGAACAATATTAAACTAGTTTCCAATTTCAATCCAAAGTTACTCTTTTATTGCTGGGTTTTTTGGTGGATTTCTCATTTTTAGCACGGTTGATACCAATTGTACTCATTGAGAAATTGCTAATTAGTAGTGGAGTTATACTTTTTCTCCAAGAAATTTGGTTAAGAATCGATGTATATATTGATACTGCCTGTTTTTGAGTGAGTTGAAGTTGCTATTACACATAGTTCAACTGATAAAAGAATCAGTGATGTTTAAGCTTAACTTGTTCTAATGTTAAAAAAAGTTTATATGGGTATTTTAGTTCCGTCATAAATTCATAATTGATTATAGAACAATTACAAAACGTAATACTACAAAATCCAGGTTTATTATATACAAATAAAAAAGCACATTTTTTTGATTAGCGAAAAAGTGAATAATCATATATAGACACAAGATTTAAAGATTTGTCTTTGTATCTAATCACAAAGCAAACTTGTAGTACTTAAGCAAGGATTTAATTAATCTTCATAGTTCTCGAAGAAAAGGGTCTATGAATGTTCGGTAGGTGTGATACTGATAATGATGATGACATTTGGTTTTTAAGTTTCAAATGATCATATTCTGCATCATGTTTGGAAAAGGTAGTTAAAGGGAAGTTAGCATTTCTTTGACCGAGTCAAAGTTAGGCATTGACCCAAAAAAAATATGGACAGAAGAAATGTGTGTTGTTTTAGTTTCAGAAAAGTGAACTACGCGTCGGTTTAGTTACAATCTACCAAAGATGCAAGTACATATAATGTGTAAACCCAACAAACTAATAATGGAATGTTGTGTCAGGAGAATTAAGTACCCAACTTGTTGACACATATACACCAAGAGTATGGGTCATGATGTGGGACCCATAAAATTTAGCCATTAGTGTTGATTGATCAACCCGAACTCGACACGTTTGAGCCAAGGACGAAACATTGAATGGATTAAAGTGGAGAAAAACGGTTCGATGATGATGAACCATCTTGCTAGAAAAATAAAAAAAAATACATACCTAACACACAAAGGTATTATGACATCATCACACCAACTTTGAAAAATGAAGTTAGGAACGAGAGAAATCAATGTTTGTTTTCAAAGAGTTCACAATAAATGAAAAATCTTTCCCTTATTTGATTATTAGAATTTAAGAGTTGTGTTTTGTTTGTCACACTTGTTTAGGTTTCCCTCCAAAAGTTTTAATTTTACTTTCTTACTCTGCTTATTGTTCTGTTCTTGTAATTTCTTTTGAGTTTTTACTTTATTTTAAAGTGTCTTTTCTATTTTTAACCAAAAAAGCAACAACTCTTTAAACCATAAAAAGGAAAAGCAGAAAGCTAGTTACTTGAATGCAATTGGATAAATGGAACAGTACTGTCTTTGTTCCTTTGTTGTGTCTATATAATTTCTTGTCCCATTGTCTAAGTTGCATCACAAAGTGAAACAAGAATGAGTTAGCTTGAACCACACGTTCTTCTTCTGAGAAATAAACCTTTTTTTTTTCCAAATCCACAAGAGAAAGAAAAGACAGAAAAAAATGCAAACTGATTTGGCTAAGAGAATGGAAATAGTGAAGTCGAGGTTCAAGAGGGTTTGTGTGTTCTGTGGAAGCAGCAGCGGAAACAGAGACTGTTACAGAGATGCCGCCATTGATCTAGCTCAAGAGCTGGTTCGGTTATGTTTATGCCTTGATGAGTTTCTTGAAACCTTGAAATGGGTCTTGATTTTTTTTTTTTCTCTGTTTTATGAAACAGGTTGCGAGGAGATTGAATCTTGTGTATGGAGGAGGAAGCATTGGTCTCATGGGTTTGGTCTCACAAGCTGTTCATGAAGCTGGAGGACATGTACTAGGGTATGCTCCTTAAATCAATGATTTCTTCACTTAAGCTTTGCGCCCCTCATCGCTTAATGATCTGAAGTGTTTGTGTGATTTGCTTCCATCTCGCTTTACTTTTATGGATTAGGATCATACCAAGGACTCTTATGGACAAAGAGGTATGTTTAAACTACTTTTTTGCTTGAATAAATACTTAGTGTTCAAGGAATGTCTCTGAAATGCGATTGTATAACAGATAACCGGAGAAACATTTGGTGAGGTAAGAGCTGTGGCTGACATGCATCAAAGGAAAGCCGAAATGGCACGACACTCTGATTGTTTCATTGCATTACCAGGTACAAAATAACTAACGAGCTTAGTAACTTTGTAGAACCTGAAAGTGTTTGTTACTCGTTAGGCTCTGTTCTAGAGACTCTTAGCCCATACCACGAATAACCAATCCTATGTAGATTACCCAAAAGAAGGTATTGTCAAAGTAAGGGTGTCTATAACCATATAAGACATCAATTGTGTATAGTTTGTAACATTATCTCTATGTTAGATTGAAACTTGACGCTGTTTCCATTACAACTGCAAATAAATGCAAAAGAATGGGTTCTTTGATTAGCCAACAAGTACTTGACATTTAAGCAACAAGAGACTGTTTCAGTTGAATTAATTAGAGAATCATTGGAATTTTGGTTACAAACTTGAATCTAGGTCAGGGTTTTTCAAAGTTTACATCTTTCTTCCAAAACAAGACTCATTTTTAATTGACTTTTAATTGCTCTGTTCTTGCAAATTGATATCAGGTGGGTATGGAACATTGGAGGAGTTATTGGAAGTAATAACATGGGCACAACTTGGAATCCACGACAAGCCTGTAAGTAAAAAGAAGACACTTCACTTTCTACTGTTTGTTGCTCTCTGAATCACTAACCAACGTCAAAATATAATAAAGTCTTGATCTTTTGTGTTTCCACTTTGGGGGGAAAAAAAACTGCAGGTGGGTTTGTTAAATGTGGATGGTTATTACAATTACCTCCTCACTTTCATAGATAAAGCCGTTGATGACGGCTTTATTAAGCCATCTCAGCGCCACATCTTTGTCTCTGCCCCTAATGCCAAAGAGCTTGTCCAAAAACTTGAGGTGGGTACCCACCAAAATTTTGCTTTGCTTTTTCTCATGAGATTCTGTCATAATCTTGTAAAGATGACAAAAACTTTGATTCGAAACCGATCTTTTGCTTTTGATCTTCCTCAGGCATATGAGCCTGTGAGTGATGGAGTCATAGCAAAATCTAAGTGGGAGGTTGAGAAGAAAGTGCAACAGCCGCAACAACAAGTAGTGTTCTGTTCTAACACAAGCATGCAGACTGAGATTGCTCTTTAGACTTTTACAAGGACTCTTGTCTAAGAAATTTAAAGTCTAGGGCTTAAATTATGGAGATGAAATAGTCTGTTGGTTATTCCTGATGTCTTTAATTGGGCTTGTTTTTAGGGTTACGTAACTGCATGTCACTATTAAGAAGTATCTAAAGCTCTGGTTTATAGAGCTTCCTCTACATACCCTTGTGTTATAATGTTACTCTCTAACCGAGAGTATTGTTAAAAGACTAGAAGAAAATTTTTATCCGAATATATTTAGAGGATTCCAACATATTAAACTCATCGATCCACCAACGCTATTACATTATCATAGATCTAAATAAGCTGGAAATGATTGGCTAGATAATAAAACAGAGCAAAATAGATTCTTCTCACGTTTCAGACACTCTTAAAAATGGTCATACTTGGTAACTGGTGATCATTTTTATGAACGCCAGGTGATTTCAAAACAGATTCTTGGTAACTGGTGATCATACTTGGTCATAACTGTGACTGTGAGCCATAAATGATTGGCAAGATAATGAAACAGAGCAAAACAGAGTAACAATATAACTAAACAGAGCAAAGGGACTACAAAATACAGAGATTTAGAAATATTAGTGTTATTGAGACAAAGAGATTATATATTATCTAAAGTCCGGATGTTTGAAGAAGTATCGGCAGATCCAAATTCGTCGTTAGAAGGCATGCGAATAAGCTAAAAAGAAAAAGAGATTAGAATAACATGGTACCAAATTTTGTAATTTAAAAAAGAGATTACTGCAAAAAAAAATCTTTATTGTTTTTGCAAGAATAGCTTTCAGTTTTGAAAAATGCAGGTCAATCCCTAACCTCCAAAGTCACCAGCAAAATAATCCACGCCTATATCGATGACGCGGCAATGTTTAACATATGTGAAAAAACTCGCAGAAACCAAAACGCATCGTTTTAGTTTTTTTTTATTAACAAATGTTTTTTTCTGATTTTTTTTGCCCGAGAAAAACCTGGATGGAATCGGAGATGTTCCTCCTCCGATACGGATCCGTTCATCGATTTGGGCAGATTGCTATCCAAGGCTTAGCCTTCAAAATCGTTGCCGGTCTTTCACTCACGCTCTCCGTCAGTGTTCTACAACCTAATCCGTCCTCTATCTTCTCCTTCTACAGCTCCAGTAATGTATATGTTCAAACTTCGACGGGATTTGGAGGCGTCGGAGCTCCGGGATCAGCTTGGTTCCGTTAATACATAAGCCGATTCGGAGTCGAAGCTAGCTGCTCCTTCGCTCCTCAACACGACGAGCTCCAAGGATCTGACGAAAGCTAAGGTTACATCGACAAAGGAAAATCGTAGAAACTCGCCAGAATCTATTACAACCATCGGACCCAGCTCTGCCTTCGATGTCGGAGATAGATTCGCCGATAAACCTCCGGATCCTCGCTGGCCGTATCTGAATCGGTGGATCGAGCGAGCTTCTCCTCCAGCGACCAAATCATCTCCGGAATTAGTGAGATCTCTTCTATCTCCGGCGGCTGCACCTCCGTCTCTTTATCCTCAAGCAACGACACCTTCAACCAGAGATGTTAGTGTATCGAACAACGAGCGGCTTGATTCTGTCTCAGTCGTTGTTCCTAAAACATCTTCATCTTTGCCTCAAGTCGGGTCTCTCAAACGGAAGCGTCAAATCGTCAACACCTTCTTCTACTTCAGCTTCCCAAATCCCATCTACAGGAGACGACACAGTTTTCGTGGGTCAAGAGAGTGTTCCTCTCGAAGGCGTTATTCAATTCGATAAACCCAATTCAAATGCTTCAATCAAAAAAATGGGGGTAAGTGGATTTTGCTTTTGTTTGTTTGTTTTTGTTAATTTCAAGTTTTGATTTTTGTGTGATTTCTTCAGCCGTGTGGCGTTACTTGGTGGTGGAGATGTTTTGGCTTTGCTTCTCTTCTCTGCGATTGGGAGATTCAGCCATGGATTTCATGTGTTTAGCATCAGCCATGGATTCCCTGTGTTTAGCATCGATACTCTGCACACAGCTGACTCTTTCATTGCTATTGTTCCTTTCTCAGTTAAGGAATTGAAGTTCAAGGTTGTAAATTTCTATGTGCTTTGATTTGTTGTATAGATTAAGGAATTGGATTTCTATGAAGACATGATTCTGGGTAGATTTGTCGAAGACATGTGTGCTCTCAGGTGTATTATCGAAGAGAGATGTTTGGTTTTTCTATTTTGTTAATTTTATTGAATAATTAAAAAGTTATAACATCACGATTTTTCTTCTCTTTTTAATTGAATTTTAAGACACGTGTATAATTTTTAATGTCAAAAACAACACAATTTTTCATCCATTCTTTTAAGACAAAACACAGAGTTTTAAAAACCGTTACCGATATAAAGTGCACTTGACGGATGGACTGTTTTGCGGATGATTTTGGAGGTGAATAGATTGACCTGCATTTTCAGTTGAAGGGTATTTTTGCAAAAACAATAAAGGTGATATCTTTTTTTTGCAGTAATCCCTTAAAAAACTTGTGGAAGCTCAGGAAAGCAACGTGGTATGTCGAGGTAAAACATTAGACGGTGAAATTTGAGGGATTGAAAGATGTACCAAGTTCAAATTTAATATTTCTTGAATTTTTGTTTTGTTCGTATGTTTAGAAAGAAAGAAGAAATGAAAGAATCTTGTATTAGTTTCTCTGTTAGTAACATTTACATCTCCTATATTGTACAAAAAATTGTGGGCACAATGACCTATTAGATGTTAAGAATTGAGACTCTGTATTTGATTAAAGATTTAGAGAGTGACTCAATTCCTTCTTCAAGGTCTTGAATGCATGACTCTAAGATCTGCACATCCTCCATCTTCAAGGACTTCTCAGATTGGAACTCAGAATCCACTTTTGTGAATTCATTTGCTTCAGCTTCACATGTAACTTTGCTCTGGCTCATCAGCTTTGAGACCAATGACCATTTTCCACAAGCCTTTGATCCGGACATGAAGCTAAACAGAGATTCAAACAGATCAATTGTGATGGCTTCTGCTTCTCCAAACACAACCAAAGATTCATCGGTGTTGTCTTTGTTTTGGCAGGTTTTCAAACTCTTGAGTACTTTTTGGAATGACTTCTTCAAGAACTTTCTTGTTGTTAAGTATTTCTTCACCTCTGCGGATAGATCTCCACGCTTTCTTCGTAGAATAGATTGGATATCCTTTAGGCCTTCTTTCATCTGTGACAAAGCATCTTTGGCGACATTACATAAATCTAAGATCTTGAGGGATCCATCAAGAAGCTTCTCAATTTGATCTTGAGATAGAGCTTGTTGGGTGATAGGTAATTGAAGCAGTTTCTCAAGAGAATCATGTAAATCTTCAAGGTTGCTAAGCCTTTGGCAGATAGAAGAGTTTGAGGTTGTTTCAGAAGATCTCAATCGGGTCAATTGGTCATCGACATGAGCAGCTTGAGGGTGTTGCCTTGAAGGGAAGCTGTTAGATCGAACGTGGAAGGAGACAGCCATTTTTGTTGAGCTTGGCTTCTTTGTTTTGAGAAGGCTTAAGAAAGCTTAAAGATGTTTGTTCTGCCTTCATCATCTCTCTGGTCATCACATATATACACCTTTGAGAGGAGAGAGAGACAAGAGGAATCTCAAGGCTGGCTCAAATTTAAATCATATAAACCTATGTTTGTGCAATGTCTCCCTTCAGCCACCTATCTTAACGCATAAACAATAAGCAAAAAGAGATGGATTCTCATATCTTATAGAGAATGCAACCACACGAGCTACTCTGCACTTAGAGGTCTAGTTTTCATTAGAAAATGCAAAACCAGTTTGGCTTCTCTCTCCTTGAAGGCAAGATCCTTATTCATCGATTTTGACATGTGAACGATAACACCCACTACAACTTGTGATTATATTTTTGTTAAAGCATATTTATTGTTTCCCATTTCACAAACATTTGTCAGAGTTATTATTGCAACAACGTGTGAATTTCAGAGATGCCTTTATTTATTATTCAAACTCAAGGAAACTGAAAAATAAATTAAAAACAAAAGATGAATGTGCACGAGGGATTCTGCTGTTCTGCACCTTATTGGCTTAGTTTAAGACAAATCCAGTAAGGCTTGTCTCCTTGGAGTTGATGATAAGAGCACCATTCATGCATATATTCTCTCTTAAAACCTCATGTGTAACCAATAGATATTAGTATATTACAGTTCATGACACAACTACAAGAGCCTCAAAAAAAAAAAAAAAAAACTTGAAAAGATCAAATTCTGTAGTGTAGGAGGCAGACAAGATTTGCAGCAACCTTCAAAAGATTAAGAAAAGCTGGTACACATGCATGTATCCTCGAGTGGCGCTGACACAAGCCCTGCTGGATTTGCATTACAATCTTTTATAAAATATTTTCATGTGATCAAATCTGAATCATATATTTCTCTTATGCACATTGGATGATGCGTTAGGGTGGATGGTTGGAGGGAGACATTTCACAAACATCGTTTTCTATGATTCAAAACTTGAACCACCTAAAGATTCCTCATGTCTCTCTTCCTTACTGTTGTATATATGTATTGACCAGAGAGCCAATGAAGACAGAACAAACATCAAAGCATTTTCTTCATCTCAAAACAGAGAAAGAAATCTCAAACAAAAATGGCTGTCTCTTTCCATGGTCGTTCTAACAACTGCCCCTCTATACAACACCCACAAGCTGCTCATATCGATGAGCAATTGACCCGATTGAGATCTTCTGAGGCAGCCTCATCAACTTCCAGCTCTTCTATATACCAAAGACTAAGCAACCTTCAAGATTTACATGATTCTCTTGACAAGATGCTTCGCCTATTTATCACCAACCAGGCTTTATCTCAAGATCAGATTGAAAAGCTTCTTGATGGATCCCTCAGGATCTTGGATTTGTGCAACGTCGCCAAGGACGCTTTGTCACAGATGAAAGAAGGTCTCCAGGAGATCCAATCTATTCTACGAAGAAAGCGTGGAGATTTATCCGCAGAGGTCAAGAAATACTTAGCCACAAGAAATTTCATGAAGAAGTCATTCCAAAAAGTACTCAAGAATTTGAAAGTGAGCCAAAACAAAGAGGACACCGATGAATCAGTGGTTGTATTTGGAGAAGCAGAAGCCGTAACAATTGCTCTGTTTGGATCTCTGTTTAGCTTCATGTCCGGATCAAAGGCTTGTGTAAAATGGCCATTGGTCTCAAAGCTGATGAGCCAGAACAAAGCTACGTGTGAAGCAGAAACAAATGAATTCACAAGAGTGGATTCTGAGTTCCAATCTAAGAAGTCATTGAAGATGGAAGATGTGCAGATCCTAGAGTCGTGCATTCAAGATCTTGAAGATGGAATTGAGTCACTCTCAAAGTCATTGATCAAATACAGAGTCTCACTTCTTAACATCTTATAAGTCATCGCGCCTATAAAATCTTGTACAGAAATGGAAATGTTATATAATATACCTCTAAATGAGAATAGAAAGAAACAATTTTTTTGCCATATAAAAAAATATAACCTTTGCTCGTCTTGCCTATCTATTGTTTTTCATATTTTTTGCCTAAATTTTTACTCATAAATAATCTTCAGAAACAAGCGGTGCTTCATAAAATCGACGAATAAGTACAAAAATCTTCGAAAAGGATGTCTTCCGATGAGTAATTCCCACTGGTCACTAGGCGTGATCAGACCATAGGACTTGTAGTTGTTACTTTCAACCCAAGAAACTGGACAGACTAGAATCTCCTTCTAGTTCAAAAGTGTTAGAGCCTAAGTATTATCACATTATGCAATTCTTGTTCTATTAGTAAAAGTCACAAAAACTCTTTTATTATAATATAATATGCCACTCGTACATACCTTGAGGAAGGCGTAACCTAGTATCCGAGAAGCCCTAATCCAATCAAATTCATGTGTGCCCTAATTTGAGTGTCGGGCTTTTTTCAAGTGACATGACACTATACCCCTTATAACAGAAGATCTCTTTGTGCCCAGGTGTGATGACTCTTCTTCTCTTTCCTCTTCTGTTTCGCTAAAATATTTTCCTTTGATTTCTGTTTGTATCATCTACTGGTTCGTTTGTGAGCACTGATAAAATATAAGATTCATGTAGTTATTTAATGCTTGATCAAATTACCAATTCAAGATCCTTATTCATCGGCTTTGACGTGTATTTCAAGGTTCGACTGGTTCGTTCTCATTTTTGTTTCTTTTGAATCATTTCCATTGTTTCCCGGCCGCCATTAAGCCGTGTACAGAGCTTGTTGTTAATCTTTTACTTTTGAACTATTGGTTCATAACAGAGATGCGAAACAGAGCAATAGTAAAAAGGCCAAACACGGCCAAAGATTTGTCCTTGATGTTGTACAACCTTCTTATTCTTGAATACATTTTCGAATGATTTCTCAAGAGACTGTCTTGATGTTGCGTATCTCTTTTCATATCCCAATAGAACTCTGCGATTTTCTTCTTACTGTTCTTCAATCTCTCTTTGTCTTTGGAAAATAGAAAAGCAAGAAGACGCTGAAGCTGCTTCATTAGATTTCAATCGGTACAAATTGATCATTAACATGAGCAGCTTGTGAATGTTTTCCTTGTCGCTAGATGCCAAAATTATATATACATATATCAATTGAAAAGAATAAACGAATGTGCATGAGGTGATGGTAACAGCACCGTTCGTGCATATATTCGCTCTCAAAACCACTCTGTACTCCAGCTCATGTTAATACCACTAGAGCTTCATATAAACTTAAAGAGATCAAAATTTGTAGTGTAGGAGGCAGACAATATCTGAAACAACCTCCAAAATATTAATTTTATCTGGTGCACATGAATGTATCCACGAGTGGCGCGTTAATATCATATTCTTCAATGAGACAAGCCCTGCTGGTTTTGCCTTAACCTACACCAAGAAGGTGCAGAGTCTTTTGCTGTATTAATTGTAAGATAATAGATGCGACTAAATTATATATGCTTCCTTATTTATGAAGCTGTGGCTGGAGGGAGGGAGACATTGCAGAAACATTGTTGAACCAACTTTAATTAAGATTCCAAATGTTTCCCTTCTCTAGAGGTGTATATATGTAATCACCAGAGAACCAATGAAGACATAACAAACATATTTTAGCTCTCTAAGCCTTCTCTGAATCTCAAAACAAGAAAGCAAAGCTAAACCAGAAAAAATGGCAGTTTCTTACCATGTTCGCTCTAACAGCTTCCCCTCAAGACAACACCCTCAAGCCGCTCATGTCGATGAGCAATTGAACCGACTGAGATCTTCTGAGGCAGCTTCTTCATCTTCAAGCTCTTCGATCTGCCAAAGACTTATCAACCTTCAAGATTTACATGATTCTCTTGACAAGATGCTTCGCTTGCCCGTCACCCACCAAACTTTATCTCAACAGCACATTGAGAAGCTTCTTGATGGATCTATCAAGATCTTGGATTTGTGCAACATTGCAAAGGATGGTTTGTCACAAATGAAAGAGAGTCTCAAAGAGATCCAATCGATTGTAAGAAGAAAGCGTGGAGATCTATCGGCTGAGGTCAAGAAATACTTAGCCTCAAGGAAGTTTCTCAAGAAATCATTCCAAATAGTACTCAAGAGTTTGAAAACCGGCCAAAACAAAAACAAGGCCGGGTCTTTGGCTGTGTTTGGAGAAGCAGAAGCTGTAACAGTTGCTTTGTTTGAATCTCTATTTAGCTTCATTTCTGGATCAAAGGCTTGTGGCAAATGGTCACTCGTCTCAAAGATGATGAGCCAGAACAAAGTTACATGTGAAGCGGAAGCCAATGAATTCACAAGAGTGGACTTGGAGTTCCAATCCGAGAAGTCTTTGAAGGTGGAGGATGTGCAGATCCTAGAGTCATGCATTCAAGATCTTGAAGATGGAATTGAGTCACTCTCTAAATCTTTGATCAAATACAGAGTCTCAATCCTTAACATCTAATAGGTCATTGTGCCCACAAAGTTTTGTACAAATAGGAGATGTAAACGTTAACTCTCATAAACTAATACAAGCTTATTTCATATGATTAAATTTTATCTTTTCTTCCTTCTTTCTCCACATAAGAACACAATAATTTTCAAGAAACAAAACACTTGGCATTTACAGTTGAAATTGATTTTTATCCCTCAAATTTCACCATCCTATATTTTCCAGTGAGGAAACTTTATCTCGACATATCATGTGCCATCTTTGTACTTCCACATGTTCTTCAATACTTTATAATTTTGAAACCATGTTAATTATGGATTAAATCTTATTCTAATCTCGTTTCTTTTGCATCTTCACATGCCTTTAATCGACGAATGCGGATCTTACCCATATTTCATCATGTACCCATACTTTAAAATAATTCTTGATTTATGGGTCAAGAGCACTTGATATTTATCTCTTAACCTGGTTTTTTACTACGTATATCAATACAAAAATTTGGTTAAATTAAATGGTAAAAAAATATATATATATGTCTCTACACACTATAACGGTTTGACTCTGATCTTTACTCTGTAATGCTCTGTTTTATATTGTTACTCTGTTTTACTCGATTTATATTATCGTTACTCTGTTTTTCTCTGTTTATGAACATGTCAATCTTTTCTAGTTCGTTAGTTTTAACCATAGTGTAAACATTTACTGATGGACTTTGACTGTGACTTAGAGCTGAAGATAAAATCAAAGTCTGTATCAAGTACTAAAGCTGTAAAGGCTTAAGCCTCCTTCTAGTTTGCCAAACTTACATTTTTTTCGTGTTTAGTTCCTATTGTCGCTAGATGTTTTGTGTCAATTCATATTTTTGTAAATGACATAATTGTGATCCGAAGCACAAAATCTTGGATTATAACAGAGAAGAAAACAGAGCAACTGTAAGAGATTCTGCTTTTTAAACACAACCAAAGATTCTTCCTCGACGTTGTTTAGTTTTGTATAACCTTCATATTCTTGACTAGTTTTTGGATCGATACACTTCTTGAATACCGCTCTGTCTTTTGCAACAAGAAGAGCTGGAAGATATGTCGAAGCGACTTCATTACATCTCAATCTCTCTTCAACATGAGCAGCTTGTGGTTGGTGCCTTGAAAGGAGAGCGCTTACGCTATTTATTTTACCTTCATTAACTTTATGGTCAATCGATATAGGATACAAACTTGATTATTTTAAAGATAATAGTTGCGATGTTTATGGATTGTCTCCCTCCAAACAACCCTGCATTAGCGAAAAAATGATATTCCACTTCATGTCATTACCATAATGAGCATTAAAATATTTGGAGAAATAAAATTTTGCAATGTAGGAGGCAGACAAGATCTGAATTTAGCCAACGAAGGTTTAAGATAATTAAGATGGTGCACATGAATGCATCCACGAGTTGCGCTGATATCATATGCTTCAATGAGACAAGCCTTGCTGGTTTTGCATTCACCTAAACCAATAAGATGTTAGTCGTTCGCGCATCAACATTAGTTTATAAGATTATCCATGTGATTAAATCTGAATCATATCTTTTTATATTATTATTATTATCGCTGTCAAGTATTAAAATTTGAACAGACCTTAAGATTCCTCATGTCTTCCTTTACTCAAGGTGTATATAAGCTTTGACAAGATAGCCACAATGAAGGCAGAACAATAGATCTTTCAGCTTTCTAAGTATTGCCTTCATCTGAAAAAAAGAGAAAGAAAGCTCACACTTTTATGGCGGTCTCCTTCCATGTTCGCTCTAACAGTTTCCCCTCAAGACAACACCCTCAAGCTGCTCATGTCGATGAACAGTTGACCCGGTTGAGATCTTCTGAGGCATCTTCAAGCTCTTCTATTTGCCAAAGACTTAGCAACCTTCAAGATTTACATGATTCTCTTGATACGATGATTCGCCTATCTATCACCAACCAGGCTTCATCTCAAGAACAAATTGAGAAGCTTCTTGATGGATCCCTCAAGATCTTAGATTTATGCAATATCACCAAGGACGCTTTGTCGCAGATGAAAGAGGGTCTCATGGAAATCCAGTCGATTCTACGAAGAAAGCGTGGAGATCTATCGAGCGAGGTCAAGAATACTTATCCTCGAGAAAGTCTCTCAGGAAATCATTCCAAAAAGTAGTCAAGAATTCGAAAGTCTGCCAAAACAAAGAGAACGAAGAGTCTTTGGCTGTGTTTGGAGAAGCAGAAGCTGTAACAGTTGCTCTGTTTCAATCTCTGTTTAGCTTCATGTCCGGATCAAAGGCTTGTGCCAAATGGTCTTTGGTCTCAAAGCTGATGAACCAGAACAAAGTTACAATTGAAGCAGAAGCAAATGAATTCACAAAGGTGGATTCGGAGTTCCAGTCCGAGAAGTCATTGAAGATTGAGGATGTGCAGATCAAATACAGAGTGTCAATTCTTAACATTCTTTAGGTCACTGAGCCTACAAATTTTTGTACAGAAAGGAAATGTGAATACCTCTAAATGAGAATAGAAAGATATACTAATTTACCCTATAACTTTGCTCCTATTATCATCTTGTTCTTATTTACTTGTATGTTCGTACACTACATTAAGTTACAAAGGTAGCTAACAAAAAAATTATCTAAAATCGATCTTGTTAAACAGTATTTAGAAAGGAAAAAAAAATCTGAAATTCCTAAATATACATCAACCAGTGGACTTTTGTTACTTTCACCCCAAGAAACTGTGTAGACTTAGATCTTCTTCAGCACTTCATCTGTTCCTCATATGTTCATTACTGTTTTGTGGTTTCTTAGAGCACCCGCATTGGTTAAGACACTCTTAGAGTGTCTCAAAAATAAATTATTATTACTTTTTAATATACTTTAATTAAATTATCAATTTTTAAATTAAAAATTAAATTTGGACCAATAAGAATGGGCCAAATGTCATAAGGTGTCTCAGAANAGACAATTTTCATGTGCTAATTAGTACCCTAACTTTTAAAAATGGGTATATTAGTACCCTTACAATTTTTTTTAGGCCAATTCATACCTTGACTTTTCTTCCGTTAGTCAACCCCGTTTATTTTTAAACAGAGGTGACTCGGACGCCATGGTGGTTGCCTCCTTAGAACGGTGTGCAAATACGACGGCGTTTTTTTTTTAAAAAAGGGGAAAACGACACCGTTTTGAATGAGGAGAGAAATTAAAAAGAAAAAGCAGTCGTGACTTTTCCCTTTCTTCTTCGTCGACTGTGTGTGAGTAGAGATTACAGTTTCTACAAAGGTTGATATTGATCTTGATCGAAAGCTAGGGATTGGGTAGTAATCAAATCTAATTTCGAAGTTGGATGTGAAATTGCTTTGCAGGGGTCTCAATTTACCATCAAAAATGAGGTAAGTCGACAATGTTAGGGTTTTGGATTGATTTTTGGTATCGAGCATAAAATTGTTTTTTACTTTTCATTTGTTTAACCTTTTCGAATCTAAAATTCATGTCTAATGTCAATTATATGTTCTTTTTTGCAGTGAGAATTGTATGTTCCAAATATATAACAGAGGAAGGTTTGAGAAGTATTTGCACGGCAGTGTTTATTACGACGGTGGCTCGAGGCAGGAACTTGTTACATCGGCGGCGTCATTGTTTCAGTCTTTGCCGGTAAGCATATATGGACAGAGATTGTGGTACAAATTGCCGGATGAGGAGTTTGATGAGCTGAAGATATTGTGTGATGGAGGTGGAAATTACGGAAAGTTGTGTTTAGCATCTAACTCGACAAAAAATTTCGAAGTTTATATGGAGGTTGATGAAGATATGGAAGGAAATCAAGATGAAGCAAGGGAGGAAGAAAGAGAAGAAGAAAGAGCGGAAGAAAGAGTGGACAGAAGAGATGGGGAAAGAATTGGAGATGATGTAAGAAGAGCTGAAGAGGAGATGTCTGCTGAGGAAGCTCGTGTTCAGGCCGTAGTAGCCACTTTTGTAGACGAAGAGGAGAACGATGATTATGGGAAACAGACTCCTCCTGCATCGGACAGTGAAGAAGTTGATAATGTGAGATCTTGTTATGATAGGTGGAGAGGGGGTAGAGGAGAGCTGAAGATTGCACAATTGTTTGATAGTGTCGAAGAGTTTAGAGAGGCTGTCTTGGAATATGCATTAAAAAGGAGTTGGAATATCCAGTACACAAGATGGGCGGCTAAAAAATCTGTGGCTAAATGTGGTATAGATGAATGCGAGTGGAGAATCTATTGTTCATATGACGAAACTGTCTCAATGTGGATGGTGAAGACGTATCAAGAGGAACACACTTGTCACAAAGATGGAAGGTGTAAGATTTTGACTGAAAGTGTCATTAGCGACATGTTCATCCATGAGTTGAGAGAGGATTCTCAACTGAAACCGAGAGTGATGCAAGAGAGGATCCATGAGCGGTACAATGTCGCTCCTTCACATGATCAATGTCGAAAGGCTAAGAAGAGAGCTTTGGCATTAATTGACGAAGAATTTGATGAACAATATCGAAGGATGAAAGACTACATAGAGCAAATTCTAGAGTAAGTATTTATGTTAATGTTTTTTTGTTATTTTGTTGTTGCTAAAATATATGATAGTAATATTTTTTTACTGAGTCAGGACAAACCAAGACTCGACAGTGGAGGTGCGGACAGTGGTGGGAGACAATGGGAAAGAAGTTTTCGATAGTTTCTATATGTGTTTTGCCGGACTTCGTGATACTTGGAAGAACTATTGTCGACCAATATTCGGGATTGATGGTTGCTTCTTGAATTGTCCAACACAAAAGGTCAGCTCTTGGCAGCTGTTGGAAGAGATGCAAACAACCAAATTTATCCTTTTGCGTGGGCTGTTGTTCAAGCAGAGAACACCGAGAGCTGGTTATGGTTCGTTCAACATCTGAAAAAAGACTTGGATCTTGGACTTGGTAGTGGTTTCACCATCATATCCGATAGACAAAAGGTATGTTTAAGGGTGATTTCTGTTTAACATTGATTTTCATTTACATATTTTATTTTCACAATGATTTTGACATATCTTGATTTTGACAATGGTTATTTAGGGATTCTTAAATGTTGTAGGGGAAGAATTACCAGAGATTGAGCACCGAATGTGTGCTCGACACATCTACGGCAATATGCGGAAAGTGTATACGAAGAAGGCCGCGGATGAAAGGTTTGTTTTGGAAAGTTGTGGAGAGTTTTAATGAGGCTGATTACAAAGCAAATTTGAAGAAAATGAGGGTATATGATGAAGATGTCTACCAAGAATTCATGAAGAGGAATCCAGAAAACTGTAGTCGATCTTTCTTCACGACGACGTCCTGCTGTGAAGATGCACTAAACAATTTTTCAGAGTCTTATAACAAAGCTATTGACAAAGCACGTGCAATGCCTGTGATTGAGAGTTTAGAGACGATGAGAAGACAGGCTATGGTGAGGATTGAGCAGCGACGGAGGAAAACTCGCAAACATAAAGGAAAACACAGTCTAAAGGTTGGACTTGTCATCGCTGAAGAGGATAGAGAGGTTAAATTGTGTAGATCAATCTCTGGCCGTGATCATGTCTTTGAAGTGAGCGAGAGAGGTCAAAACTACACAGTTAATATGAAGAACAAGACATGTATCTGTAGGAGATGGGATCTAACTGGGATTCCATGCCGTCATGCCCTTCGAGTCGTCTTTGACAAGAAGACATATAAGAAAGATGATCTCGTTTCAGATTGGTATCTAACTTCTAAGTGGCAGGATCAATACATTAATTCCATCGAGCCTGTCAATGGAATGAAGTTCTGGAACCAAAGTGGTGAAGCAGCGATCGATGCACCTGAAAGAGAGATTAATAAGGGTCGGAGAAGGAAACCAGAGAAGAGGCTGAAGTCAGTTACGGAGTCGCCAACTAAGGGGAAAAAGGTTTCCAGCCATGGACGTACAATGCATTGCTACCGGTGTAATATGGAGGGACATTACGCGAGCACATGTATTAATGCTGGAGTCCCTTTTAAGCCCAGAAAGCCAAGGAAGCCTAAGAAGAGCAAGACAGGAGACCAAGTTCATGAAACCATAACACTTGGTAGTGGAGAAGGTCCTTCTCAAACTCAACCATCTCAAACTTAAGAGAATTTTTTGGTGTTGTCATCTCCATAGTTATCTGTGTCTAAAACCATGTTTTTTTTGCGGCTGAATATGTTTTCTTTGTAAACGATGTTGGTTATTTTGGCTGAATCTTGTTTTGCCTCCTTTTGTTTTGTAAACCATGTTGTGTTTTAGACCTTTATTAAGCCATATTTGATATTTTCAGTCCCTAAATAACCATATTTTCAGTCCCTAAACAACAATTTTCAAGCCATCAGAATACAACAATATAGTCAAAGAGTATACCCTAACTAAGCACAATAACGAAAGTAACCAGCGAACACAACAACTCCACACACAAACATACACTTCAACAAGCGTATCTCAGTTTTCATTGCCTCCATCTCTTTTTCATAACCACGAACAAAGCTCTTCAAGTCTTTCACGTCTTTCTCAATGCAATTGACCATGGCTTCACAAGTGCTTGTGTTGGCCTCCAAATTCTTCATCGACTCCTTCATGAAAAACAGCTCCTCTACCATAGACTCATCTGTCCATTTAAACAGATGGTAGTTGTCCTATCACAAGATAAAATCTCTTGTCAATTCGTGATTTAATGCCACTTACAAGTTCAATACACAACTAAACAACAAATTATACTTCTGAAGTTAAACTTTTGTTTACCTTTTCCGTACCATTTGGACAACAATGGAAGAGCCTTCCGGAATTTTTAGAAGTTCCTGAAGTTTTTATCAAAGAACCTTCTCCACACCTACAAACATTGGGCATACCCTTATGTCCTACAGGCACACCTCGACACATACTGACAGTAAAACCTGCAAAATGTGAAATCGAAATCGAAATTGAAATTGAAATTACTACAAGAAGAAATCGATATCCAAATATCAAACAACTTAATTTACAACCCTAAACCTACCTGGAATCTCCGATGAAGCGTTTGAACTCGACGATGAAGCCATTCCGATTTGATTTAAAAACCACCCAAACCCTAGCTATCGATGTTCTTCTCCAATTTCAGTGTTTCAAGTCGAAGAAGAAGACATATGTCGGCTTTTTCTTTTTAATTTCTCTCTTTTTTTAAAACGCCGTCGTATTTGCACACCGTTCTAAGGAGGCAACCACCGTGGCGTCCGAGTCACCTCCGTTTAAAAATAAACGGGGTTGATTAACGGAAGAAAAGTCAATGTATGAATTGGCCTAAAAAATTATAAGAGTACTAATATACCCATTTTTAAAAGTTAGGGTACTAATTAGCACATGAAAATTGTCTAATCGGTACCATTTGTTAATGTTCATATACTAATCGGCCTTTTTCCCGTTGTGATTTATTTAGAAAAAACAAACAAAAACTTGTGTACACTGTCTTGACGGTTTGGGCCTATACTTTATTCAGGCCCAGAAATTAGATAAGGAAAAACCCAAAGTAGTCAAAATCGATTCATCTTCTTCGGTATGATCGAAATCGGCAAAGTGAACCAACAATGGCCGTTTCTCCGTTATTCCTCTCACTCCTCTCTCTCCTTTCTCTTCCCATTTCCGACGCCGCCTCCGATGCCTACCCTTCCATTCCCGGAACCACTCCTGTCGACGGAGGTTTCGCCGATGAACTCAAGCCCATCCGCCGTGAGGTATACGGCGAAGGAAAAATCTTCGACATCAGTCACCGTTACACGCCGGATATGCCGTCGTGGGGCTCATCGGAAGGACTCGGACGGTTTCTCTGGTTAGCTGCGAGTATGAAGAACGGATCTCTCGCTAACAACTCCGAGATGAAGATCGCGACGCACACTGGTACTCACGTTGATTCCCCTGGCCACGTCTACGACAGCTACTACGACGCTGGTTTCGATGTAGACTCGCTTGATCTCCAAGTTCTCAATGGTATAACCTCTGTTTCATGCGAAGGCCTTCTTCCCTTTGTATTTTCTCTTTCGAATTGGTGAAGATTTGGGTTTTCGTTTGTAGGTCCTGCTTTGTTGGTTGATGTTCCCAGGGATAAGAACATAACTGGTATGTGAATTTGTGCTCGCTACTAGAAACTTGAGTTGCTTCTGCTATGAATTTTGTGCAAAATCTTCAGATTCAGGATTAAAAAGTTCATGTTTCGGCTATGTTAGTTTGATTCCTTGTGATTTTGTAGCCGAAGTGATGAAATCTCTTCACATTCCAAAGGGAGTTCGTCGTGTGCTTTTCAGAACGCTGAACACTGACAGGTAATATCCAGGAATAAGGATAATTCTGATATCAATTCCTTTCTTCTTCTTCCTGTTTTGGAATTTGAAACCTGTTTTAAAATCATTTCAGTAATAAGCTTTTTGTCATATGTTGAATTCCGGGTTTCTGAAGTGAGTGTTGGATTTGTTTAACGATGGATTTTAAAAATTCAGGCGTCTTATGTTCAAGAAAGAGTTTGATACAAGCTATGTCGGTTTCATGAAGGATGGTGCGCAATGGTTGGTAGACAACACAGACATCAAACTTGTCGGTAATTTATCAAGTATCCACCTTTTGCCACCATTCATTAGATAAATCTCCATATGAATGGTGGCAAAAGGTGGATTCATCAAGATGCAGTGAAATCTCTAAGATTGGTTTTTTGATATATAAGCTGGTTGGTTGTGTTTTGGTGAAGTGGTCTCTAAGCTGAGTTTTTCATGTCAAAATCTAGGGATTGATTATCTATCAGTAGCTGCATATGATGATCTGATTCCATCCCACCTAGTATTCCTAAAAGGCCGGGTAAGCAAGCATCATCCTAAGTTTTGTTTAAGTAGATGAATTTAGAACAGTGAAGATTTGATGATGATGGTTGAGAAAATTATTAAACCTTGACAGGAGACGATACTTGTGGAGGGATTGAAGCTGGATGATGTGAAGGCAGGACTCTACTATGTTCATTGCTTACCTCTAAGACTGGTTGGAGCAGAAGGATCTCCAATTCGTTGCATCCTCATCAATTGATTTTCTCCTCGTAAACCAGCCAAATCCGGAGTTGTTTATAACCAAGTTTGCTTAGCGTTATGAACATTGGTTTATGCCAGACGTATGCAACCAATGTGGAGATTGCAGTAGGTGCAGAGAGGTGCAGAGAAGACGAAGTTGAGGAGAATGAAGCACTTAAGAAAAAGAAGAGTTTTATGATGTACTTAAGTAAGATCTTAGGCTTGACAATAAATAAATAAAAACTCTTTATCTGACGAGGTTGCAATTTAATGACTTGAAAATAAAAATTTCCTGATATTACAAAAAAAAAAAAAAAAAGGAAACTTTATAACATATACAAATCCTTGTTGAAAAAGGATTTTGTTTTCCTAATCATATTTCAGATTGGCTGCTCTAGTCTCTAATCTCTATAAATACAGCAGCATCATAACCTGAAATAAACCATCCAAATTAAACACACCCGAGAGAATAAGGAGTTCAAGAAATACCTCTTTGTTCAAGTTAACCAAATCAAAACCCTAGCTAGATATCAACGACGATGGAAGGAGTATTGCATATTGTGAAACCCTTGTTGGCTTTTGTGCCACCTTGCGCGAAGAAGGTTCCATTGAGGGAGAAAGCGATCTACACTGTGATCACTCTCTTCGTTTTTCTCTTTTGTAGTCAACTTCCTCTCTACGGTATCCACTCCACGACCGGTGCGGATCCCTTCTACTGGATGCGTGCCATTCTCGCATCAAGCCGTGGCACAGTCATGGAGCTCGGCATCGGTCCCATCGTCACATCAGGACTCGTGATGCAGCTCTTGACAGGCTTAAAGATTATCCAGGCCGACAAGGAGGACCGTGCTCTCTTGAACGGTGCTCAAAATCTACTCGGGACTCTGATCGCCATAGGTCAAGCTGTGATATACGTTCTCTCTGGGATGTACGGTCCTGTTGCGCAGCTCGGTGCCGGAAACGCAGTTCTCATCGTCCTCCAGCTTGTCTTCGGCGGAATCATCGTTCTATGTCTTGACGAGCTTCTCCAAAAGGGATACGGTCTTGGCTCAGGAATCTCTCTTTTCATAGCGACCAATCTCTCTGCGAAAGCGTTATCTGGAAAGAATTTATCCCCGTGACAATCCACGGACGTTTTGGAACCGAGTTCGAAGGCGCCGTGATCTCGCTCTTCCATAAACTGATAACTAAGTCTAGCATCCGACAAGCTTTCTTCAGACAAAACCTTCCAAACGTTACAAACTTGCTCGCAACGGTCTTGATCTTCCTCATCGTCGTGTACTTCCAAGGCTTCCGCGTTGTCTTGCCCGTTAGGTCAAAGAATTCCCGTGGTGGTGGCTTTAATTACCTGATCAAGCTCTTCTACACCTCCAACATGCCAATTATTCTCCAATCCGCTCTTGTCTCGAATCTCTACTTCATCTCTCAGCTTCTCTACAACAACTTCAGTGGCAACGTCTTGGTTAAGATGTTGGGACAGTGGAGAGAATCCGTACCAGTCGGTGGTCTCGCTTACTTAATCACACCTCCATCAAGTTTGGCGGATATGGCAGCTCATCCTTGTTACGCACTCTTCTACATAGTCTACATGCTCTCTGCTTGTGCGTTTTTCTCAAAGACGTGGATTCAGATCTCGGGGTCTTCTGCAAGAGACGTAGCAAAGCAGCTCAAGGAACAGCAATTGGTGATTCCGGGACACAGAGAGTCTAACTTGCATAAGGAGCTTAACCGCTATATCGCAACATCAGCTGCTTTTGGAGGAATGTGCATTGGTGCACTCACTGTTCTTGCTGACCTCATGGGAGCTATTGGGTTAGGGACCGGAATCTTGCTTGCCGTCTCAACCATATATCAGTGCTTCGAGACTTCCGACAAAGAAAAATCCAGCGGGCTCGGTTACTTTGGGTTCTGATCGTATGCACCATCAAACACATTCCTAAGATGTAACCCTTTTGTTTTCTGCCAATACATTCCTAAGATGTAACTTTTTCTGTCAAGACATTCCTAAGATTTGTTTGCAAGTCCATAGAAAAAAAAATTCTATAAATCCACTGAGATGAATTCCAAATTAACAGCACTAAATATCTTGTAGAAGCCAATGGGAAGGACAATAGAATAGTATTTTTTTTTTTTTATTCATAAATAATGTTAGATTCATCATATGTTAATCAGAATCCATCTTCAATGTAAAGAACAACAATTTGTATTTTTCGAAACTGTGTCCATTAAAAACTTACAACATGTATTGCATTACAACCAAACATCAAATTTTTTTCTCCCCCTATGGTTACATTACATCCCCAATCAACAATCACAGCGACAAGTATTAACCGTTTTTTTTTCTCTCTTCTTCTTAACAAGAATTTCTTGAAGCTCATCAAATTTTACAACAAGATGTAATACGTCGTGTCTCAAGAATCAAGATCCTTTGCCCCCTCGTTGTCTCTTCTCTTCGAGCTGAGCTGCTTCGTTCAACATATCTGATGCGTCTGTGTTCATGTTCAGCTTCGCTAATGCCACTGACTGCATGTAGAAAGCCGTTGGCCAGTCAGGATACACGCATTGCGCTTGCATTGCGTCGCGTAATGCTGCGTCTGGTTGATCGCATAGTAAATAGCATAGACTTCGCCGGCCAAATACAGTTGGAGAAACCATTGTTCCAACGTCGATGAACTGCCCAAAAGCATTGTATGTAACCATATGAGTTGTAATAAATATCCAGATAAAAAGGTATAAAATCCGGTCTTAACAGAAAATAAATTGATTCGGTTTCATTTTTTGTTGTCTATATCTGAGAAAATTGTAACTGAACAGAGTCTCCCGTCCAATCCGGTTTAATTGATTGGACGGGACTAAATAAATTTTGGTTTTAATCGGTTTATTTCCTATTCGGATCGATTCAGTTACAATCAATAATACCTGTGAGTAACAGTCGATGGCAGTTTTGAAATCTTTCTCGCGGAAAGCTTGATCACCGTGTTTCCGTGCGTCAAGCATATCTTTCATCTGTTGCGTCCATTCTTGGAAAGATAACTGAAATCCATAGATAAACCCCAAGAGTTAGTTAAAAGAGTTAAAACCCCTTTTTAATATCTGAAACCAAACCTATCATTTAATTACCTCGTTTGTCCCTTCGTCGTCTCTGTAATGTGTCATGACCAAAATCTGATGAATAGCTGTGAGATCCATTCTCGAGCAAGCCTCACCTAATGGTGAAAGTGGCCTCTGTGGCGTCGAAGGCGCCTCCTCGTGCTTCTTTATTCCAAGCATTACATAAGAAGGAACCTGTAACCAAAATGTTTAACACTTAAAAGACGAATTCAAGAAAAAGAAAAAAAAAAAAACTCAGTCACGCTTACGTCTGCTTTAGTTTGCAAGGGTGCAAGTGTCGCAACGAGATCTTTTGTATTGGGTCTCTCTCGAGGCTCATATTGCAAACATTGAGAGGCGAGTTCGACAACTACGGTAGCTTCTTCTGTTGAGAACTTTCCCTCGAGGTGTGAATCCATCAACAGAATAATATTTTTGCCACGTATCATATCCAGAGCCTAGAAGAAAGAGATATCACTAAATTAATACCACAGAACTTATCCACTTTTGTATATGACATGGACATCTTTCAAGATTAACTATGCAAGAACCATGAATCACCCAGTAAATACGTTGTCCTCATTACACATAACAGAAATGAGGAAAATCATGAGCAATGAGCAGATAATCCCACCCCAAAAAAAAAAAAAAAAAAACACACACCGTAATAACTTCGTATAGCATACATTATACGAANAGATAGATAAGGAACTCACATGGCTTGGAGGGATGTGCTTTCCGCTAAGCAAATCCAGAAGCACAGTTCCAAAGCTGTAAGTAACACTTTCAGGTGTCACTCTTCCTACAACACCAAAAAAATTGACAACACTGAGACTGCAATATATATATATATTCAAGGAAAAAAGGAATCGCGCAAAGCGATCAATCAGTGCTGCGAAAAAACTCAATTGTAAAAGGTAAGAGAATAAAACTATACATTTGAATCTTATGCTGATTGTAATAATGTTAAGAGAGGTGCACAAAATGATTTACCATTTCTTAGATATTCGGGTGGTGTATAAGCTAGATTTGTGCTATAACTTTTACCATCCCGACTGTTCTTCATCAAGCCGAAACATGAGAGGCGAGGATCACCATCCTACAATATTCACTCAAACAAACTCGTTAAAGTGCCGCTTTAGATCACAACGAGGTAGTAAATCTTGAGAAGAGATTAATACCTCATCAAAGAGAACCCTGTAAGCATTTAAATCATGGTACAATGGACGACCCTCGGTACTACAATAATCCAAAGCTTCAGCTATGTAATATCCTACTCGCAACCTCATGGCCCATTCAATGGTCTGATTTTCCCCTGTGAATGACCAAAAAACACAACACGTTAGGAAAAAAAATCCACCTTTCAGACATTCTAATCACCTAAACTACTCTCTTTAATCCATCTAACATAAACCATACTCAGCTGCAAGGCCTTGAAATTGGCAAACATTGGATACTGAAAGAGACTAAATTTCACAGCTTTACAGACACATTTCAACTTATACAGCCTAAAAGATTCACTACGAGATGCATCATTCTAATGGGAAACAGGTAGAGAGAATCATTAGGCATACAATGGAACAAATGCTTAGCAAGAGTATCATTAGGCATGAACTCAGCAACAAGAAGCCTTTCATCTCCATCGCAACAATATCCAATCAAATTCGCCAGCCGATTATGCCTGAATTTCCCCACACCCCATGCCTCTTCCTGCAACAAAATTGTAGAAACACAGATTTCATGGAAAAAAAATCCAATTAACGATTAATCAATCGAACAATTGAAGGGTTTTTTTTTTTTTTGTTACCGCGAATTGTTTAGGATCAGGCCAAGCCATCTTCGTGAACTTCTTGACGGCGATCCAGCGACGGTTCTGAAGTCGGCCTTTATAGACAAGATTTGGGGCTTTCTCGCCGCTTTCTGATACGATGTTGTCGGAGCTGAAGTTGTTGGTGGCTGCTTTGAGGTCAGCGAAAGAGAACTCAGAGAAAGACGGGATTCCTCCTCCTCCTCCTCCTCCAACTACACCACCAGCTCCGCCGCCTCCGATTCCGCCGTTATCGAGTCCAGCAGCCGCCGTGGCACCGCCGTGGTGCTTTTGAGACAGTTGTAGCGGCTGAGCTCCATCTTTACCAAGCGGGTTTTCACCCCGACACAAGGATTGACAACAACCCATGAACAATTTTTTCTCACGAAACAAAGCGAGTCGGAAAGTGTTTCTCTTTCGCTCCTTGTAAGAGAGAGAAAGAAAGAGAGACGATAGTGGTGGAAAATTAAAAACTGGATTTTTATTATTTTCTTTTGTCTTTTTGACTCCTGAGGTAAGTTTCTGAAACGTTGTCTCCTACTTGTCAATATGGTACCACTGAAAAAAAAGTTTAAATTAACAAACTAAACATTTGATTATATAATTCTAACATATCGTAGTAAATTTTGATCATGGTCAATTATAGATTTTATTATTAAAAGATCATTCAATTTCAGTTTATGTCTTTTCTTTTTTCATTGTCTTAAGAAGGTCAACTCTGAAGTCTGCACTGTTTTTTTGGGGGGTCGATAAATTGTTTAATCTTTAACCAATGGATTTGCAAACTGAAAAGCCAAAAAAACAGAAGAAGCCAACTTCTTTTGTATATACTATACTATAATACAATAAATTGATTCCGATGTTCAATGATTTACACTTTGTGGTACCAAAAGAGTTTTTGGAAAATCACATTATTGCCAGCTCAAAGTGTTTGTGATTGTAGTGACTTATCATCAACCATTCCTACTTTTGCTTTCTCGATTTTTCTTATTTTTTCAACACAACCAAGTTTTTTTTCTTCTAGTTCTAACTTCTAAGTAGCTAGTTTTTTAAAAGAAAACCTTAATTCGAGCTTCTATGTAGCTAGTTGTTTTTAAAAGGTTCGTACTTGTACAGTGTAAAGATAGAAGCGTGTGAAGAAAATCTGAAGTGTTTAGAAAGTTGATATATGAAACAGTGTGATGTTTGGATTTATATGTTTTTGCATTTCCGCTCGAAATTATTTATCTGGATTATTGACGTACCTTCTAATTAGAATAAAGTGAATATCGATTTTCTTAATTGATTTGACAGGCTGACATATTTTTTTCCATTTGAGTTCTAATTAATCACTCCGTTACCCAAAAAAAGCCATATTTTTAGGCGTAAGATTATCTACGATTGTTTCAACTATCAACATCCTCCACATTGTCTTCTCTCTCTTCCACATCATCTCTTCTCTCTTCCACATAAAATCATCTTCAATGTATTATTCTATTTTTTACTCTAAAATAGAGTTGAGTTTTGCTCCAATATATTACTTTATTTTTTACTCTAAAAAATAATATTTTATGGTATATTATATTTCTATTTTATTATAAATATCATTTATTTGTAAGAAATTACAATTTAACCCCACTT
>PKMM01011568.1:514511-530458 GCA_002933915.1 Eutrema heterophyllum
AAAAAAAAAATTATTTGGCTTTTGAAACTCTGAATGTGTAACCATTTATTTGGAAACCACATAAAAAGATATACTAATATGGCTAAATGTTCAAAATTGTTTAAAACATGATTTGGTAACATTTTTCCACACGGCCGTGGTCCAGGGGTTTGAGGGAGGAAAGAAGTGCATGATTCGCACTAATCCTGAGTTCGAGCGCCTATGGAAACAAAATCACAATCGTGTGTAGAAGTTGGTACTAGGTTTAAGCCAAGTTAAAAACCCATAAGAGGGTTTTGTCAGTTGGGCCCATTCACTATAGACATTAGTCGGAAAGCGTAAAGTATTTCTGGTTTGGCACGAGGTAGTCAGTCCTCATATCTCGAGTATAATGTCGAAGCCTAGGTCATCAAAAAAAAAAACATTTAACATGATTTGGTAACATTTCAACAGCATATTACATATTCCCAAATTTGAATTGGATATGGTTACACGGTGCTTATTAATAAAGACAGCTAGCCTAAAATCCTGGTCAAATATGGATTAGCTTTCAAATTTTTAACTTTTACTCCTATATTATATAGTATTACTTTTTTGACAAAAAATAACTTTATATTATTTTTTAATTTATAAAATAAAATACACCGTAAAATTATCCAACATGTTTTCTATTTTCATTTGAATTTAGTTTGGACACCTATAATCATATATACATATGATACAATACTATTTTCAAAATAAATTTTTCAATTTTCTTCCTCTATAAAATAATAAGATTAATAGTTATTTTAAAATAATGTTATTGAAAGAAATATATAATGTCATATTAGTATACTATTTTTTTTTTGAACCTTAAGTATACTAATTTTGAAAGGGATAAATTGTTTTTCTACGAGGTATTAGTTTCAAAATCGAACAAAGCCACAAAGGTCTGAACAAAAAAACTGCAAATCATAATGAATAAACTCCAATGATCACCGGCAAGAGCAATAATTTGTATAATCTCAGTTTGGATGTATGCAAATGAAAAGTATGCTTGTAATGTTAGATACCTATTTTTAGCTTTGGAGAAAACAGAGCTTCAGCTTTCAATAGCACAAGAGCTGTCTCTTTGTGTTGAAAAGGCAAAGAGTGAAGTGATCCAAAGATTCTCCAATGTAATTGGCTTTTCTTATATGATTAGATGCTCAAGCACTATCGCTAATATATGTAATAAATACACATCACAACAATAATTTCTGGCACTTATTCTCTGCATGTTATATAACTTTATCTCAATTTATTATTTTGCAAAAAAATAATAAATAAAATAAAATAAAAAAATTGATCGACACACGAGACGTCAAGTTCACGCTAATCATGTTTGTCACGGCAACTCGAAGACGAGAACTATTGGCGCAGGCACTAGTTGAAAAAGAATGGACCATTGGTAATTAATAGTATTTATAGCTTCACATGAATCATTGATCTTTGAAGCTGGTCAATGATTGGGAATGGTTTGTCTCTGTATATCATAAAATATATCATAAAATGATTATTTAGCTTTATTCTTATGCATAATTGGCTGCATATCATTATACAAAAACTTTTTCTTACGACGAGAAAAACGTAAATCATTCACCATTTTTTCCCATTACATGATATCTCGTGTATTATAAAAAAGGTTCCTATGAGCAAATGCATATACGAGAAAAATGCGGAAAAACATAAAACTTCTCATCCTAAACATTAGTATTGGATAACGTGGATTAGTCAGTAGTTTAATACCGTTTAACGTAATATAGTTTCTGCAAATAATTCGATCAAAACAAAAGGCCACTGCATAGTGATTTGAAAATCATTGATGTGAGTTATTTACTGGGCCAATGCCCAATGGTACAAAAAATATCGTTTATGGAAAAGCCGAAAAGAGACGTGTGATGTGATCACTTCGAATCCAAACATTAATTTGAATCAATATAGACTATCTAGTCAGAACTTAAATGTTTTTATTTTATTAACTCTGAAGATGCATTTTATCTCTATGGTAATTTTGATTTAGATATATTAGCTTTCATGGTTAGTAAGACTTGAAGTTTTAAGTTTTTAGTAGATCAAAGTCAAACTGTTTTTCTTTTTTAATGAATACTATGAAATTGTGAAGTTTTTTGTTTGATGAGTGAGGAAAACGAAGGCGCATAATTGTTATTTGACATAACGTATGTCGAACGGAATTGAGGGGACAGATAATACCAAAAAGATAGTGCAAAAAATGCATTGTTGTTTTAGTACGCTCCTTAGACCGTAACCATTAATACTTTTTGACTTATAAAAAAAACTAGAATTTTGTGAACTTCTTGTTGTAGTTTCAGAGAAATATGTAAAGTTCATGTTCTAGTTTTTTTTTTTTTTTTGCTGAATGTATCAATACTATCAAAATAAACAACTTTTTAACCGCTAAGTCTTCAGTAATCTATGAGAAACAAAGAATTCTAAGACCGGAGAAATAATATATGACCCTTCACCGAGATCAAAAGAAAGATAGACTTGTCTGAGCTACCTTCGGATTTTACAAAATAATTGTTGAGAATTATCAAAAGTTTTTGTCCTAAGCATCTTATGTCCACTGCCCGAATTTTAAAATTATTAGACTCAACTAATATCTGCGGCCTGCGTTATATGTGGGTATACTATCAAGTTAACAAACCTTTCGCTACCATAGCATGTAAACCATCCGGTTCAAAGCCAATTGCACTCAACCGCATCTGTTAACCGCAATTGGCCACCTTTTTATCCCGGTTTCTGCCTCCTCTGCGATTATCATCCTGATGAAGCTCTTCTTGCCCGAGTCTCAGTAAGGAGTTACAGATTATTCCAGAAGGTTTTCCGGTATACTAAACCGCAAAACCGAGTATTCCGGCATTGCAAGATCAGGAAACAGCTCATGGGATTCGAATTGAATTAATAAAGCAAAGATCTTCCTGCTGTTTTGCTTATTATTCCTCTTCTTCCTCTAGTTCTCGTGGAGCAGTTTCTTCTTCAGCGCGCAGTAAGAGATCATCATAAGCTCTCATAGACTCAGCAGTGAATCTCTCCATAGCTTCAAAAATCCGCTGCAAACTACCTTGTAAACTATCATTGCTAGTATCGCTTTGGTAGACAACGTTACCGGATAGCGAAAGACTATTATTACCATCACCCGGTGCCACGAGAACCATTTTCTTTTCCAGTGCTTGAATCTCTCTATGTATCCTCTGTTCTTCCCTGTCCATGTTCCTAACTTTCTTCTCTGAATCACCGTGCCCCATCATCGTCGTTTCTAACCGATCTTGTTCCCAAAGCTGAAGCACGCTTGTAGTGAAACTGCGCATTGCCTCAATAACTTCCTTCTCGGATACCCTGTCCAGAGCCTGAGACCATTGGTTACAGATCACAAAGATTGGTGGAGCTCCAATCCGACCAGGTGAAAAAGGAACAATTCCATCGGGTGTTTCCTCGGGTTCATAGAGAAGACACTTCATGAGCCATTTATTCAACTCTTTTACATAACCTTTCTGTGCGCTAACCCAGCTTGAGAATCCCAATATCCAATTAATAAGCTCATGTCCAAGCAAACTCGTTGCCTCTAGATGTTCATCCCCGAGTTTCTTGCTCGCTCTTATGGGGCCTAATCCTCGAGCTTCCCTAATAGCCTGACACTGACTTTGATGACACTCAAGCATCGCTTTCCACATTCTTGTAAGCCTGAGAAAAAACTTGAGTCAACATTTCCAATTGCAAATATCTAAATATATATAATATATATATATATATATATAAATATCTATTCGGAGGCAAAGTTGTACCCTTGAATCAATGCATTCAATTGCGGCCATAGGTCTTCATCTCTTATCTTATTAATTGTAACAGATATTTTATCGACAACCTGAATCGCAATCCGTATCTTTGTGGACATGTCTCTCACTAATTTCCGTGTTGTATCTACTTTATTAGCCTCAGCACCTCTTTGATCCAAACGCTTTAGCTTCCTTAGCTTTTTCTCGTGAGCTACACGCAATTTTTCCTCGGCCTACACAGGAGTAGAAGCTTCTTCAGACAAAGTACCAGAACAGATCACAATGGTCTAAGATCAAACATTACCTTCACTTCGTGGTAAAGCTTCTTCTCCCATAGATGGAGCTTGTGCAATGTTGAAGAAAGATTCCTCGACCTAGAAGCAAGCTCTTCTTCAATGTCTGCATAACTTGGCGGCGCAGCAGCAGCAGAAGAAGAAGACGATCCTCCAGAGGTAGAAGGAAGCGAAGAAGTAACTCCGTGCAACAACTTGGATGAAGCTGCTCCGATTCACACACACAAAAAGTTTCAAACTTTACTTAATCAGTTGCAGAAAGCTGAGAACTTTAAGTAACAGCATTGAAAGATGACTGATAAATTCGACAAAATCCAAAAGTAGACGATCATTTATTACCATGTTTGCGACCATAAGGATGCTTCCCCACTTCAAGTATTTTGGCGATCTCACTTCCCGACTCTGCAGCCTTCACGAATTGACTCTCGATCACTTTCGCAACCTCAGGCACCGGACGTGGCCCTCCTCCTCCTCCACCACCACCGCCACGTGTGGCCGTGGCATTGCTCCGTCTTTCCTCGTTCCCAGCATCTTCAACAACCGTCTTCTCAACGACGTGCACTTCGTACTCCACCCCTTTCTTCTCCACCGACACGCTTGGTCTAGACTGATACATGGACGCATCTGCGGCATCGCCACCGCCTCCGCCGCTAGTGCTCGCGCCGGATTTTTCAGCTGGTGGTGGCGGAGACGGAGGCTCTTCCCTGTAAACGGCGGCGGGTTTCGGTTGATTATAACCACCGGCGGCGAATTTCGGTTTCCCGTGAACTTCCTTAACAACCTCGTACTGTGAATCGTCGTCCTCCAGCTCCGGAATACCTTCTTCCTCTCTTAACTCTCTCGAATCTCGACTCGGAGTATACGGAGGATAATAAGTGTCGAACGGATTCAAAAAATCCCACCCGTTAGACCTAGGCGGCGACGGAGGAGGCGGAGGCGGTTTCGAGGCAGCCGCCGCAGAAGCAGCAGTTGAAGAACCGTAGAATCCGGGTCCGGGTCCGGGATTTGAGTATCCGAAATATGAATTGGGAGGATATGGATTGTAATTAGAGGAAGATGATGATTCGCCCATGTAGACTCTTTGAGGGCTATTTGGTCTTTGCTCATAGATGACTGAAGGGGGCATCGATTTGTTCTTCATGTAATTCATGTGCATATAGCTCCCTCCCGAGTAAGGAGGAGGAGGAAGATGACCCATCATTTCCGGATTCGGGTATCGGGTATAACCCGGTTGTTCCATGTAAGGTCCGGACTCGTGTATTGGGAAATTGCCGAGATGGTGGTGTTGAGGAGAGTGATGATGCAACGAATCCGAATCCAAATCCAAATGGCCTTCTTCATCATCATCATCATTATCGGAATCCGAATCGAATTCGAGATGACCCGAATCAGAACCCGAACCCGAGTGAGCGTGCTTGTGGGAAGAAGGTAGCTTTGCTTTTTTGGGGAAATTTCCTCCGTCTTCTTCTCCTTCAGGGTCGCCTTTTCTCTGAGGAGGAAGATTAAGCCTCGGAGAATCTCCGCCGCCGTTAGCGCCGCCTGAAGCGACGAAGCGGTGGTGGTGGTTGATAAAGAGATGGAGTGAGTGACCGATTCCTCTAAGCGAGTGAGTGTACGCCACGTGTGATTCAGCTAAAAGGTAACGTTGCTGAATCGCCGCTTCTAGGAAACCGCAGCGTTCACGGCAAAGAGCAACCGCCGGAAGATCGTCGAGCTTAGAACTTGTACAACCCATCAATAATTCCCAAAAACAAAAAAAAACAAATTTAAATTAAGAAAAAAGAAAGGAAACAAAAAAAAAAAGCAAAACCCAAGATTTGAAATCAGGTCAGAGAAACGAAATTAAAAGGAAAAAGAAAGAGAGAGAGAGAGAGTTGAAAGGTAGGTGATAGGAATAAGAGATGGAGGCGCATAAGGGGCAAAGAAGGTGTGGGTTGATGGTGATAGAAAGAAAGTGTGAAGTGATTGTTTTCTCGAGAAAAAATAAAATTATTTCAGTTTAGGGCAAGAAAAAGAAAAAGAAAAAGAAGAGAGATAATTCATTTAGCTCAAGAAGAAGAAGAAGAAGAATGAAAAAAAAAGGGAAAAGTTGAGAAAGAAGAAAAAAACAGCCAAGGACTGTGAAGGAATCTTGCCAGCACCGAGATTTTCGTCCGTTTCTCCCATAGGATGAGTCGGTGTTTTATTCTTCATTTTCTTTTTTAGGTAATTAATTACTATAATCTCCTTTTCAGAAAATTAATTAACCAAAACTCGGATTTAAGGAGGGAACACAAAAAAAGAATTTATTTTTTTTGTTGTTGTTGAAAAATGAGAACTTTTTAGGACAGTACTTTGAGAGGTTCAGACAGATGACATGGATCTTAAAAAAAAGATACGGGTAGTTTTGATCTTTAAGTTTAAAATGCAAGTACTACTATTCAACTTTGGCTTTAAGTTTTGACGGTAACTTTGACCCGTTTTGACCATTTTTGCTAATTCCCAAAATACCCTTTGCTGTAGTCTTTAATTACGTAACGACAGTATTTGATTTGGACAATTTAAATCCTAATATTACATGATGGTAACGGGTAACGTAAGAAATTGAATGATGAAATGTACAGAACTTCTGTTTGTTATTAATGAATCAATACTTAATTGTATAGAGAGTCAAAATTTAATATTGATTATAGTTGAAGGAAATAAATGATTTTTTTTTTATATTAACAAAACAAAAATCTTCGTATTGTAGTTGGTTTGGGTGTTCAAACTAATGACGTAACTAAATGGATGTAGTTACCAAAACAGCACTTCAGGCTTCAGGTGTGATGCTAACGTCGTCAGGGTTATTCCTCTCTCGTTGACTAGACCTTTTTATTTTATTTTATTGATGTATATTATATCATCTGAAACAAAAACTACATGTATATAAGATACATTAATAAAAAAGTACTTAATACTAATATATAGGTAAGAGTCAATGAAAATTTAATTGCACGAGTCAACCATGCTTTCCGGATTCAAGTGTGGAAAAAAATAGAATATTGGGTAGATTTTATTCTAGACCATAAAATCTTGGATTTTCAGTCTGTAACGTTTGTTTGGGCTGAAAACGAAGATGAGGGAATCTTCTTCTCGAACAGAATTTGAACTTGATTCTGATTACCGTTAAGACAACATTTCTTTAATGGTCTGAGCTACTTTTGGATAAGATATATTACATAGTAGCTTACAAAATGTAAAAAATATATTAAAAACAAAATCATGAAGGCTAAAAGTGTGTGACGAGTTTTTTTTGTGTGTGAAAAAAGTGTGACGAGTTACGTTATTAAAAAAAAAAATCTAAAACGAGAGTTGCAGGCAAGCAAAAAAACTTGATATACACACTCAAATATGCTGATATATAAATATAGATACACGTTAATACATGGAAATAAATACATATCTTATGCAAGGTCTTGAATTAAAACTTGACGTGCAGATCATTGATATACATTCGAGCTCCATATATTCATTTTCAAACGCCGATTTTAAAAACATGGGTGATAAATTTTTCTTCTAAACACATAATAATTATATCTACTATATCTATTTTTTTTTTTGTGTGACAAAAGTATATCTAAATCTTCGTTCTAAGGTGTTATTTTCCTATCTTCATATACTTGGCGAGACGTGAATTTTGTTTCCGTTATGTTAGGCATATTTGCATATTAGATATAAAAAAATGCAAAAGACGTAACATGTTTCTACAAAATCTCCTGTACGTACCTCAACGTACTTCAAAATTAATTTTACTGAAATTACTTAAACAAAACTCATATAATTTGTAAACCGGATTCACACAACACGACAACGCTTTTTTGTTAACTTGTCACAACAAAACAGATCATGTCCACAGCGACAAAATGCGTTGACGAGTTAGCAGAACATTAATTAAAACAATCAAACAAAGCCTCAGGAATCAGGGTACATAAAAATACTTAGCATCGAAGCCTTGTAATTGATATCTAAATGCTATTTACGAAGAATAACTTGGTGCAGAAGCAACCCCTTTTGTCCCTTATGTTTTCTTTTTACTTTTTTTTTTTTTTAACAAACCCTTTTTACTTTTTATGTTTGTCTTATTTTTTGTAACAATAATCGCCTTTTTACTACATGCGAAATTCTTTTTCGTTTCCAAAATTAAGACAACTAAAAACCGGTCCGACATTTAATTAATCTGTCTGCGTTTATATTGCACATGGTAACTGTAAGTAAAGACGGAAGTAAAACTACTCCTATTTTATGTCAATAACTCATTATAGTTGAGTCGAAGGATAAAAAAGCTTCTATATCTTTAATCATTAGACCTAGCGTTAAGATTTCAAAAAAAAAATAAAAAATGATGCCTGTGATGTTTTCGAATGATTGGTCAATGTTCGAGAAATTCCATTTGATTTCAATAATAGTTGGTCATGTGGATGTTTTATACGGCAAAAATTTATGAATTTTTCCAACAAAAAAAAGAAGGTGATCCTATGGATTTCAAGAGGAGATCTTCTAGATACATATAATCTCCCACAGTACATTTTCTATTGCCAATTTCAATGGTCCATATATAAAACATAAATCAGTCAAACGGTGAAGCCAGCAATACATTCTTTGTATATCGACCGATCTTTTAAGTTTAAATCATAAATGAAAAGCATGTAATTTTTCCATATATTGCTAACCAAATTCACCAACAGCTTCTTTTCCATTTAGAAACATTCATCGTAACGAGACCAAAAGAATCTTATTCATTGTAAGTTTGTAACACAATAGATTCAATTAGTAATTGGTAATAATCTTGTACAAGAATATTCATTCCCTTGAAAACTATAAACTCCCCATGAAATTAAAACTATATAATCTCCTGATATTTTAAAAAATTATAATTTAATTTCTCAATACGTTATATGTCTACTTAAAAAGTTATCTTATAAGAACATTATCCATTTCACCGAAAGAAACAAACACAACCTAAATGTTGCATCCTTATCTTTCTTCAAGTTAGATGTTTCCGTTTTTTTTTAATTGTTTGATAAACCTATTTTTTAAAACAACGTACAAAAAAAAAACGTCTACCAAACAATAGAACAAAATTTGGTTTAGATTAGTGATGTGATTGTGTTACAACTTGTGTTCGAACCGATAGAATACATTGTTTGATAAATATATATGTTTTATAATTATGATAAATATCTTAGTGGTTTGTATAAGTGATGTGATTGTGTTATAAAACTTGGCTTCGAATCCAATAGAAAATACTTGTTTTTTTATTAAAAATGATATGGTTTATATATAAATATAGTGTTTATTTTAATTTACCCATATCAATTGAAATCAAATAAATGTGAATTTAAAAAGTAAAACAATAAGAAAGAGATGCATTTGGTTCATTAAACATATGTAGTACGTTAAAGTGGTATTATAGTAGTAAACATAATAGTATTCAAGTTGCCACACGGTTACAAATTCATACGAACGATTATATAATGTAGTAAAAATAAATGGTACGGGAATGTGAATAAAAGTCCTACTACTCCAGTCAAATAACATATACGGTATATAGTTATATAGGTAGTTTAGTTTGGCATAAATTAAATAGTATTCATGCTTTACATGAAATCCAAAATAGTAGAGATCATATTTAATTGTCTTGCAAAATTATTTGACACATGTCCAAAACCTTAGTGATGTTAGGTGCAAAATAATAAAATATAAGAAGACCGATGTTGATTCAGAGGTAATGATATTTTGAGAAAGTTACTTTGGTCCCTACCCAACTTCAATAAGTCAATTTATCGTTACATTTTGGGGAAAGAGTGATGAAGTAATTTTATATAGTATACTTGAAGTGTATGCAAAAATGAAAATGTAAAAATAAATAAAAAGAGGGAATATATAATAGTACAGTACTAAAACATTGAATTTAATGCATTGTGACGTCGTCTTCTTCTTCTTGTCCCTTTCACCTTTTTATTTTCCTCACTTTCTTTAACTTATCAAGTTAAAGCACGTTCATTGCTCAACACCATTTAATTTGCTGATTCTAGAATCTAGATAACACTATTGTTTTTTGTTTTTTTTGCCTACAGATAACAGTATTGTTTACACATGAAATTATATATTTGTTAAAGCACATGAAGTTCTATTATACTTCATTTGGATCAGATTAATCGGCATACTTCATTTACTTTCATTGTGAGTCTGTGACAACGTAACTATAGAATTTGTAACTATGGAATTTGTTGCAACAAAATTTGTCATAGCTAAATTTTATCGCAGGAAATTTGTGAATGATTTATCATAAGCGGAAAAATTATATACATGATTTTTGTGAGCATTTGCTACAAATGTTTAAACCATATGTATCATCTTACGTAATAATAAATTGATCAATATTCATCCACTAATATTTTAGATCATTGATACATGACTCGCCATTGCTCTGGCGCTCAATATATCCTGCGTTACCGCCAATAATGGTCATCGTACCAATTTTTTAAAATTAGAATTCAATTATATTATAGTATAATTATATTTGCAAATTAGCTACAAAATGAAGAATGATGTTGTAAATCAGTCTTAATTGTTACCAAAGGATAATCTTAATTTTACTTCATAGTTTCTTTAGCGTCGATTTGCGACCACAACAAAAGAAAAAAGTGAATAACTGTTATAGATCATTACAAGTAATTTTTTTTACTACATTTTGGCATATAACTACAGAAAAAGGTGTCAATATTGTACATTAGCAACCAAAAAAAAAGGTGTCAATATTGTAGATTTTTGTAATGATAATAGCATAGATATTCTCCTTATTTCTGACTTATTTAGGTACCAAACGGTACTACCGTTTCAGCTTTTAAAGTTGAATGACTGATTTTTCTTCTATAAAACTTGCTAAAAACTGCTTTTCCCATGGTATCTTAATTGATGATTTGGCTGGAAAATACAGAGAAATAAAACGTCAATCAATTGAGTAAGATATGTATTATAAAAAAATATCATAAAACTAGCATAATGAAAATATCACCTCTAGGCATATTCCCGGAGATTCTAATGTGTGATGATGATATTCAGTTGGGTTCCAATTTTCATATGTAATTCGCTACACACATGTTATGTAATTAAGTTCTGGCCACATATATGCAAACCAATATGTTACTCTCATCTCATTATTGACTGGTAGTTTCTGTTATATTATAGTCAAACGCAATCGTAGATGTCAGTGATAGATTAGGCCTTATACATTATTAACGTGAACATATGATTTAATGACCATCACATTGTGATACAACTATTTTAAATCTCTGCTATTTAGTGGGTTTGGAATAAAGTTCTGGTCAGTAATATATATTTATTGTTATTAATGTGATGGTCGTTGCTGGAAGCGGATTGAATTTAGGTTTATAGGAAGAATAAACAAAACACAGAAAGGCTTTGAAAGATGGGGAAAATTCGGCAGGCACAGAATAATCGGGCGACGACAGGTGACAGGTGACACACATTTCACTGGTGAAAAAAGGTTTACTATACACATGCTTTTCATTTCATATTTTTCTCTATAGTATTTAAATTTGTGTGTATATAATAATATATATAGTCTTAGGTCTACGACGTACGCTATTTTTGTAGTCATTTTATGCATGCATTCCATCATCCAGATTTCAATAAGGAAATTTTAGGTTTTTGATTTATCGTTTTTCTAATTTGAAGTTATTAGGAATGAGTTTTTTTTTCTTTTTCTAGTTGTAATGAGTTCTAACTTAATCGAGGCAACAAAAAATTACGTGGTTGAGCAAACTGCATTTTGCTAAATTCTTATTCGATTTATTAAAAGAAATACGACTGTTATTATTTCTAAACTTTTGATTATACAATTTCCATATTTTCCAAAGATTAATAACCTTTTTTCTACATATAAAATAGTATTTTGTCTGGTGTTTCAAAAAAACTTTCATGTGTTATCTTTTCAGTAGAAACCTTTAATAAGGAAAAAGAAAAAACAGGGAGCATCCAGTGTTGTGAATCATAAGAGAAATGTTTCTATGGTTGTAAATATTTTGGGTGACTTGTTGTGACACTGCAAAAAACACTCTCCTTCTAAATATGACAATAGTTGACATATTTTTAGATAACTTTTACTTGTTTAATAACAATATACTTTTTATTGTATATATATATATATCTTATTTTATACATACAAAAACATATATAAAAACCTACTAAAGTGGTGAACGTATTTTTAAAGAAGAGATAGAGACCATGCGTCGGTAGATTTTGAATGACTTAAACAATGTTTTATTAGCATTTTATCTTTCTAAAACACAAACAAATTGATGTTTTATATGTTCATAACTATAACATTGCCAAGACTCACTTAAATTATTTTTATATTGTAGTTGCTTTACTTATATTTATGTACTATATATACTTTGGGATTGGTTGAGGAACTCTCACCACCACTTAGCTTGGAACTCCATCCACAGTACTTTTTTGTTGTCTTCTCCTTGCTTTCTTGATATTTCAAGCGAGTTTAAGTATTTGAACTCTGCAAATAAAATCCTAGACACCGTAAATCAATCTTGTCACCAAGACTTCAGCATTCGTCTTTGCTGCCATGCTTGTGATAGTAGTTTTATAGTAAATCGTGATGATTTTTCTATATAGTTTTTTCTTCTTCTTAAATTTCATAGTTTGATTCTTGTTACTATGAAATTCACATTGTAAATTTATATTTCAATGAAATTTTTTTTTTTTTTTTTTGCGCAACTCATAATTCTCATTAACTTAAACTTTTGAAGTAATCAATTTTCATTAAAACCTAAAATAAGTATATAAACAGTTTCAAACTAAACATTTTGGCCCAAAATTTTTGGGGGAGAAGGGGGGAGAGGGGGAAGCAACGTAGAAAACCAAAAAAAAAAAAACAAAGAAAACCTAAAATTTGTTTTAGCATTGGTCGTCTCACAATCTTCACTTGGGATTGGGGTGAAGCAATCTAAAAGTTTTGTACATTATTTTTTTTCATTGGTCCAATGGTCTCTCAATTGGGAGATAAACTAAAACCAAAGTTCAAGCTTAGATTTATATACGAATGCCTAAACTATTTTTTTTTGTCGGCAATCTTTAAACTAATTAATGTCGCGTAGATCATGCCTTTTTCTTTTGAATATTACGTTCGATATAACAAGAAAAATAATGGTCAGGGAAAAAGAAATAATTACGGAAATCGATAATAGTTAGTTACCAGTAAAAAGATAAATCTTTTAATAAAGGGTTCTAAAACCAAAGAGTATATTCTCGTAAAGCCAACTAATAGAAAAGCTTCGTTTTTTTCCTGTAAAGGAAAAAGGAAAGAAGCAGAAAATTTATACTCGAAAGAATCGCTTTGACTTTCTTGTGTTCCTCCTAGGTACCAGTGATTCTTCTCATTAACTTAAGACTCTGCTTAACTTTTTTTTTATAATGGTGTAGACCTATCTGCATTTTGTGTTTAGATTTAAAATTCTATTAGAAATACATAGTGATTAAATATGAAATATACATTTAATATTTTAGAGCCATCTGTACAAATATATCATTTTTTGGGTTAAAATGATATCATTTTTTCTTAAGTCGATTCATATTGATTTCATTTTCAGTCTTTTATTTTGGCAAAAGGGTGAATTTTAGTAATTCGTAGATTACTTTTTTGTTTTTTATAGATTTTTGATGCTTCACATAAGTACTGGAGACTTTTTTTTTTTTTAAAAACACTGGTAATTAACCACATTCGATGGAAAAATAAAGAGAGGGTAATAGTACCACATTTACTCCAAAAAAAAACACACTTCAGAATTCGTTAAAATGTTTTCATTATAAATCATAAAAATTATGGCCGAGAGAGTAAGGAAGAGAATCCCAAATTTTTCTTCCACATCATTCAAAGCACAAGACAAACATACAACATCCTCTGTATTTTCTTCGATTTGTTTCCCAAAAAGCTCAAATCTTCATAGCATTGTATGAATCCAATGCAAATGTCACAGAACTTCCGGCTAGGGAGATGATCGAAACACGAACTGTAGGAGTGAAATTAAGTGGAGGCAAAGTTTTGACACACACGGTTCAACGCTTTCTTGGGCTCCGCAGCATACACGATGTTGGAGATGTTTGTTTGCCCTTTGCCATACTGAATCCACCGGCTCTTGACACTCTCAGCTCGGTTCATGAAGGAGATTAGTCGGAGTGCGGATTTTGGGTTCTCCTCACACATTTTCTTCGTGAAGAGGTAGAGACGGCGGTTTTTTTTTTTTTTTTTGATTAGCACATGAGGTATCCGAGGTTCGAGAGCACCCGACTAATCCCTTGGTGGGGCGTGAGGCCGTCCAGTTACATCCCACATGGCTAAACAATTGTCCTGGCAATTCCGTTCCCGCGGAGCGTCGATCCATGGCCTAGACCAGCAGGGCGATGTTCACCACAGAAGAAAACCACCCGACTACCACCTCTTGGTTTAGAGACGGCAGGTTCCAACGAGTTTGATTGCCTTCGAACCAAGCAACGACTTCCTCCTCATCACTTCCTCTTGAGCAAAACCAACGACTTCCCTTTGAAAGGAAAGAAAACATTTTAAATGTTAAAAAAGAATTATTCGTGAGAAGATTCGAGATCAAGCAAACAAAAAGAACACACAAGTAAATCTCCATTATGTAAAAATAATATGATCACATTGAACCAAGGAAAACATTATCAATGCGTAAAAATCTATGATCTTTTGCATACTAAATTCTGTTTGACGTTCTCAGATATTATTGGAATAATATATTCTATGTAAATATAACTATAATAGTTTTCTAAGTTCGTATCATTTTGAATGGCTTAAACAATGTTTTATTAGTATTTTGCACTCTCATTCCACTCTTATTTCTTCCATTTCTTTTTACGTTGCACAATTTTTTTAACTCGTGGCTTTGAACCACTTGTGTTTGAATCTCTTAATGTGGGCCATGAACTTGATAATGCCATCACTGAAAAGATCTGAAAAGTTCTAAACAGAAAAATGTACCATTGGTATTTTGGCATTAGTGAGATAGATCAATAATGCATGCCTAGTATTTTACATTATATGTGTTATTTTTCCGCTAACATATAGTCAATTATATTTGGTTTATCTAAAAGTGGAGTTCTAGACCTTTGGTCCACAACTATCTTTGTATATGTTCATCAAACCGGTTTAGATTTAGTTTATCTAGGAGTGACAAATAAAATCCTCTCTCAGGTATGGCATTGACTCGAATTCGAATTAGAAAAAATTACTCAGTCCTTTAGGTTGAATAAAATGTGTTTGGTTATTCTGATTAAAGATTTAACCATCTGCAAGTTATGTAATTATAACGAATTATATTTAAAGTTAGAGTTACGTCTTTGGATCAGGAATAGTTTAGCTCTAATTTGGAAAACTATAGTTTGTAGAAGAGTTTTACGCTCAAATTCTACATTTAAGGCAGTCGCGTAGGATTTTCGCAACAAAAAATAAAAAAGGTCGCGTAGGATAACTGCCATTTTTTTAAGAAATAAATCATTGCTATTTCATTTTGGTATTACACATATAAAACCATTGTAAATTGAAAGGGTGTTTAATGTGATACTATTGCAAGAACTTTCAAATCTTTCAAGTGTTATTCTTTTTCTTTAATTCAATGATTCGAACTAAAAGAAAATATATGTTTCTTTATATATAAAGCTCCAACTTTTTTTGTTGATGAATAAATGATAACAGTACAGCAACAAAAAAAAAACTGTTGCCAAAACTTTGTAGGCATCCGCTGATCCAGCTAGCATCAAGATTTTATAATGTGTTACACTAGAG
>PKMM01011568.1:530697-548565 GCA_002933915.1 Eutrema heterophyllum
ATTTGTAACTAATATTTCATCTCAAAATAATAATATATACACATATGTTTTTTGTATAGCATAGTATAGGGGGGGGGGGGAGGCTGTCAAGGTAGGCCAGAACAATTAGGGGAGAACACAGAATGTGAATGTGGTTTCGAGGTTTCATGTTATTTCTTCTCTAATTATTTATTTAATACTGTGCAATATCTATGGAATAAGATCAAATGAAAATATCGTACGAAAAGACATAGACAAGACAACCTAAATGATGATCAACGACCTAACCCTATGATATTTTGTTTCCTTTTTTTTCTTCCCCTCTTTACAATCCCTTTTCAGATTTTGATTTGTATGTACTATGATCGTATCATCTCAATGCATTATGTATGTTAGTGTGTATTGTTATTGTTACTAGATGTTATACCACGCAACGCGTGGTTTATGTTGTAAGTTTGTTTAGAGTTTTTTATGTGAAGAAAGAATATGATCTTTTCTAATAGGCTAAGTTGACTTCAATAATCAGGAAAACATATGTTGACAATTCCCAAATCAAAGTATTTTAAAAATTATTGTAATTATTTTCAAAGGTTTTTGGGTTCACTGTAAGAAACTATAATCAAATCATTGGTTTGAGGATTATATTTCAACTAGTACATTTATCCCAATGTAACATGTACATCCTAAAATAAGTCTCAAAAAAAGATAAACCTCTCTCTCTCCCGAGTTCGTCCTAGCGCCGCCTACCGCAAATCGATCCGATCTCCCTCTCCGGTGGTCGGTTTTTCTCACCGCCACCGTGAGAAGGACCCCCATGTGTCCTTTTTTCCTTCTCTGCTGCTAATTTGCCGAGATTCAAAGCTTTTGTTGTTGAGTTGGTTTCCGTCTTGGCTTGTTTCCTCGGTTGAGTTCGCCGGCGCTGTAGCTCGTTTGGATTCATCACGGTCTCTCTCGCCTCTCCATTCGTCTGTTGCTGAAGGACGGTGACTCGATGGGTTTGGATTGGAGAGCTCGTCAAGCTTCCATGAGTGTTCTCGCCGCCGGTTTTCCCAGGTCTCATCATAGGTTTCCAAGCTCCTGCTCGGGCCGCGAGCTCTTGGATCTGGAAGAGTTGCTGGTATCGTCTCCGATTCTGCCCAGCTCGAGGACGGCTGAGTCAGGTTCTTCGACGATGCTGCTTCCCCTTCTCTCTTCCCTGGAGCTCGAGTTCTCTCCAACGACCGCCTCTTTGCTGGCACCGGTTGATCTTCTCGAGACTCTCTCCTACCGCCGCGTGCTGTCCTCTCTGGTACCGTTGCCACCCAAGCCTCTGAATCCGTTGCCTCCTGCTCTATTTTATTCCCTTCCGCCGGAACCACCGGTGCCACTGGTTCCGCCGGATCCATCCTCCTCAGCCCATTTACCGTTTGCCTTCACCGCCGATTCCATGTGCATGTTGGAAGGGCGAGTTTCCTCGAGGATATTTTTTCCTCTAGCGAGCCCTAAAATTCCAGCATCGCCGCTTCTTTCACCTCTATCACCGCCTACTTCAAGCCTCCGTCCTTTGCCACCCCCATCGTCAGAGTCCAAAAAAGAGTCTCCACTGGCGAGATGTCTCAAAGTCAGATATTGGTTCTCCGCCGCTCCTCTTTCACGTCATACCGGTTGGGTCAACCGCTGGTCTTCCCCCGCCACTGCCATATTTTCCCGGTTGTACGGAGAGCTCTTATCGTTTATTTACCTTCCGACGCCGTCTTATGGTTCACTCCTTCCGTCAAAGACGTGTATTAGCCCTGGCTTCTCTTCATTGTGGGCCTGGCCCAGACCTTCATGGTGTTTAGCCGTTTTGCCGGCTGGGCTCTTCTTCGGTGTATAACCATCGACCTTACTCTTCTTCGGTTCAGCTATCGTCAACAGCTGCCTCCTCCACCCACCTTTGCCACTCCTCCAATCATTCGATTAAGCTATCGTAAAAAGCTACCGCCTCCACACATATTCGCCGTTCCTTCACCCGTCTCCCAACTTACTCGCTGCTCAACCGGCGAGAAACTATCATGGACCAAGCTTAATCGACTATGTGGGCTTCTCAGCTCACAATTCTCGTTCATATCTGGCCCATCTCCCAGGTCCAAATCTGTTGCTGGCTTCTTTGGTCTTTTGGCAGGGATAGTCGCATCTAAACCTTTGTTGGGAATGGCGTTTCCAGCAACTTCCCTTTCTTTGAGAGGTGTTTTCCTCCCGTGTTTATTGCCGAGAAACTTTAGGAAAGTCTTTACCGAATTGTCTTCTTGCGTAGCGGTCTGTACGGGACAAGGAGAGGCAAACAGTTTCGTTTCGATGAATTCTGGAGGTAGAGTTTCAGACTCAACGTCACGTGATAATGTGACTAAGTCCAAACATTCCGGTTTTACCGGGAAGATTCTATCGACGCATTCAAGGTTAGGTTCGAATTCGCTGTCATCTTATCACATTCTATCTACTTCAAATTTTAATGCTTTTAATTTGTATTGTATTAGTGAAAGAAGATGGATAATTCCCTCTATTTGTCCTTTGAAGTTTTAATGAATGAAAAAAATGGTTGCACAAAAAAAAAACATGTACATCCTTCTCCTTATTCCAAAAAATAGTACTAGACATGATAAAATCGCAATATGATGAACCACATGAACTTGAAATGTTAACAAAATTAAAATATGAATCACAAATTTGGATACAAAAATCAAAAAGAAAAAGAAACATAGATACAAAATTATGAAAATACAACAAAAAGATAGATTATCAAACATAAAGCTTATAAGGATAACAAAATTTAAAGAAACAGTATAATATTTTGAAAAATATAAACACTACAAAATTCAACAACTACAACATAGAAGAAGAAGAAGAAGAAATCAAAACAACACTAAGAAAAAAGAGAATTGATCACAAACCTAATAGCTAGATCTCGTTGATGAATGCCACCTCTTACATTTTTACACCCGTCTTTAATTTCTCTTTTGTTATGGTCTTCATCGTCGATCCCATCTCTATTGATATTTTTGTCTTTGATTTTCATTCTCAACATCTTTGTATACATAATAATCCAATACCAATCTAATATATATTTGTGCGAAGTAGCTAAAGGAAAACAAAAGATTTGAAACATGAGGTTGCAAAAGAGAAAACATTGCTACATATATAAGAATTGCGGATGAATTATTTAGTTTTTTTTTGTTAGTTTTAACTCGTAAGTTACATGTCAATTAAGTGGTCAATCAATTGAATTTAATTGAGTTTTAAAATCATAAGTTACAAAATTAAATTGTTAAATATTTGCAATAATCAAGATTATTGCAAAATCAATTTGATAATTGACTCATTTGTTTGGGTTTTTAGTTGTATAGTTAATATGTATATATGAATTTTTTATATATGTTTTTATTTGATTTTCTTAATATAAATATAAATATATTTTTTTTAAAGTGAATGTGTGGAATTATAATGTTGGGTCTTTAATTGCCTTTTGGGTGGAAAAAATACGTTATAAATACTAAGCTTTGTTGGGTATATATTTGTTTTCTTAGAAATTTAATTGTGTATTTAAAATTAAATTGATATATTTACTAAATCCAGTGTGTTCTTTGAATTGTTTTTTTTTGTTAAATGATATACGTTACAAAACATTTAGTGGAGAAGACATTCAAGTTTGTCTAATTATATTGATTGGGCGATTTATAGTTTTAGTTATATTTAATAATTAATTGCAAATTATTTCGTTTTAATTATATATTTAATAATGTATCTACATATGTATTTTTAGTGTATTTAAAACGGAGTATTTTGTTAAAAAAAGTCAAATGGACCAATAAAGACTTTTTATATATATGACTTTTTTGCTTAAGAGAAAAATATCATTGATGTTGTTTTTTTTAATAAAAAATGTTATTGTTGTTTGCATAACTTGAATAAATTTAATATAGTTTAACTGTGTAGTTTAATACTTAATGCCAATATATGATGCACTTATTAAAAAAAAAATCATAATGCAATTTAATGCTTTTGATGAATGCAAAAAAAACTGCCAAGTTAGAGCATCATTATCGCAGTATCTAAACGTGGATATCTAAAATTTTAATCAATAAAACTGATTAATTTAAATCCAATAATCACTTTATCTCTTAGAACCGTATCCAAAGTTAGATGTTTTGGAACCGTATCCAAAAGGCACGTGTTGATACATCAAGTTTGTGTGGCAAGAAACTCTTAAAAAAAAAATTCAAATATTTAAATTTTTAGATACCCATTAGAGGTTCTAACCAATGAACTATGAAAATACTTAGAACCTCTTATGAATTCTAAACTTTTAACTTTTGAATTTTTTTAATTAAAATATTGGTTAGAACCCTTTATGGGTATCTAACCAATGAAGATGCTCTTATATATAAGTTTTCATCCTAAAGATTGAATCCATAATTATTACTCCCTCTGATCCATATTAGTTGATGTTTAAACAAAAAAAATTGTTTCATTTTAATTGATGTTTTACATTTTCAATACAAAATTAAAGTTTTTATATTTATTTTGACCATTTATATCATACAGTCTTTTTTATCATTTGTTGAATTACATTTTAATTAGACAATAAATGATGTTTTAATTTAGAAAAAATCAAAAATTTATGATTTTGTGTGATTTTTTAATTTGTGTGTAAAATCCTTAAATATCAACTAATATGGATTAGAGGGAGTAGCAATTATATATAATGTGTAAATTACAATTATTGAATTAAATTAAAATTTGAAAATATAATATAGATGCCAAATGGACCAATAGGGAGAAAGTGAAATTCTTCTTTTATATATATGATTGTTATATACTAATACGATATTAATCTGCGTAATTTTTAGATCGAAAACAATCCGGTAAAAGAAAATATTTTAGTGTCAATCTTGATAATAGGAATTTTTAGATTTATTAAGATAATGATTTAACAACTCAGTCACCTTTTGTAAACACTAATTGATTCTGATCATAAAAGTGAATTTGCTGGTCGAGATAAGAAGTCAATTTCCAATGGATTATTTGTTGGCATTATGGATTCTCAAATTGCTAGCAAAAAGGTTGATTCAGTAAATGAAAGCAAATTTCAACCATAGATAATAAAATGATCTCGTTCCACTTGCTAGGTACTCAAGTAACAAAGAGACTTACAAGTATTTGTTTTTACCATTCCTTTTGCAAATAGACAAATAGTTTTTTTTTTGGGAAAAAAGCTTAAAAATACACTAACTACATGATTTGGACGTTTAATACACAAATTATTTTCACACCAAAAAAAATACAAATATGACACTCATTTTAATACACCAATTATCAAAATCCATAGCTTTAACACCAATTCTAACGAATGTTAAAAATGCCGTTAAAACTAAAGAAAAAGTGGGTTTTTAACAGATGAAAAGACCATTCTAATTTTCCTCAAATACATTCGATTTATCCCGAAAGCAATTGCTGAAACTCAGAATCACCAGGGAAAAGAGCTAAGTTCAGCCAATCGACCTAAATTCAGCCAATCGGAGACGAAATCGACGGGAGTTTTGAAAAGACGACAATCGGAGAAGGCTTCACGAGCGAAGCAGTAAGAGTCGATTGACGATCGAAACCGAGATAGGAAACAGAGTCGAGAGAACGCGAAGAATCAATCAGAAGACTAAGCAGCCATTTGACTGACGCTGCGCATTTGCTGTCCGGTGGCGGGTCTCTGCGTCTCTCTGTTAGCTATCAAGGTCTCGAGCTCGGAAGCGAATCAGAGAAATTCATTTGGGTTTAAACGGCTCGAAGTTTTAGCAGCTTTCTTGTCTGTTCAGCTTATATGGCTTGTCTCTGGAGTTATAATCCATGAAGCCATTCAATGACTTCTTAGCAGAAGAGAGGTTAATGGTGAAATCATGTTTGGGATTTTGGCTTTCGGGTTTTTCATGAACTTGGTTATGGTCGTTTGGTTAGGACATAACCATAACCATCACCACCACCATCATCATAATCAATGTCACAAGGAGGAGGAAGAGGAAGAAGTGATGGATCCTTTAAAGGGTGGTTTTGAGGAGAAATCGTCGTCAAAGGAGATGAACATTAACATACAAGGAGCTTATCTTCACGCGATGGCGGATATGATTCAGTCGCTTGGTGTTATGATCGGTGGAGGAATCATTTGGGTGAAACCGAAATGGGTTTTGGTTGATTTGATACGCACTCTTGTTTTCTCTGCCTTCGCTCTCGCTGCTACTCTACCAATGCTCAAGAACATATTTGGGATACTGATGGAGCGCGCGCCGCGCGATATGGACATAGAGAAGCTCGAGAGATGGCTTAGGCGTATCAATGGTGTTAAGGTTGTTCATGATCTTCATGTATGGGAGATAACAATTGGGAGCATCGTACTGTCGTGCCATGTCTTGCCTGAACCCGGGGCTAGTTCTAAAGAGATCATTTCTGATGTTAGAAATTTCTGTAGGAAAACTTGTGGGATTTATCATGTAACTGTGCAGGTTGAATCAGAGTAGCAAAAGAGAGAACAAGAAAGAGATTTTAAATTTTTTATTGAATATAGAAGAACATGAAGTCTCAACACAACACATTCTAATTGCGAAACTTTCACATTTCAGACAAATTTCTTAGATAAACTCTCACACAACACAAGAACTGACAATGATATCTCTACAGACAAAACCAGATACAACAAGAAGGTCACAGTTCCCAATTATTTGTCTGAAATCTGGGAATTGCTGATCTCATAGGGCTAAAGCAATTGAGACAGGAACAAAGGGAGATTCTTTGATTATTGAACTTATCATGGCGATTTGATTTTGAGGCTATCCATGCGAGCTTTAATGTAACTGAGATGTTCATCTTCGGGAGGGATACATTTCTTGATGACATCAATTTCCATCAAATTCTTGACCCATCTGTGAATCTCCGTGAACTTCTCCACCGGAACAACCTTGACTCCGACGATCTCTTCCGTTCTCATCAGCCAAAACTCCCGTCGATTTCTTCTCCGATTGGCTGAATTTAGTCCGTGATTGTTGTTGCTACCACGGTGCAACGGAGAGTTACTTACATTTTCCTCTGATAACTCGCTTGACTGTTGCTGTCCCTGAGACCGAGGGCTTCCCGGAGGTGAAAATCCCGGAGGACGACGAGGAAATTATGTTCGCCGATGGTTGGGGATCTTTGATCTGGGAGGAGCGTGGTCTTCCTATGGTAGGAAAATCGAAGATGGATCGATTTTCCTGTGTCGAGAGAGAGAGAGAACAATAGAAATTGATTTAAGGGTAGATGAATCGGGGATAAATGTATTTGGGTGAAAATAACCTACAGGTAACACTAGTCTTTTCACATATGAAATATCCACGTTTTTTTTTAGTTTGAGTGGGTAGAGCCAAGTGTATCTTGTGTAATGGTCTACTAAGACAAGATAGTACTTGTAGTTGTCAACAGAAATTAGAGGAGAGGTCCATACATATGTGAAGATAATCTCAAGAGGATGAGAGGTTGAGATAGAAGTTTGGGAAAAAGGTAGTTTATGGCTTTTATTGAGATGGCAGTCAAGACATGACATCAAATCAGATGCAGAGTTTGAGACAGGGAGAGAAAATTTGGAGATAATGGTTTTGACAATTGAGGAGGAGGGATGGCCTAATCGGGAGTGCCATGTAGAAAGGCTGTTTTTAGAGGTGGATGAAGTAAAAAAGGACGTGATAGGAGACTGGTTTATAGGCCATTCATACAAATGGTCTTTAGTGCGCCCTTGAAGTAATGGAGTACCCGTGGTGAGATCTTTCACTTGAAAGTAAGCAGGGAAAAACTCCACGGAGACTTGATTAGTGTTGCACAATCGGTAGACGGATATGAGATTTCTCTGAATATTAGGAACGCATAGAGCATGATGTAAGCCAAGAGGCTTAGATGACGTGGGGAGAGAGCCTGAACCGATGTGAGAGATGTGTAGACCATAGCCATCTCCGAGAAGGACTTCATCAGCACCAGTGTATGGTTGATGATGTGAGAGATTATTGAGATTTGACGTAATGTGATGAGTAGCTCCGGTGTCAAGGAGCCATGTATTGGAGTTGTGATGCGGTGGAAGCGTTACATTGACGCGTGGTTGCGACAGTGATGTAGTATAGGGAGAGGGTCGTTGTGAGAACCCTTGAGGAGCTGAAACTTGAAAGTGTTGAAGTTGCAAGCAGTGTTTGGCGATGTGACCATGAACGCCACAAATCTGACATCGGCGGCCAATGTAAGGTTGAGGTGTGCGAGAGTCATGTCGGAGATGAGTTTGTTGATGTTGCCAATCTTGTAGCTGGCAAGGCTGATGGGAAGATGAATGTTGTTGCAGCGATTTTATGTTGTTGGTGGAGCTTGACATTGTCAAAGGCGGCTGAAAGAAAGAAGACAGAGACGAAGTGGAGAAGAAATGAATTTTTGGTTTTTTTTTTTTTTTTTTTTTCTTTGAATTAGAGAGCAACCTGCTCTGATACCATGTAAAAGTTATAGGAATGATTGATTTTCATTATTGAGAGATGGATTACATTTATACACAGATGGTATTCACAACAAAGGAATGTAGATATTTGTATAGTAAATGAGAATGATATGATGGAGATAATTGCGTGAATCAAATCTTCCTTGATCATATCTTGATATCGCTAATACTAACATCCGTTTGACGGATTAACGAAGTTGACGGAATTAGTGTTAAAGCTACGAATTTTGAAAATCGGAGTATTAAAATGGGTACCAACGTTAATCTGTATATTTTTCTGGGTGTCAAAATAGTTTGTGTATTAAACGTCCAAATAGAATTTGTATATTTTTAAGCTTTTTTTCCTTTTTTTTTTGGGTATGAAATAGACAAATAATTATCTCACTTTAGTCAATGTAACAAGAACCAATAAGTAGACGAAGACTTAAAGATGAATTAAAATATACTAACAAGAAGCTCACAACCCTAACTTCTAACAAAAGTTAAACAAGAACACAAGTACAGAGGATGGTTCACAAAAGGAATCTCTTTTTCTTTTCACCTGCTGGTTTCTCCTCAAGGCAACAAAGAATCTCTATAGGTACCTTAAGCTACATTTACATTACAATAATTCTCTTTAATTACAAGAAGCAGCACAATAAACCATTGAAGAACAGAGCGACAATGAAGCTCACAGTATGCGATGATAATGCAGTTTTTTTAATAGTGTTGAATCTTATTAAGACACCACAAGGTAAGAACTCAGAAGTAGATTTCTGATTGCTTGGATTGTGCCTTTAGATCCTTTAGTTTCTTCAGTAGGTTGCTGAAGTAATCATGCAAGTACTTCTCAAGCGTCACCAAGTCCTTTTGATCCACACCTAGTAGGCTATTAGTCTCGGTCATCGGAACAGAGAAGACTGTGTCACTCGAGAGATAAGCTAAGATTCAACATAGAAAGAAAAAAAAAAGTGACATGAAAATTGCATATAGAAATTACCACCACTTTGTGGATTTAGTGTTGAGCTTTTCCCAAATCGATCTCCATGTCTTCCTTGTGTTTTTCCCTTGTCTCCTCAAGTGCATCTTCAAAGATCTTCATGTCTTCATTGTGTTTTTTCGTTATCTCCTCACGTGCATCCTCTTGGGCCTTCTTAAGATTAGCAAAGGCTGTTCTTAAAACACTTGTTTCAACTTTGTATTCCTTCTTGATGGAATACGCCATCATTTTTAACTCCAGATTTTTATTTTTCTCTTGTTGAAAATTCCATAAAGTGGCCATTGATTGTCCGACAAAGAACGTGGCTAAGGTGATGAGAGGGGATGTGAAGACATCGGCAAATGAGGAGCATGCCGAATCCACAGAAAAACTCTCACCAACACCATTTTTTGTTTTAAAAAGCTTGTGTTTAAGCTTCTCTGTATGTGCCATGAACTTTACAATTTCTGAACCCACTCTTCTCTTCGATGAAGTCTTTGAACCACTTGTGTTTGAGTCACTTAGTTAATGGCTTAAACAATGTTTTATTAACATTTTGCACTCTCAATCCACTTTTATCTCTTCCATTTTTTTTTACGTTGTACAAAATTTTCACGACTTAAAACTTTTGTGGCTTTGAACCACTTGTGTTTGAGTCACTTAGTGTGAGTCATGAACTTGATAATTCTAACACTGAATGTCAAGTTCTTCTTGTACAATCTCTTCATGGAACAACAAACGAGATGCTCCGACCCACCACATGGAACATGAATTATGTGTCTTCGATCATAACTCCGATCTAAAAAAGCATAATCGATTCAAATGAATACGTAAACTCCTTTTTCTCCTTCCATAAAGAATCAAGCGGGAGTTGTGGAGATGCCTCGGAATCTTGCGAGCTTCGATCGTTTATATCATAATGGTTGTGTATAGATGAATTTGATTTAGAAGTTCGAACCTCAATTTTGTATTATCTGGTTAAAAAAAAACAGTCAAAACTATGTCGTTTTGATAGTTTATACACGGGGATATACAAACTGTAAAGTCTATATATGGTCAAAGGGTATATAGGGGGTTGACTCGGACTTCGTTACTAGTTCGGCAAGTCAAGGGTAGAATTGCAAAAAAAAACCAAGGTTAATTTGCAGAAAACCGTATTATTTAAGATCATGATATGGAAGAAGTCAACGGATCAAGTTGGGCATGTTTAAAGCCCTCGTGAGTTTTTGGATTGTCAATTCATTTTTGGTGCAAAAAGCTTGATTAAAAAATAAGTGAAACCAAATTTCCAACCGTAAATAAACTACAAGTGAAGGCAACTCGTACGGCGTACCATTTATAAATACCCACTTCCCATTATATCGTCTTTCATCAAAGTAGAACAACAGATTACCTAATTAGTCGATGCAATTTACCTTTTCAATGGTTGAGCAAACTGCGTTTTGCTATGTTCTAAATTCAATTGTTTTTTAAAAATAAGTACGGCGTACACTGTTAAAAAGGTTTGCAAAGTTTTTTATTATATACAGCTTCCATATTCTCCAAAATGTATAACCTTGTCTAACTTATGAAAANGAAACTGTAAAATCTATATATGGTCAAAGGGTATATAGGGAGTTGACTCGGACTTCATTACTAGTTCGGCAAGTTGTTAATTTGCAGAAAACCCTATTATTTAAGATCATGATACGGAAGAAGTCAACGGATCAAGTTGGACATGTTTAAAGCCCTCGTGAGTTTTTGGATTGTCAATTCATTTTTGGTGCAAAAAGCTTGATTAAAAAATAAGTGAAACCAAATTTCCAACCGTAGATAAACTATAAGTGAAAGCAACTCGTACGGCGTACCATTTATAAATACCCACTTCCCATTATATCGTCTTTCATCGAAGTAGAACAACAGATTACCTAATTAGTCGATGCAATTTACCTTTTCAATGGTTGAGCAAACTGCGTTTTGCTATGTTCTAAATTCAATTGTTTTTTGAAAATAAGTACGGCGTACACTGTTAAAAAGGTTTGCAAACTTTTTTATTATATACAGCTTCCATATTCTCCAAAATGTATAACCTTGTCTAACTTATGAAAAGTCAACAAAACCTTCACGCACTATGACTTTGGGTGTCTTATTTTTCATATAAATAGTGGATGGGATATTTTGAGGTAACTCTTGCTTGTTTAATAACAATATATTACTTTCCAGTATATCTTATTTTTATACATATACAAAACATATGGTTTGACCATATATATTATATATAGTTTGATTCGTGTTATAGTACGAAATTCACATTGCGAATTTTAGATTCCAATGTAAATTTGATTTTTTTAAAAATAGTAAGTGTTACAAGAAAGTGGCAAATTAAACATATTGGGGTGAAGCAACCTAAAAAACCAAAAACAAACTATTATATATAGTTTGATTCGTGTTACGTACTAATTTTTAAACTATTGCAGGAACTGCTAAATCATTGGCGTCCCCGGCGTTAGACTAACCGGTCATGTAAACCATACTTAATTGAAAAGGAGTAAATTGACGAATTATGATAGGACTATGATAAACTATTGCAAACAAAAAACGATTGCGGGAACTGTAACATCTTCCAACTGTTGTTTTTTGCTTTTCAGTAAGTATATAGTTCTTTGTATACAAACTCATATGATTAACTACTGCAAACAAAAAGAAAAAAAAAATCGCATACACTTTTAGATAGGATCGAGATTTTATAATGCATCATGAACTACCGTAGAAACTGTATATAGTTTATATAGCTTCGGTATTAACTAGGAAATCGTGACTTTTATCAGAATAATTAGAAAAGAATGTGTCGTCCCAATATATAGAATTGACCGCGTTTGTCTTTGGTACAGTGTCCGGGTTGATGTCGAAGGTTTCATGGTTTTTCCCTCATTAATTAATATCTAATGGGATAAAAACACAATTAAAATATTATATGAAAGGACATAGACAAGACAACCTAAATGATGATTAACTACTTAACCCTATGATTATATCCCACTTTTTTTAATTTAATTTCACAAAGCCGGTAATATATAAGGGGGAAAGAAAGCGCGTGTCGTCCACTTGCCAATTCTTGCTAAAAAACCAAATGTAAACCGAACTAAACCGAATCTTATTAAGACACCACAAGGGTAAGAACTCAGAAGTAGATGTCTGATTGCTTGGATTGTGCCTTTAGATCCTTTAGTTTCTTCAGTATGTTGCTGAAGTAATCCTGCAAGTACTTCTCAAGCGTCACCAAGTCCTTTTGATCCACACCTAGTAGGCTATTAGTCTCGGTCATCGGAACAGAGAAGACTGTGTCACTTGAGAGAACCTAAATACGCCCGTGCCACACACATAGATGTTAAAAGCATGACTTCAGTTGATCTGAAAAGTACTATGAAGCAAAAGCTCTATTATTAGGTGACAAGGCTAGTTTTACCTCAGTGAAGGCCAATCTATCTGCGACATCGTTTGTCCACTGGAAAAAGCGAGTTAACTGACGCGTGACTCTCAATACGGAAACTGGAACCGTTGTGACATTTGCATCTTGCCCAGCAAGTCTCTCACAAAGTGTTATTACCTGACATGTTTTGAAAACAAAAGGGTGTTACGCTTTATGTAACATTTCTCTATTCATTTCATACAGAAGAGCGGGTAACTAAGATAATCTGCGGTTACTTCTTGGGTTGTCCATGCACGAGGGCCAGCGAAAGTTAGAAGCTTTCCGTTGATTTTCTCATTGCGTAAAGCAATAAGTGTAAGCCTAGCAATATCCTGTTATAGCAAGAAGAACATGTTACATAATTTTCTGTGCTTCACCAACGTTTTACACAAAGAAATGAATTACATCTACATAGTTTACTCACTTGTGTGTCCATGTAAGCAACACGCGTTGGTGCGTCCGTTCCCCAAACCGATTTTTCCTCCAGAATCGGGACTGCATATTGACCGATAAGACCCTGCACAGGGGAACGTTGCACTCAGAATCAGACGAGAATTAGCCATAACGATATTCAGTCTTGAACCTTGTCTACTCAACTTCTCATCCGCCTTTTGCAAAGACAAGTGGTCAAGGACAGCTAGATGCATTGTAAAGGAAAAGGGGATGAGGCTTACTTGCATGAAACCGCATAACCGGATGGTGATGTGGTTTAAACCGGATTCCTGAAGGAATTTCTCAGTACAATACTTAATCTCCATGAGAGGAACCTCGGGATGCTTATCGCAATTGTGGATTGAGTAGAAGACGTATTTCTGAATCCCCATTGCCTTTGCACATTGTATCAGAGCAACTTTCCCTTCCCAATCTACCTAAACCGAATACACACAAATTGAGCCAAATTCGACACTCAACAAACAAGCAAAGGCATGAGAGTGACTCTTAGAACGCACAGATCAGTCATACTTTAATAAGTCTCGCTAGGCTGATAAGTCCACAAATCAAAATTGAATCTTTAACAACAACAAGTACAAATCAATCAAGAAATATCAAAATTGAAGCTTACCGTCTTGATGGGTTCTTCGGGACGTCCCGTGGCACAATCAATTACAGTGTGGATTCCGACCAATGTTGCCGGGATTGACTCCGGTTTACTAAGATCCGCCTGGTCCAAAGAGAATCCGGTTTAGTTATATCTTGGACAAAATCAAAGACTTGCAAACAGAAGAGATGTGAATACGTACATTGACGACGGTGGCGCCCCAATCACGGAGGAAATCGGCGGGAGCTGGTCTAGGTCGGACCAAGCACCTGACATCATATCCTTCGTCTAAAGCTCGCCGGACAATTTGTCTTCCCAGTGTTCCGGTGGCTCCGACCACCAAGATGCTCGTTGGTCGGATTGGAGTCCCCGGCGCAAGATTAACCGCTGCAGCACTGCATGTAACCGGGACTACCGTTGATGGTTTCCGGTTAAGGGATGAGGAAGATGGGAGGCTCGGAATTGTATTGTCCGGTGTGTGAGAGCGCCGCCAGGAGAGGCGTCCAGAGGAAGAGGAGGCGGCGGCGGAGGAAGAGTTATGGTGGTTCAGAGTGCCACGTGTAACAAGCTGAGCGGGGAGCCTGAGAGAAGCCATCATCACCAATTGGAGAGAGAGAGAGATAGAGATAGAGAGAGGACACTTGATGTAAGTTTGGCCACGTCAGCTCGACTTTTTTTAAACTAGATTAGCTTTCGTTTGTTGCCACAGAATTATATACCACCTGAATTATATTATTTTCATTTAAAAAAACGCTTCTATTTGTAAAATGATGCTACGATATTTATGTAATGTGCTACATACAAATTTTGTGAACCACAAATATGTAACTCCCGCCACATTATGGACTGATAAATTAGACCGAGAATTAAGTCAATTCTTTAATCATTTTACAAACCTTTTTGTTAAGTATAAAATATCTGTAATGTGAACCTTGACCATTATCCTGTATAAATTTTAGAATTTAATCTACTAAACCAGTCTCGTGTATATATAAAACTAATATGCTTACATCTTGGAAGTGTGTATATATTATATGAATGATGTAAACAATTCAATTAAACCTTTTAATTTTTGTGTTATAACCTCTTGAATATTCAGCGTTTTACACCACAACCAAATTATCTTTTGGTTCGGTTTATTTCGGTTTACCTACTTAACTATACGGAAGGCTAGAGAGAAAGGGGGACAAGAAATGTCAAAACAAAGAGAAGATGGTAATAATACTGATGATATGAGTGGAAGAGCTTATATTTCCTAAAGAAGCCGATTGAAAAAAAGACCATAGCTTTAGTGTTTTAAACCTTTGGATTGTTTTGTGTGGCTCTGAGGAATTATTATTATGAGACACTATTCCGGCTGCCATTGCAGGAGCTACCGCTGCTGTTTTGTTTGCTCCGGCCGGAATGGTCTTTTTCTCTTCGATATCATAGCCTGCGTTAAGAGATACTCACAGATCATAAGTCAAACTGCACCGGGTTTCAAGTAAGAGGAAACTTACAGTCAAACTTTTTTCCAAGCTAAGACGAGCTTCTCTCTACCCGTCATGTAGTACTTTTCTGTTTTATTTAGAGTAAACAACGTGAAGTCGTTTTATTTACCGGATATTGTTTGATGTTCGGTGATCATAAAATAAAAACTCATCTTACGTCCGATTACGTTGAGTGTAGAGCTTTTGATCACAATGGCCAGGCAATACACAAGTTCACCATGTGAAAATGCAGAGCTACTGAAAGTATATATCAGCACATAAGACAAGGAAATGAACGATAGAGAAAGAAGTAAAGAGAGGGTATGATTATAGGATGGGTAATGATTGTTTTCTTTCATTGTGAGGCTTAAACTGGGATTCGCCTCAGTGCTAATCTCACCATTTGCAAGAAAATATGTTTAGATTCGAGTGGCAGAGAGAGAGAGAGAGAGAGAGAGAGAGAGAGAGAGAGAGAGAGAGAGAGAGAGAGAGAGAGAGTGTAGATACGAACTCAGACCGCATGTCCATAACAATAGACGAAGCGAATCCCTGAACCCGGTGAATGGCGCTTATCTTGGGCCTGAGAATGGAACTGGAGAAGAAAATGTGAAACATATAGAGTTATCCAACTTGAGCCATCACGAGGAACTGTTGGAATTGGGCCTCAGTCTTTGATTTAGGATGGGCCTAATTCTTCTTATGAACCAGCTGGGCCAAATTTGTCAAGAGCCCAATAATCCATTGTTATGTTGAAGTCGGCTTGTCGCTATAAAACGCAGGATGATTCGAAGACCTAATTAACAAGAGAAAAGAGTCAAAGAGCGTAGTACAAGCAAGAGAGAAGTTGAGAGAGAAAAGGCAGCCACGAGAGAGAAGAAACGGAGTTCGAGTCTTCGTGTTCTTAGCGTGTGTTCTTTGGTGTTGTAATCTCCTTCTAAGTTTCCTGGTTTAGCTTTGTACCTGAAACACAAAGAAAGCGCTTAGTGCGTTTGTGTATTGTTTGATTGATAGTGGAGGTTGTGGGAGACGGTTCCCACCCGGTTAGAAGTCGGAAACTCGGTGATCAAGTTTCTTGTCCTTTAAATTTCTAATTTCCTTGCATAGATCCAAAGATCAAAACACTCAAAGAAGTTGAAAATCCTGACAGGAACAAACACGATATATGATGGTGTTTAGATGCTTTAATTATGCTTACACTTTCCGAGACTGTACTTGCATATATCGGATCCACCAAATAATTAACGGTGTGAATTACCAATCTGTGAACGGTTCAGATTAAACGGCGTCGTCTCTTCCTCTACCCTTGTCCCCGAAACTGATCTTTCCAACTCCATCATGTCCAAAACACATGGGGAAAGAATCAGGAACCAGATCATCCCTCGCCAAAACACTTGGAACCGATATCTTTTCCATGCCAAGACCAAATAAACCATTTGGTGCGGCTATGCCAAGAAAAGAACCACTTTGAACCTGTCCACGTCTGCATGCACATGTTTCACATTTTCAACAATAATGATAATTGATAAAGCAGTAGTAATAATGCCACAAATATTGAGATAATACGAAAACAACTTTTAACTTACGACCAAGTAGATTCTAAGTCCCGATTCATATGCAAGGTACCAGTCGCTTGCTTCTTCTGGTCAAAAACTTAATGCAGTGTCTAAATTCCCAACCTCTCAACTAAGTACATATATGATATGTGGGACTAAGGAAAAAGATGAATGGTCTGATAGTTGGAACAACAATGGCGGCGCAAAGGAGAAAGATGAATTGTCTGATGGTTGGAACAATAATGGTGATGGGACTAACTGAGGTATTTCGTACTTGCAAGATATTGAGATACCACTAGAGACCACCACTTAGTTTTTACTGTATTAAGCGAACATTTTGCATGGAGAGTATACAATATAAGATTTCATTAAGAGAAAGAATGCCTACGTACAGTCTCCGGAGTCAACCAAACCAATATTCTCATTTCATTTATCTCCGTTAATTGATTGTACTCTTCATTTTTTAATTTATTTTTGGCTCCACTACTAGCATATAGTTATCATACAAAAAAATATTTGCACCCTCTAAATTCAATTTTATTGACACCCCTTTGTTAAGATTCAACCCATTTTTTATGAGATACATTAACTAAATACACGGATTTTAAAACACAATCTATTTTCATTGTTAATTACCACTAATGTAACCATAATTGAATAACTAGATTACTTAAATGTTACTAACGTTTTGATCAATTATTAGTTTTTACATAATTTTGTTTAATTTTGGTGAACCAATCGAAATTCAATCATGTTTTATATCTAGTTCTCTTAATCCTATTTAAAATTTATAGTTAACTAGATAAGTACCCGCATATATGCAGGTTTGTAATTTAATATTTTATAATCCGTGAAAACAAAATTAAAGATGAAAAAATGGAAAACAATATTAGATCACCCGTGAAAATATAGACAT
>PKMM01011574.1:9321-32690 GCA_002933915.1 Eutrema heterophyllum
TCTTGATTAATACTCTTAATGCTAAATCTAGCTTGAGAAAGTGGATTTAAATCAAGGGGCATTTCACACCGACAAGGTGTTTGATGAAATGCATTGATGAACTAATTAAGAGATATTCATTTCTAGCCTATGAGAGTAGTTGTCTAGAGTGATTATTGGTTGATCTTGATTGTTAAACTTAATGCTTGTGATAGTAGGATTTTTACTAATCAATTACTCAAATCCCACTCATGTCATTGTGGTATTTAAGATATCAAACCAAGGAGGTATGAGGCTACACACTAGGAATCCAAGAAACTATATAATCTAGCAAGCTAGTGATTCAATTAAACAAAGCAAACAAGTAGCAAGAACTAAGCAAGATTAAGAAAATGATTAAAAAGAGGATCTTTGGGTAAGGCAATTGATTTGGAGGAATCTTAAGCTAAGCAATGATGTCTACACAATCATACAAGTGCATTTCCTTAAGCCTAGAACACTAATCAAGATTAATCTAATCTCTTAGCACTAATCACTTAATTAATTACAAACTCAAGATCAAATTCTCATTTGTGAATAAGCAATCAACAAGCATTAAATAACAAGTTCCAATAGCCAAAATTCATCTTAGACAATCATTCTCATGAGCTAAGTGTGAAAATCTCTTATTTAGTTCATTTGGGAATTTCATCAAACACCTTGTGTGAATGAAATTCCCTATGATCTAGATTTAACTTTCTCAAGCCTAATCTAGCATTATAAACATTAAATAAGAAAGGAAACAAGACAATTAAGCTCTAGACATCAAAGATTAACAAAGAAACCCTCTAATCTACCAAACCAAAATGATCCAAGAAGAACTACTCACTAATCATGAAGAACACACCAAATCTCATGAAAGAGGTGTTGTTAATCATGATTAGAGAATAGGAAGATGAAAGATTGAAAGGAAATTAAGAGAAACAAACTTTAAATTGCATAAAGACTCAAAATCTCTCTTACAATCACTTAGAACCCTAAAGGCCTAGAGAAGAGGACAAAGGCGGCGCTTGCTAATGAGGGAGGAGAGAATGTGGAAGACGTGGTGCAAGTGAAAAAGAAGAAGAGAATCCCCAAGCCCAAGCCAAGAGTCCCCACCTATAGCGAGTATCTCAAGAAACTCAAGGCGGTGAAATTCGAGGAGACAAAATTCCCGGACAAGGTCGTACTTGAGAAGATGGAATCCTTGAGGATGTGAGATTGATTTTCACCAACATGGGCTTTGGAGGAATCTTTGACGTGGCTAACACTTCTCACAAAGATCCAGCTTGCCAATTTCTTGTATCATTGGAAGCAATGTTCCACGAGCAAAGTGACAAAGACGCCAATGAGGAAGATGGCCAAGGTTTCATTGAGTTTAAGGTGGGGAGATAAGCATACAAGATGGCATTCCATGAGCTAAGTCAAGTGTTTGGGTTCAAAGAAGAAGGAACCAAGAGAGGCCTCAAGTTTCTCTATGGGAAGAACGACATGGCTTACTTGTGGGGAGTCATTGGTATGGGAGAATATAATCCCGGCGCTATCAAAGGCACGTGCATCCGCCACCCCGCCATTCGCTATGCCCACAAGATCCTTGCTCACACGTTCTTTGCCAAGAAGGAGTTTGGAACGGTTTCGGAAGAAGATATGGAGTTGCTTGCTTTAGGCTTGACACCGTTTCTTGACACACCTAGAGACAAGCGGCTTTTCATTGGGGAGCGTGCACACCCGTGCCTAGCCGCCGTTCTAATGAACCACTTACTTTACTTCAAAAGTTGGGCTCTCACTACAAAGAGCAAGGAACCTAAAATCTTCATAGGCGGTTTGGTAACTTCAATCCTCAAGGCTAAAGGGATTAAGTTGGTGGAGGATACTAAGAACGTGGAGCTTATGGATGAAGCCTATCTCTCAAGGACCAAGTTCTTCGAAGGCAAGATAGGCAAGACTTTCGCCTACAACCTAAGACTCACCGAGACCAACACGGTGAAAGTCATTTTGCCTAACACTCCTCTCACCACACTCCGAGGGAGGAAAGACATCTATTTCTATCACATCAATGATCACTTCTACAACCCGGCCACGGACCCACCACTAGAGATGATTTGCTTTCCAAGGAAGAAAGCGAAGAAAGTACCAAGAGAGGATGTTGAGTCATCCAAAGGCCATGAGGATGAGGAAGAAGATGCACACTCGGCTCCCACTTGGCCCAAGTACGGAAGTGAGAGGTATTGCTTTGCCCCTTATGATGGGACGATGCCGGACGTTGCCACTAGACATGGCACACCATCAAATGAGGCTACTTAAACGTTGGTGCAAGTGGCAAGATAAGACAATCCGGAAGTTGGTGAAGGCGGTCAAGGGTTTGTGGGACACGGTTAGAGAGCTCAAGGGGAAGAAAGGAGAAGCTAGCTGATATATCATGGTTCTTACCCCTTTTAAGCCATGATATAAGTCAGTTTTATAGAGTCTTTCTACTATTTTGTAGTGTTTTAGAGTCTTTTACAGGTTTTAGCACATTTGTAGCATAATTGGAGATATTGGAGCTTTCTGGAGCATTTTGGAGCAAAAGAGAAGTTTGCGTAGCTGAGTACCCGATTTGAAGCCCTTGTATCGACTGACACCACCTGGTGTCGATCGATACTGATACCATGAAGGAAGGAAGCGCGTCATTGTTCGAGTATCGATCGATACCACTCATGGTATCGGTCGATACCGTCGTCCATGGAGAAGGAAACGCGACTTTTATGAAGAGTTGAATAATTGCAAAATTGCCAAGAAGACTTTATTATTTACAATTTAGCCCAAAACGTGTTTTAGGATTATAATTAGATTTTTCAGCCACTTTGGCTATTACGTTATGATTAAGCATTATTCTACTCTGGTTTTTGGAGAGACAACTCAGAAGTCTTGTTTCTTATTGATTTCTTTGATGATCTATTCAATCATGTTGCTTGTTTCAATCTCCATGTCTGAGTAGATCCACTGTTAGGTTCAGGGTTCTCATAAGGGTTTTCTCTAAATGTTAGGTTAATTGATTGATTAGGATTCACCATATGAATTAGTTCTTCACCATAGGTTGTTCTCATAGCTAATTCTAGGTTGACGAATCTAGAACTTAGATCTTAGGATAATTGCTTAGGCACGAGAGTGCGATTAATTACCTGACAGAACCTAGGGTGAGCAAAATAACTATTCGCAAAGAGATTTGGTTTAGTTGTTTTGTGAACAAATCAAACTTGAAATAAAAGCTGGTTTAGACTTTAGGATTCGCATAGAGATTTGGAGTTCTAGGATTTAGACTTAGATAGTTTTCGCAACGACAGTTGGTTAGCTATACTTTAGTGATTTGAGTTCAAGAACCGCGCTAAATCTGAATCCTGTTAGTTAGTTTATCTACATTCATTGAATTCCTGAGAAATACCCTGAGCCTATCTCATTTCCAATTGATTTACAACTTGTTTAATTTATGCACTCGCATTTAATTTCATTGTTTGGTTTAGCTTAATTCGGATCTATATAATCTATTGCGTGAATTCTGGAGTTCTTGTGTTCGACCCCTACATATACTACAACAACTGCTTTAGTACTATTAGGGTATTAATTTGAGCATATCAAATTTGGCGCCGTTGCCGGGGACTCAATTTCGCCATTAGATTTTAGCTAAGAATTTCGACTAAGCTCGTCGGTACCGATCGATACTACCTAGTGTCGGTCGATACTCGTCGAATTTTTTTCTCTTTTTTTGTTACTTACGTTCTTGATCTTTTGTGTTTCAGGTGCATGCTTAATCGAGAAACCAAGAGAAACAAGAACACTCAGCTAGTTGATCTGTCAAACGAGCAGCTAGCACTTTTGGAACGCACAAACACGAAAGCAAGAAAGCCAGCAGAGATGAACAATCCAATGGTATTGTGGAATGGAAAAGAAAAATAAGGGGAAAGGAAAAGGGGATCGGATCTATATATTGGTTGGTGCAAAGATCAATAAGCATAGCTCTAAGTATAAGTTAGCCTCAAAATGTCCAAAGAAAAGGAAGAAAGCCGAAAAGGCCAAAGCATCAAAGAAACAAAAGAGGCGCGAACAAAAATGAAGAAAGAAGAGCTAAGTCACAACAAAGAAGCACCAAACCATGAGAACAAGGAAGAAGAAGTTGATCCCAACGTGAGAAGAAGGTGAAGTGAAAGAACGAGAAGCATGTTTGGGTTTGAGAAGGCAAAATGCCTTAGTTTGAAAAGGGTAGCTTAGGATATGGGCACAACGGGTTAGAAGGTTTTAGGTTAGAGACTCTCTAGGCATTTGGGTAGATGAGAATTCTCCCTTATATGCATAGGTTGCCTTTTACCTTTAGCATTTTGCTAAAGTTTGCTCTTTCCATGAGAGATCCTTATACTTGATTACCCATGCATGATAATGAGATCATCTTCATCTCATAACCGAACCCTTAGCCAAACGAATTCAATTTGATCTTGCATAAACATGAGTCACAGTTACACCACTAATGAATGTTAAGGGGTTGGACAATATGATTTCTTGTGTAGATTGGGGTTTGGATTTGGTGCATGATGAAATAGGAATGGCTAACTCCTTTGGAGTATACTCACTTGGTGCATTTTAGAACTACAAACTTGAACGTTGAATGTGATTTCCTTTCGTGGTACTTGTGGATTTGAGTTCCCACTTTCAAACCTCTCTCGCTACTTGATCTTATTTGTTTGCTTGAGGGCAAGCAAATGAGTAAGTTTGGGGGAGTTGATATTCTCAACTTTTGTCCCTTTGATGCATTCATTTAGTATAGGTTTTATCTCATATGTATATGGTTTCATAGCATTTCTTATTTGTTTAGTCTCATTTAGAGTTTAAGGTTCTCATACTAGGTCCTAGAAAGTCTTGCATGTTTTGGAGTCCTTTTTAGGTACTTTGGAGGCATTCGGAGACTTTGGAGGAGTTCACACTTGGCTTGGGACCTTGAGGCAACGGCTGGAAGCAATGATGGATCACGCGGCACATACCGGCCTCCCAATACCGGACCTAACTTGGCCGGTATCGTGACTTTGGCCGAGGCACACTCGTACCGGCCGTGCATACCGTTCCCGATTCACCCGGCGCCAAAGGACTTCACACTTGACCTTGATCTCACCGTACCAGCCTCACACACCGCCTTTAATCCAACCAGCATCGGCATGAAGGCTCGGACAGGAAGATTCTCGGACGCACGTACCGGCCATAAATGGCCCGGCACGAGACACCACTCACGTCCGGTACTTGACGTTACCTCGGGCAGGAGATTTACCGCATCCACGTACCGTATCCAAATGGCCCGGCATGGTACCTTTCGTCGAGGATGCACGTACCGCCCAACGATGCCATGCACGTACCGGCCCGGTACCAGCATGCAGGACACACCCGTGCCGGGCAAATCACACCCAGTGTGCATGACCGGTACTTGACCCTCACCCGACGATGAGCTTTACTAGCCTTCCATCCCGACCCTAATCCGACCGGTATCCGACCTTCGACCACAACATCTCATACCGGCCATCTATACCGGACCCGTTTTGGCCGGTATAGAAACTACGACCCAAGATCCGACCGGGTCAATACCCGGTTTGTTCCGGATTGACCCGGTTGCCCACTTTTTAGTATAAATACTTTCTAAACCTAATTTCATGGGGGATGTCTTTTTTATGCTAAAAACCTCCCTTTTGAGTGTTCTAAGTATTTTTGTAAAAGAGATTCTCCTTTTAATTTATGCAATCTAAGTTTATATCTTAATCTTTTCTTCTCACATCTCATTTCTTAATCATCTAATCATGATATTTAACATGTTTTTCATAGGATTTGTTGGGTCTATCATGATTATTGAATAGTCTTTTAGGATTTGGGGATGGGTTAGGTTTAGGTTGATTCCTTGGATGATTTTTGATGCTTAGGGATAGATTAACATATTTCCTTTCTTGATTAGTAATCTTAATGCTAGATTTGCTTTAGAAAGCTTACCTAGATCAAAGGGACATTTCACACCCACAAGGTGTTCGATGAAATGCCTAGATGAACTTGTCAAGAGATATTCATTCCTAGCCTATGAGAGTAGTTGTCTAGGGTGTTTATTTGGTTGGTCTTGAATGTTTACACTTAATACTTGCTAATTAGTAATTCACAAATGAGAATTTGATATTGGATTAGTAATTAGCATGGTAATTAGTATCTTGAGAAAGGATTAGTCACATTTAATGACCATTGCCTAGGGATTAGCTTTGTTTGAGTATTGAGCATCATGAATTAGCCATGGATTCACCTAATTCGATTACCTCATCCTTGAATTCGCTTTTGTTTATTGAATTTCATCTTGCTTAGTTTGTTATTTCATAACCTTGTTTAGTTCGCTTAGTTCATTAACTAAAACACAACCCCTCTCGTTTAGCTTAACTTAAGAAGTACCTTGCATTCTTATTGCCTTGAAATCTCGCCCATTTGGATCGATACCTCATATACTATATGGTATACTGAGTGATTGACTCAAGGACTTGCAAAAGTCATGTATCAATTTGGCGCCGTTGCCAATTGGGTTTAGATTTTGACATTAAGATTTAGGTTCTTTTTGAGATTAAGTCTTATTTTCCTTTTGGTTACTAATATCTTTCACTTTCTCTTACTCTCTCTCGATCTTGTAGGTGTATGCACACCCGTTCTCGAGGCAAGGACAACCTAGTTCAAGTACGGGACGACATTCACTTATTGGACCGCGGGATTAGAGCAAGGAGAGCACGTGTGAGACAACATTAAGTCGAAGATATCATGGAGAGCTTCGAAGAGGTTCCACTTGGGAACGTTCACGACAATGTGGACAACCTTCCTCACCACATGCAAGGTGGTAATGGAAACCACCACGGCCAAGGCGGGAACGGCCACAACAACAACCCACCCGCCCAAAACGTGAGAGATCCAAACCACCCTCTTCGAGCTCAAAACGTAGTTGGCGCGGGTGATGCCGCGAATGCCCACCGGAATCGCTAAGGAATCCAAGCTCCTCCGGTCGAGAACAATATTTTCGAGGTCAAAGCCGCTTTGATTAACATGGTGCAAAACAACAAGTTTTACGGATTGGCCATGGAAGATCCTCTTGATCACATCGATCAATTCGATAGGATATGCGGTCTAACGAAGATGAACGATGTCTCCGAGGATAGCTTCAAGTTGAGACTTTTTCCCTTCTCTCTCGGTGATAAGGCTCATCAATGGGAGAAAAGCCTTCCTCAAGGCTCGATCACCACTTGGGATAATTGCAAAAGAGCTTTTCTAGCCAAATTCTTCTCCCCTTCAAGAACCGCAAAGTTGAGAAACGAGATCTCTAGTTTCACTCAACGAAACCATGAGTCTCTCAATGAAGCTTGGGAGAGATTCAAAAGCTACACCACTCAATGTCAACACCATGGCTTCTCGGATGCCTCACTTTTGAGTACATTATACCGTTGTGCCTTACCAAAGATAAGGATGCTCTTGGACACCGCATCTAACGGAAATTTCTTGGCCAAACAAGTCGACGCCGCAATGGAGCTAGTCAAGAACCTTGCTCAAACCGACGGCACTTATGGTGACGACTATGATCGTGCCACACGAACCACTAGTGACGTTGATGAGCAAAAGAGGGCCAAGGAATTGAAAAGCCTCAATGATAAGATTGACAAGCTACTCCATTCATCTCAAAAGCATGTTCATTTTGTTGGGGACAATGAGGACAACCAAGGTTATAATGATGAGGTTGTGGATGAGGCTACACAAGAGGAAGTAAATTATGTGGGCAACCAAGGCGGTTTCCAACGGGGTGGATTCAACAACAACTACCGTAACCACCCTAACTTTTCTTACCGGAACCCAAATGTGGAGAATCCCCAAGATCAAGTGTATCCTCAACAACACCAAGGCAATCAAGGCAGTCAACAAAGGAACTTCACTTCTCACCAACAAGGTCAAGGTTCCAACAACCAAGGCTATGTTCCCAAGAACACTTTCCAAGGGAATCAAGGCGGGTTTCAAGCTAAGGCACCCTTCACGGCTCCTCCGGGTTTCCAACAAGGTTTTGTCCCTCAAGGTCAAGCAACTACGTCTAAACCGCAAGAGCTTGACTTGAATACCATGTTCCAACATCTTCTTAAGGGACAAGCGGAGATCAACGCACGCGTAAATTGCTCTTACAATTATCTCAACTCTAAGATTGAGACATTGAACAACAAGGTCAAGCAAATGGAATCCAAGGGAGCCGCCTCTTCATCGTGACAACAAGGTCAATTATTGGGCAAAGCCGAGGCCAATCCCAAGGAATATGCGAACGCCATTACACTTCGAAGTGGCAAGAAACTTCCCCTTAGAGAAGCCCCAAAAGTCGATGAGGACATCGATGTCCAAGTTGGCGGGGCAGATGCTTGAAACTGAGGATGTAGTGGTGGAAGATAGGAGTTTGGGTAATAAAGGAGTTGAGATCCAAGAGAAGACCAAGGAGAAGCCCAAGAAGAAAGAAGCTTTGTTCGTTCCACCGCCATATGTACCTAAACTTCCTTTTCCGGGACGTTTCAAGAAACAACTATTGGAAAAGTACAAGGCGGTGTTCGATAGGCAAATGGAGAAGGTGGAGCTTACTATGCCTTTGGTAGATGCGTTCTTGCTTGTACCGCAATATGCCAAGTTTCTCAAAGACGTCGTAAAGGAAAGAGCCAAGGAGATGGAGTCTATGGTGATCTTAACTCATGAGTGTAGTGCCATCATCCAAAAGAAAGTGGTACCCAAGAAACTTGGAGATCCCGGTTCTTTCACTCTTCCATGTTTTCTAGGCCCGCTAGCATTCAACAATTGCCTTTGTGATCTAGGGGCTAGTGTGAGTCTCAGGCCATTCTCGGTTGCTAAGAGATTGAGCTTCACAAAGTACAAGGCTTGCAACATCTCTTTGATCTTGGCGGATAGAAGCGTGAGAGTGCCAATTGGGTTGCTTGAAGACCTACTGATCATGGTTAGAGACTTCATTGTCCCGACGGACTTTGTTGTGCTTGAGATGGATAAAGAGCCTAAAGATCCACTCATCTTTGGGAGGCCGTTTTTGGCAACCGCGGGAGCTATCATCGATGTGAGAAAAGGGAAGATTGATTTGCATTTAGGCAAGGATGAGGTTCTTGAGTTCAGCATCAACGATGTCATGAAGAAGCCCACAATTGACGGTCAATGCTTCTACATTGAGACGATGGATGAGCTCGCGGATGAGCTCGCGGATGAGCTACTTGAAGAGATTAGTACAATGCTTTGACACAAGAGCATGGGAAGTGATATGCTCAAATTAATTCCCTATAAGTACTAAAGCAGTTGTTGTAGTATATATAGGGGTCGAACACAAGAACTCAAGAAAGTCACACAATAGATTATATATACTCGAATTAAGCTAAACAAAACAATGTAATTAAATGCGAGTGCGTAAATTAAACAAGTTGTAAGTCAATTGGAAAGAAGATAGGCTCAGGGTATTTCTCAGGAATTCAATGAATGTAGATAAACTAACTAACAAGATTCAGATTTAGCGCAGTTCTTGAACTCAAATCACTAAGCTATAATTAAGCAACTGTCATTGCGAGAATTATCTAAATCTAAATCCTAGAATCCCAAATCTCTTTGCAAATCCTAAAGATCTAAACCAGCTTTAAAGTTCAGGTTTGATATGTTCACAAAACAACTAAACCAAATCTCTTTGCGAATAGTTATTTTGCTCACCCTAAGTTCTGTCAGATTATCAATTGCACTGTTGTGCCTAATCGATTAACCTAAGATCTAAGTTCCAGATTCATCAACCTAGATTTAGCTTTGAGAACAACCTATGGTGAAGAACTAATTCAGATGGTGAATCCTAATTAACTAATTAACCTAATATTCATAGAAAATCCTTATGAGAACCCTGAACCTAACAGTGGATCTACTCAGACATGGAGATTGAAACAAGCAACATGATTGAATAGATCATCAAATAAAATAAATAGAAGAGAGTAAAACAAGGGTTCGAAATCTTCTCTCAGGCGAACAGAGTTTCAAACTTGTCTCCCTCCCAAGGTCTCTCACAGAAAACTAAAGTAAAATAAAGCTTAGCCAACAAAAGTGGCTGAAAAATCTAATTATAATGCTAAAACACGTTTTGGGTCTTCTTGTAACCATGAGTTGAAGACGTGAGGGGTCTTGAGAGTGCAAACGGGTTACAAGACGGTAAATTACCATGGTTTGCGGATTTGGTGAACTACTTAGCTTGTGGAAGCGAACCGCCCAACTTGGAGGGCTACAAGAAGAAGAAATTCTTTCATGACGTCACAAGGTACTATTGGGATGAGCCATTCTTATACAAGTTGTGTTCGGATGGTTTATATCGAAGATGTGTGGCGGAAGAAGAAATGAACGGGATCTTGTTCCATTGCCATGGCTCAGCCTATGGAGGTCATTTTGCTTCCTTCAAGACGGCGAAAAGGTCCTCCAATCCGGTTTTTGGTGGCCTACTTTGTTTAAAGACGCTCATGCTTTTGTCTCCGCTTGTGATGCTTGCCAACGAAAGGGGAATATTGCTAAAAGGGATGAGATGCCACAAAATCCTATCATTGAAGTTGAAATTTTTGACGTTTGGGGCATTGACTTCATGGGACTGTTCCCCTCTTCATATGGCAACCAATATATATTGGTACCGGTAGACTATGTGTCTAAATGGGTCGAAGCAATCGCTAGTCCGATGATAAGCTCAAATTAATACCCTAAAGTACTAAAGCTTTGTCGATTGTAATACTTAGGGATCGAATCCACAGAGACTCAGGGAAACACACAATAGAGTATTTAGATCAGAATTAAGCTAAACCAAGAAGATGTATGTGTAAATCAACAAGTTGTAATCGATGGGAAGGAGATTAGGCTCAGGGTATTTCTCAGGAATTCAATGAATGTAGATAAACTAACTAACAAGATTCAGATTTAGCGCGGTTCTTGAACTCAAATCACTAAACTATAATTAAGCAACTGTCATTGCGAGAAGTATCTAAATCTAAATCCTAGAATTCCAAATCTCTTTGCGAATCCTAACGTCTAAACCAGCTTTTAGTTCAGGTTTGATCTGTTCACAAAACAACTAAACCAAATCTCTTTGCGAATAGCTATTTTGCTCGCTCTAGGTTCTGTCAGGTAATTAATCGCACTCTCGTGCCTAACCAATTATCCTAAGATCTAAGTTCCATGTGATCAGTCTAGAATTAGCTATGGGAACAACCTAAGGCGAAGAACTAATTCAGATGGTGAATCCTAATCATTCAATTAACCTAACATTCAGAGAAAACCCTTATGAGAACCCTGAACCTAATAAGAGAACTACTCAGACATGATAATTGAAACAATAAACATGACTGAAATAATACTCATATAAACAATAAAAAGGAGAGTAACAAAAAGGGTTCGAAATCTTCTCTCGGACGAACAGAGTCTTAGACTTGTCTCCCTCAGAAAGCTCTCTCACACCACTCAAAATCAAATCAAGTGTAAACTCCATCCCTGGCCAAAGTGGCTAAAAACCTCATTAAAACTCCTAAAACACGTTTTGGGTTAAATTGTAAATACTAAAGACTTCTGGGAAATTTTGCAATTCTTCAACTCTTCATTAAAGTCGCGCTTCGTGCCTTGCTGCAGTGAGTATCGACCGATACCAGGTGGTGTCGATCGATACTGAGACTCTGAATCGGGTACTCAACTACACAAGCTTCTGATTTGCTCCAAAATGCCCCAATATCTCCAATTATGCTCCAAACGTGCTAAACCTGTAAAAGACTCTAAAACACTACAAAATAGTAGAAAGACTCTATAAAACGGACCTATATCATGGCTTAAAAGGGGTAAAACCCATGATATATCATCCAACCAATGATGCTAAGGTGGTGCTCAAGCTCTTCAAGTCCGTCATTTTTCCGAGGTTTGGGGTTCCAAGAGTCGTGATTAGCGATGGAGGTAGCCACTTCATCAACAAGGTCTTCGAGGGTCTACTCAAGAAGCACGGGGTAAAGCATAAAGTGGCCACACCATATCACCCTCAAACAAGCGGCCAAGTGGAGGTCTCAAATCGCCAAATCAAGGCCATTCTAGAGAAAACCGTGGTAGTTCGAGGAAGGATTGGGCCAAGAAGCTAGGTGATGCATTGTGGGCATACCGGACGGCGTTCAAAACACCTATCGGGACTACACTGTTCAATCTTCTCTACGGGAAGTCATGCCACCTACCGCTCGAGCTCGAGTACAAGGCCATGTGGGCCGTGAAGCTCCTAAATTTCGATCTCAATTCGGCCCAAGAGAGGCGTTTGATCCAACTTCAAGAACTCGATGAGATTAGGCTTGAAGCCTATGAGAGCTCCAAGATTTACAAAGAAAGGACTAAGGCCTTTCATGACAAGAAGATTGTGCGTAAGGACTTCAAGGCCGGAGATCAAGTCTTGCTCTTTAACTCCCGGTTGAAGCTATTTCCTTGGAAGCTATGGTCTAGGTGGTCGGGTACTTTTGAGATCAAAGAAGTGATACCTTATGGAGCCATTCTTCTCGTGAACAAGAACGGAGAAGAATTTGTTGCAAACGGGCAAAGACTCAAACCGTACCATGCCAATGAAATCGTTGAGGAGAGCGTCTATCTTCCTCTCAATGATGCTCCTTCGGCCTAAGCGGTAACCAACGTCAAACTTAGTGACGTTAAACAAAGTGCTCTTGGGAGACACCCCAAGCTTATCCTTGTATATACATTTATTTTTCTCCTTTTCAATCTTTGCTAGTACTTTTTGATCTTTTTGTGAAGTATTCATAGGATTCTTGGTGGCCGAAGTGGTGAGGTCTTGCAATGGGATGTTCAAAACGTGGAGAAAACATGCACACCGGACAAGTTGGAACCGGTATATGGAGCCGGCATGGAAGAGTGTCCAAAACAGGAAGAATACCGGCTTGGCATACAGGTTGTAATTGGCCCGGCATGAGATTGTTTCCCTTGTGCGTCGGATGAGTCTACCCGTAGGAGCAATACCAGCCCGGTGCACGGAATGGAGAGTGTCCGGTACAGAAATGCTTGCCAAAATAGGAGAAATACCGGCCCTACGTACCGTTTGTCACTGGCCCGGTGTAGAATCGTTTCACTCGCTCATCAGATGGATTTGGCCGAGGGAGGATCATACCGGCCCGGTGCAAGAATGGATATGGCCCGGTATTGCAATGCGCCGAAAAGAGATTTACCGGTCCTATGTACCGCCCATAACTGGCCCGGCATGGAAAAGAGTTGATGTCGGCTGTGCATACCGGCCGGACGTAGACGAGCATGAAAATACGCACCAATGCGCATGCCGGCTACAAATGGCCCGGTACCGAGGACTTTGCCAAACCAGGAAGTTTATCGGGCAAGAATACCGGTCGTAATTTGCCCGGCGTGGAAAGTTGATGATACCGTGCATGCATGCCGGACATGTTTTGCCCGGTACGTGACTTGAGCAACACATGTGCACACGCACACCAGACGAGCATATCGGTCATGTTTTGCCCGGCATGTGCTATTGTCCATCGGTCCTTGTCTTTGTCAAACGGTTCATGGCACAGATCTATTACCCAACAGACCGTCCGGTGCCTCAGCCCAGGTAAGCGACCCGACCCGACCATGTAAGTCTTCTTCCTCCTCTTGCGCGGCCATGACCACTCCTCCACCTCTCAATCTTCATTTGCTCATAACTCTCTCATTTCTTATCCAAAAATCGTGATTCAAGTGGCTAAATTCCGGATTTTCCATCCTCTTTCTGGATCTACCCACGGTTTTCCATCTAGGTCTTGCATCCCCAAGGTATTTTCTCAAATTTTTCATGAAAAACTCAAGAACTAGCTCATAAGTGGAAAATTTCATGGTTTTGTTTGGGTAGTGCTTTCACTTGACTCAAAACCTTGGGATTAGGTTCGAAATGGCTAGGCTAGGTAGTTCTTATGACAATTTGTGATGCACTTGAGAGATTTTGGATTTTTGAACCAAGAAATAGATTTTTGGTGCCTTGTGCTTAAAAGATGCAACCTTGGAGACTTGAATGAGCTCTTGGAGCATTTAACTGGCCTATTCGATTTTGCTAATGGGAAATTGATTGTTGCCAAATGAGCACTATCCTCTTTGTCTCATGAATGCCTTTGCTTGATAATGACAAAAAATGTATCTTGGAACTTATACATTCTTTGAGACAATGTAGGTACCATGAAGACAACAAGCAACCCAACCCAAGTTTCAAGTCTACCAACCAAGAAGAGAGAGTTAGCACTAGTGGCATGCACTAAAGGCTTAGAGAAGAGGAGAAAGGCGGCGCTTGCTAATGAGGGAGGAGAGAATGTGGAAGACGTGGTGCAAGTGAAAAAGAAGAAGATAATCCCCAAGCCCAAACCAAGAGTCCCCACCTATAGCGAGTATCTCAAGAAACTCAAGGCGGTGAAATTCGAGGAGACAAAATTCCCGGACAAGGTCGTACTTGAGAAGATGGGAATCCTTGAGGATCTGAGATTGATTTTCACCAACATGGGCTTTGGAGGAATCTTTGACGTGGCTAACACTTCTCACAAAGATCCAGCGTGCCAATTTCTTGCATCATTGGAAGCAATGTTCCACGAGCAAGGTGACAAAGACGCCAATGAGGAAGATGGCCATGGTTTCATTGAGTTTAAGGTGGGGAGAAAAGCATACAAGATGACATTCCATGAGCTAAGTCAAGTGTTTGGGTTCAAAGAAAAAGGAACCAAGAGAGGCCTCAAGTTTCTCTATGGGAAGAACGACATGGCTTACTTGTGGGGAGTCATTGGTATGGGAGAATAGAATCCCGGCGCCATCAAAGGCACGTGCATCCGCCACCCCGCCATTCGCTATGCCCACAAGATCCTTGCTCACACGTTCTTTGCCAAGAAGGAGTTTGGAACGGTTTCGGAAGAAGATATGGAGTTGCTTGCTTTAGGCTTGACACCGTTTCTTGACACACCTAGGGACAAGCGGCTTTTCATTGGGGAGCATGCACACCCGTGCCTAGCCGCCGTTCTAGTGAACCACTTACTTTACTTCAAAAGTTGGGCTCTCACTACAAAGAGCAAGGAACCTAAAATCTTCATAGGCGGTTTGGTAACTTCAATCCTCAAGGCTAAAGGGATTAAGTTGGTGGAGGATACTAAGAACGTGGAGCTTATGGATGAAGCCTATCTCTCAAGGAACAAGTTCTTCAAAGGCAAGATAGGCAAGACTTTCGCCTACAACCTAAGACTCACCGAGACCAACACGGTGAAAGTCATTTTGCCTAACACTCCTCTCACCACACTCCGAGGGAGGAAAGACATCTATTTCTATCACATCAATGATCACTTCTACAACCCGCCCACGGACCCACCACTAGAGATGATTCGCTTTCCAAGGAAGAAGGCAAAGAAAGTACCAAGAGAGGATGTTGAGTCATCCAAAGGCCATGAGGATGAGGAAGAAGATGCACACTCGGCTCCCACTTGGCCCAAGTACGGAAGTGAGAGGTATTGCTTTGCCCCTTATGATGGGAGGATGCCGGACGTTGTCACTAGACATGCACACCACCAAACGAGGCTACTTCAACGTTGGTGCAAGTGGCAAGATAAGACAATCCGGAAGTTGGTGAAGGCGGTCAAGGGTTTGAGGGACACGGTTAGAGAGCTCAAGGGGAAGAAAGGAGAAGCTAGCTCATCTCACGGCCAAGGAGAGCCAAGCACGGTGGAGCAAGAGGAGATTAGAGAATGTTTTACACCATTGGACCAACGTCTTCAACTACATGGTGGAGAGTTGGTGATTCACGACGACGAGTACATTCCATCTTCTTACGAGGTGAAAACGGCCAAGAGGAAGGCAATGAAGACGCTTTCTCCGTGCTCTAGCAATTCATCATATTTGATGGGGTCCTCTTCCCCATCCGAAAGCTTTTAAGGTACCACTCCAAAACTTTGTAAATAGTTTTCTTTCTTTGAGTCTTGCATTTTATATTTTATTTCTCTTATTTTTGGGTCTCTTCCTTTGATTTATTTCACACCGGAACGGTGTGAGGAAGGCACCGATATCTAATGTCGTTTATTGTGTCTTATATTGAGTTTTGCATTTTGAGTCTCATGCATTCATCTAAAGCATAGAAAAAAAAATAAAAAATTTTGAAAATTGAAACACAAAAAGAAGTCATTCGACCCAGACCCAAGATCGGTCGGTACAAACTTTCTATTGCAATTCGACCCAGACCCGACCTGGTCAATACCCGGTTTGTCCCGGGTTGACCCGGTTCGCATTGTTCACAATAAATATGTTTAGACCTAATTTTTAGGGAAACTATGTTTTTTCTTATGCTAAAAACCTCTCTAAATGGGTTCTAAGTAATTTGTAAGAGATACCATCTTGATTTATGCAATTTAAGTTTGGATCCTTTGATTTCTATCTTCTACCTCTTCTTTCTTAATCCAATCATCATGTAATCATGGGATTAAACATGTTCTTCATAGGATTTGTGGGATTCTCCATGATTAGTGAGTAGTCATTTAGGATTTGAGAGTTTGGTAGATCTAGGGTGATTCCATGGATGATTAATGATGTCTAGGATTAGATTATTAGATTTCTCTTCTTGATTAATACTCTTAATGCTAAATCTAGCTTAAGAAAGTGGATTTAAATCAAGGGGCATTTCACACCCACAAGGTGTTTGATGAAATGCCTTGATGAACTAATTAAGAGATATTCATTTCTAGCCTATGAGAGTAGTTGTCTAGAGTGATTATTGGTTGATCTTGATTGTTAAACTTAATGCTTGTGATAGTAGGATTTTTAATAATCAATTACTCAAATCTCACTCATGCCATTGTGGTATTTAAGATATCAAACCAAGGAGGTATGAGGCTACACACTAGGAATCCAAGAAACTATATAATCTAGCAAGCTAATGATTCAATTAAACAAAGCAAACAAGTAGCAAGAACTAACCAAGATTAAGACAATGATTAAAAAGAGGATCTTTGGGTAAGGCAATTGATTTGGAGGAATCTTAAGCAAAGCAATGATGTCTACACAATCATACAAGTGCATTTCCTTAAGCCTAGAACACTAATCAAGATTAATCTAATCTCTTAGCACTAATCACTTGGTTAATTACAAACTCAAGATCAAATTCTCATTTGTGAATAAGCAATCAACAAGCATTAAATAACAAGTTCTAATAGCCAAAATTCATCTTAGACAATCATTCTCATGAGCTAAGTGTGAAAATCTCTTATTTAGTTCATTTGGGAATTTCATCAAACACCTTGTGTGCATGAAATTCCCTATGATCTAGATTTAACTTTCTCAAGCCTAATCTAGGATTATAAACACTAAATAAGAAAGGAAACAAGACAATTAAGCTCTAGACATCAAAGATTAACAAAGAAACCCCCTAATCTACCAAACCAAAATGATCCAAGAAGAACTACTCACTAATCATGAAGAACACACCAAATCTAATGAAAGAGGTGTTGTTAATCATGATTAGAGAATAAGAAGATGAAAGATTGAAAGGAAATTAAGAGAAACAAACTTTAAATTGCATAAAGACTCAAGATCTCTCTTACAATCACTTAGAACCCTAAAAGGGAAGGTTTTTAGCAAGAGAAAAATAGATAAAACAAGAAAATTAGGTTTTTGGGCTTAAATAGTGAAAGGGGGCCGAACCGGGTCAACCCGGGACAAACCGGGTATTGACCCGGCTGAAACTGGTTTTTGGCTGATTCTGGAGGTCTGTACCGACCAGTCCTGGGTCGGTACACTGGGTCGATACTAATCTCTGAGCATAGCTCCTTTGGGTGCCAGACGAACACATCCCCGCTAAATCTGATGTATCTTTCGAACCACCGCTCCGAATGACTTCAAACTACCTCCAGAAGACAGCTACCTCAATTATCTACAACTGCTATGAAGACTTCCAAATCTAATTCCGAACGTAAGTTGTTTGGTTGGGTGACTTTGGCTGGCTTCGATGAGGACATATTGGGTTTTGTACCGATCGGGTCTGGGTCGGTATGGGGAGTGAAGCTGGGTCGGTACTACTCTCTGCCCCAGTACCGAGCAAGGTTTACCGCTCCAGAATAGGTCGGTACTGGACTTTCTTGTGCCGATTGGTGGTACCGACCTAGAGCGGGTCGGCGTTGTCTCGCGGCCAGTCAGACATGCCCTTAGTAAAAACGTTGTATCTCCTGGAATACGCATCCGAATGACCTCAAACCACCTCCTGTAGACAGATAACTCATCTGGCTACAACATTCATGAAGATAATTGAGGCTGAATCCGAACGCAACCCCTTCGTTCTGCCGATACACATGAGTTGGTCTGCACTGCCGTGTTTGTACCGATCCGTAGTACCGACCGAGAATGGGTCGGTACTAATCTTCCTGAACCTTCATGCCGAGCTGATCTGGGTCGGTGTTTCCTCCTGTGACAATACCGATCCAGCATACCGACCCATAACGGGTCGGTACAGTCTTCTGGAAACTCCATTCTTCTTTTCGGCGGCCAGATGGAGATACTCTTCGTAAATCGGCCATATCTCCCGAACGACATATTCGAATGACCTGAATTTAACTCCAGTGGACATCTAACTCTTTTCTCTACAACTCTCATGAAGAACGTGGAGGATGATTTTGATTGGAGACCCTTCGTTCAGCCAGGTCTTTCAGGTGCTTTAGATGAACTCTTCTTTCTCTTATGCTCCATCACTCCAAACTTCCTCAAATGTATCCAAAACACCTAGAAACACTCCAAATGAATGCAAAAAACTCTCTAGGACCTAATGCAACATCATAAACTTTAATGAAGACCAAAATGCTAAACAAAGTTATGATTATGCAATGCAAATGACTCAAAATGCTAACTAAAATGCAAGCTAGAACATGTAAAACATATGAATATCAACTCCCCCAAACTAACTCTTTTGCTTGTCCTCAAGCAAACAAGAACAAGCAGAGAGAGAGGTTTGAAACTGGGAGTTCAAATCCACAAGTACCATTAAAAGAATTCAAACTCAATGTCCAAGTTGCTAGCTCTAAGATGCGATCAAATAAGTCTACTCAAAAAGAGCTAGCCATATCCTTCCCTACACGAATCAAGCCCAAGTCTCAACCTACACAAGCACTCATATCATCCAATCCTTTGACATTCATTCAATCGTTCAAGTGAATCAGTGAACTCATTTGGCTATGGTGAATAGGTCTTCAGACTAAAATGATCTCAAATGTATGGGGTTACTCCAATGCAAGGGATCTCTCAATGAATGAGCAAGCTTTAGCAAAATGCTAAGAGTAAAAGGCAACCTATGCATACAAGGATAAATTTACATCTGCTCAATGCCTAAGATGTCTCTAACCCTAGCATTTCTAAACATGAAGCCCCAAACCTAAGCTACCATTTGTTCTCAAGGCTTTTTACCTTCATGTCCCACACATCTTTCTTCATCTTTCTCACTTGGAGGAATTTCTTCTTCTTCCTTGAACTTTGTGGCTTGGTGCTTCTCTTTTGTTGTTTCCTTAGCTCTTTTTTTCTTTCTTTTTCTTTGCCTTGCCTCATTTCGCATCATTTGATGCCTTAGCCAATTTCGACTTCTTTCATTTTCATTGAAAACCTTGAGGCGAAATCTAATGCTAAGAGCTAACCATATAACCTTTCACCAACCTCATCACAATATTACATTTCCCTTTTGCCTTTTCGTTCACCTTTGGATTCCCTTCTCTTCTCCACCAAAATCTCATCAATCCCACACTTTCATTCATACCAAACCCCAAAGCTTCCCCTCCTAGCTAGCTTAGCCTAGTCTAGCCCTTGATGATGGACTATATCTACATGCAAACCTATCCTTGTCGACCTAAACTCAACACTTTTTGCCAAGCCTACTAAAAAATTAGGCCTCACATTCCTACACTAAAGATTTGGCTTGAAAGGAGGGTAGGTTAGAGGTGTGGCTAACCGTTCCAATGATGGGAATCGGCTATTTGAGCTAACAAGAGGCTGGTAAAAAGGATAAGGAAGCCCAAATATGTATGTGGTATCCATGAATTCACTATGAGATGCATAAACATGATAATTAAATTGTCAATATTATGGTTCTCACTTAAGTAGGATTGGAGTCAATTCACAACTTGCTTTAGCTAAGATTCGAGTAATGAAACATGAGATCAAAATATGGTTCATCCTTGATTTCAAACACGAGATCAAAAGCATCAAACAACTAACAACGAGGGCATTCAACCAAGCTCTTAAAATGATACTCTACAATAACTTTTTCTCCCAATCCAAGTGAGTGCAAACCTATATACAAACTAGACTCGATCCTACACATGAAATGCAACTAGATGAAACGCAAAATTTTGAAATTTTTCGAATTTTATGAGTTTTTCTATGCAATAAGTGAATGCATGATATGCATGAGACTCAAGGGATGCAAAAATCGAAAATAAGACACAAAGAACAAGATTAGATACCGGTCCCTCCCCCAAACTTAAATCACACCGTCCCGGTGTGAAATAAATCTAAGGAAGAAACCAAAATAAAAGATGAAAGGCAAAGACTCAAAAGAAAATAGCTACTTACAATGGAGGAGGAGTGTCACTATGTGAATGGAGAGAATGGAGAACTTTCCCTACATCAAACACCTTGTGCTTTGCGACGACCTTGCTACCATCAAAAACCTTGCAACCACTCAACAAAAATATCAAAGAGGCCCTAGAAACACAAGATCAAACTAGAAAGCAAAAATATATACAATGATAAACATGAGAATGTCTCCCAAGTGCACTTTGTTTAAAGTCACTAAGTTTGACTTTGGTTACCCTTTTAGGCGGGCGATGGAGGAGTGTGAGAACTCCTTGGTGGGTCCTTGAGCTCAAGCTTGAGCACCTTGTTCATGACCTCTTGAAGACCGGCTTGCCCTTTCTCTTTAAGCTTGGGTGTGAGGATTGCTTTGACCATGGTAAAAGGCTTAGACTGTCCCTCACACTTGATTTTGTACTAAATCACCCCGTTTTCATGTTTTCAAGGGGTAAGAATCATGGTGGAAGGTTGGCTTAGCTCGGACTTGGGCTCATCAAACTCATTTGGTATGTTTTTCCCCTTGGCCTTGGTCCTTGTTCTCTTCTTTGCAACCTTGCTACTTTCAACCTCATTTTCCATCGTTGTGTGGAAGAGGGATGCTAAGCAATCACCATCCAATGTATGGTCTTCTTCACCATTACCATAACCAAAAGCTCTTTCTACACAAGATCCCTTCTTCTCAAAACTAGCCTTTGGAGATGAAACCACATCCATTGTTGCACAACTACCTACATGCTCAACTCTTGGAGCTTCAACCTCACCATCCTTGTAAACCATCACCTCTTTAGCATCGACCTTAGAACCATAGAGAAGGTTAGAGATCTCATCAATTGCCTTTTCATGCTCATCAATTGTCATCAATACCACGACTTGTTCCTCAACCTTCTTCTTGCTAGCAACCATCGATTCTTTATATTGAGAGCCGTGGAGGACTTCCTCAATCTTTATTAGAGACTCCTCATTCTCATCAATCAAATGCTCCTCCACTTGGTTCTCATTAATTTTTCCTTCGAGATTCTCCATGGGTTTACTAGAAAGGGAACGTCCTTAAGCATTTTGATGATCTAAATGCATGATCCTAGAAGATAGGGCTTCAACCTTTCGGTGTAGATCATCATAAGAGCAATCAACTTTGTCATGAATCTCGGCCACCATCTTAGTCAACTCATGTTCTCTATTAGCTTGCCAGGTTAGGAGTTGTTGAAGCATGCCTTTCATTTCAAGGTCTTGTTGTGTACCCAAATCCACATTATCCTCTTCAAACCGTGTAGTGGCATCAAAACCTCCATCAAAGTGAGCTGATTTTAGAGAGGCATTGATGAGCTTGTCTATCAATGTGGATTGCCTGTCCACTCTTTGTTTAGAGCCTTCATTTCCTTAGTTCTCCTTTGCTCCTCATTAGCACTCGTGGTCCTTGTAGCCCGAGCATACTCATCACCATAGTTTTCTTCGCTTTGGGCAAAGTTTTCCACTAGTAGCTCTCCTTGTTCCACGGTGAGGTTTGTAAAACGCCCATTGCTAGCCGCATCTAAGGTCCATTTGTGCTCTTGATCAATTCCCAAATAGAAGATGCTAAGGATGGCTTCCTTCTTGAACCCGTGATGGGGACAATCTTGAGTATATCCTTTAACTCTTCCCCATGCTTTATGGAAGCTTTCGTGCATGCTTTGTTTGAAATTCGAGATGTCCTTTCTAGTTTGGACCGTTCTTTGTGTGGAGTAGAACTTGTTGAAGAAAATCTCCTTGCAATCATCCCAAGAATTTACCAAGTGAGATGGCAACGTTCTCTCCCATTGGCTTGCTTTTCCTTCAAGAGAAAACGGAAACAAGATGAGGTTGATGCTATCATGGGGTACTCCTCCGGTTCTAAACGTGTCACACAACCTCTCAAAGGAATCCAAGTGATCATAAGGGTTCTCAACTTTCGTCCCAAAGAACTTAGACTCTTGAATCAACCTAACCAAGCTTGCTTTGATCTCATAGGCCTTGGCTTCAATTGGAGGAGGGTGGATCCCATATCTCGATCCACGACAACAAGGAGTGTCAAAGCTTCCAACCGTTGGCTTGTCCTTTGGAGCTTGGGTCGGATTTGATGCCAACTCTTGAGGACGTGTTATTTCTTGAAGTTGTGGCATTTCTTGAGGTTTTGGAGCTTGAGAAATGCTTCTTTGGTCGTCCACCTCTTGAGGTTGTATATCTTCAAGAACATCTTTGTAATTGACAACCTCAAACACTTCAATTGATCTTGTCTTCCCATGTCTCTTCTTTTTGATTATGGTACCTTTGAGAATATCAGTCATCGATTTTCATACTTCAATTTACAAGCAATTTTCCGTAGGCGTGTCCTTAGGTGGTGAGAACATCCGATTGTAAGTATGATATTTAGTGGGTTATTGAGAACGAGGTAACTCACAAATTTGTATAAGTATCGGCCTCGTCGAGCATTTTTGCACTGTCTCTAAATGTTTCGGCGAGAAGGTTGCGTTCATCTTTTGCGGTTGTAAGTATGATATTTAGTGGGTCATTGAGAAGTAATTCTTCATAGAATTTTTCAGTGACTTCATCTAGCTCATCGATCCAGAAAACTTGGCCGTCTAGAGTCGGTTTATCGAGACTTTCGTTGATTTCAAAATGCATCACAAGATCGCCCAAATGCAGATCAATTTTTCCTTGCGGCACATTGATTATTGCTCCTGCTGTTGATAGGAATGGTCGACCGAGTATAAGGG
>PKMM01011582.1:0-50196 GCA_002933915.1 Eutrema heterophyllum
CATAATATTGCGGCATAAACCCTCTATTTAGTAAATGCTTCCACACCGTCTCAATAAAAAGATATCTTGTATTTTTGCATTTACGACAAGGACAGAAGAGTTTACCGCTTTCCAGGGTTGTTTGCATATTTCCAGCCTGATACATGAATATTTCAAGCCCCTCTTTGAATTCTTTCGTCAACGCTCCCTCCGAATCCTTTTGCGTATACATCCATCTTCGTAGATCGTATATAGACATTTTATAAAAAAGATTTTATAGTTTTTTTTTTTGTTATTATAGTTTTTTTTTTGATATGAAATTTAAATTGATGCGAGGATGTATTTATAGAAATTTTTTCAGATTTACAACGGATTTACAACGGATTTACGATGTAAATTTGATGTAAATTTGTTAGGTAAATCAATAAAAAAACGTGTGCTACCAAACTAGAAACTATCGATGTAAACTCGATGTAATATAAACCATTGTAAATTCGATGTAAAATTACATCGAATTTACAACGTAAATGCGAGAGTCATATTCGTCGTAAAATCGATGTAATTTTTCCATCGATTTTACGACGATTTATCATGTCGTCGTATAACCGTCGTAATATAGTCGTAAAAGTACGACGATTATACGACGACATATATTTACGAGGAAGTTACATCGAACACATATTTCGTCGTAAAATCGTCGTAAACTCGATGTAATGTTACATCGATTTAAATCCGTCGTAAAATTTCGTTGGAAATAGGCAGTTTTCTTGTAGTGTTTCCCTTTTTAAGGTTGGTCGTGGTTGTAGTTTATAAACTTTTAAGTTTCCCTTTGTCATTTTCCTTTATTATAAGTTTTCTTTACTTATTCTTGTTTTTTCTTTTTTTAAGATTGATTTTTTTAGTTTAACTTTTTTAATATTTACTTAAATATATTCATTTTTACTTTTTAAAATTAAATTGACACATGTCAAGATCTAAATTAACCGTGACAAATGTCACGATCTCGTGAGTGATAATTATCCTACGTGTCACGCTCACGTTGAGAGATCCAGCTTTATATAATAAGATTGTATTTACTTCTTTTTTTGTCGGCCTATTAATCTTTTTGTGTAAAAAACTAACTAAACTGAAATATAATTTTGCTGAATCACTTATTTACATATTTTTTGTATATTGATTTATAATTATTAAAATACTTAAATAATAACTATTTAATCTAATTTATTGGACATTGTTTGGGATAAATACAGACATTCATACGTGGACGAATTACATGTAACCACGTGTCGCCCATGATTTTTTTTGCAGGTACGACTCCTCGGGTCAAACCACGCCTTGGTACTTACGGAACCATGAGACCCGACATAGGCCACCTGCCTGATAACACCGGTTTTGACCATTTTTATGGATCACTTTAATATCTTTTGCAGGTGTTTTAATTTTGTTTTCAATGGTTTTCAAGTGATTTCCATGTTTTAGAGTTTTGAAAGACATTTGGGATAAAAGAGTGCATTTCGGAACAAAAGTACGTTTTTAGATAAATTGGATCGTCAGAAGTTTTGCAATCAAAGAAGACCTTCTCACCGCCCGATCATCCCCAAATTTGGACACAACAAAGAAGACACAACCAGCTTTCAAATGCAGTTGGTTTGGAGACATTCCAATGGTGGGATCTTCACATATACCCCAAGCTCTAAAGGAATACGAAGCTGCCTTGAAACCAGAGTCACCGCGGGCAGAGAAGCTGCACCCGCGGCCAGAAGGAGTTTCACTGCGGTCAGAGGAGAGCCACCCGTGGCCAACCGGCGTTTTGCCACGGGTCGAGACCACGCACCCGCAGCCACTCCCTGTGCGACCAAATCAAGCTCGTTTCATTCCCGAGGCCAATTCCGTCTTTTCAATGCAAACCCTAAACATCCCCAAAAAGTGAAGACTATAAATACATGCTTTTAGGTCTCTTAGACACAATCTCTTTCACATTTTTAGACAGAGACGAATTTCTTAGCAACTTTTACTCTTGTTCATCAATTTGGAGCAAGGATTATCAACTTGTGTCTTCAATAGAAAAGCCTTTTTCATCTCTTTCTCTTACTGTTTTTATTTTATTTATGATGATGTTTATCTCAGCTATGGCTGAGTAAATATTTTGTTGGGTATAGGGTTCTCAAAAGGGCTCTCATGGTTCGATTTATCATTAGGTTTTTATACTAGGATATCGATTAGGGTTCTTTGTTCTATCTTTTTTAGTAATGCATGTTTGCTTGATTGATCACCTTGCAACTGAACTTAGGTATTTTTAGAGCTACGAAAGTACTGGATCTATATGCTTGACCTAGGGTAGACGAGCAAACCCCGTTACAAGATATGTACGAAAGTATACTTGTAGAGGGGTTGTGAGCGTTAACGAACTTGTTTGTTCATCATAACTTTCTGCGCGGCCGGAGACGAAAGCTATCGGTCGAGTATATAAGTTAGCAGTGTGTAGGATGTAAGAGAGTAGGCTACACGCACTATAGTGTTTCAAGTTTAAGAACCAAAAGACGACAAAAGTCACATTAAAAATCCGAGCAAATTTCTAATGATAATCGACCATGATCCCTACAGAGTTCCCGATTGCCCAACGTTTCGTTTATTAGTTTACAATTTCGTTTCAATTATTCGCTTAGCTTACTTTCTTTCTTATTTACTTGCTTAGTTTAGTTTAAGTTCCTAGCTACAAATTCGTGACACACAAAATCCCTTTTAAATTTATTAGGTATAGACACAACTTAGAAATCAATAGAAATCTTCGGGCACTCAAATCTCTGTGGATTCGATCCCTTAAATACTACTGCGTTTGATGTGCACTTGCAGCTTAGCTTAAAGGTAAAACTTATTTAAGTCAATCCCATACACAATCACACACATCTCTGCCCCCGGGTTCTTTGTATCTGATAGTGCAAGCCACGCGGTCAGGTAAAGGGAGATTAGGAACTGAGTGGTCAAGAGGAGTTGAGCGGTCATCCTTCCACCTCATAGATATGCCAGTAATCTAGAGTTCACGAGACCTGGGGAGAATGATCCACACAGTGCACTAGGAGCGAAGCATCTAGCGACCGGACAACCCCGACAGCCCGATCCCAAGTATCAAGGGATTCGGGCAAGGTATGTTTATGGAGTTTTCTAGACCTTGCATTTAATGCCTTATGCTTACATCTGACAGGTGAAAATGACAACACCTCAAACATAGGGAATAACAACCGTATGCGAGATGCCCATACTGTGCTTAATCCGCTACTTTTAAGCCGTACACTGAGAGAGATAGCGACGCATGATGGCTTGGTCGAGAAGCTGGCGAATACAGCCAAGGAAGGTAGGTGAGAAATCAGACGAGTACTCAGTACAAGACCCATTCAACGGATCTGATACCCGACCCAACAACCTGATAACCAAGCACATGACATGCTATAATAACTCGGGTCACGTAAAACTCTATAAATACTTATCTTCCCGCAACGGGAAAGAGGTTCACAATTTTCTCATATTCTAATACTTTAAGAGATATTTCGTGTTTTACACTTCTAAACACTAAGCCTTCAGTTCCTTTCCGGGACTCTAAGGCTCTTTTTCGACCGCTCTCCGATCAACTTTTCGGTCATTCCTTGGCCGAGATTTTACACTAACATACTCTTTATTTTCTCTCTTTCACCACAAAAAGCCCACTACTCAAAACCCATTGCGGATCCATCGCTTCCTTTGGACCCAATCGACACCCTTATTTGTCCCGTTTTCCGAACACTCTTTCCGTTCTCCGACCATCCATTTCGTGGTCTTTCTTTATCGTTTTCTAACTTGGGCGTCAGAGAGCATTCGGAAAACACACCATCATGTTTTCCGGGCTTCGATGTTTCTACTTGTTTTGTAGAAGACTTACTCCCGAGAGGACGAAAAATCCCCTAAATAGACACCATAAAACATGTTTGCAAACTAGTCCGTTTGAGTTACATTATTTAGCTAATTAATCTAAACTGAATTTTTCTTTAACAATGTAATATCATTAGATTTTACTAATTAAATAATATTATAATTTCCTAAATATCTAATTTTTAAGAAGTTATAATAGGCTTGAAAGATTTATCTTGCAAGAAACAAAATTAGGACAAATTCGAAAACATGTTTTTTAAATGTAATATTTTCCCAACACTAAAATGATTTTTTAAACATGATTTATCTTGTAATATTCTCAATGTATCCAACACCGTACATTGTTTTTTAAATGTAACATGTTTTTAAAAAAAAAAATCATAACACTTGAAGTTTAGACCGTCGTTTTCCAACACTAAAATGATTTAGAGTACCGATTTTAACATTTTTGCATTTGTTGGTAAAAATGTAATTACAAATCTACGCTTACTATTTTTTATCCACGTAGACAGAAGTTAGATTTATTTACGGAGAAACCAATGGACTAAGATATGAAAGTTTATTGATCTTTGATGGCAGATGTGTTTGTTTTCGGTAGACTCAAATTCCAGACCGTAGACTTATTTTACAGTCCGTAGATTTGTCTAAGGGACAATAGATTGATGAGTTTTGGTAAACTTATGTTGGTAGACATATTTTTAAGTGGCGGTAGAGATGTTTTTTGTTGGTAGATTTATTGATTTCCTGATAGATTTGTTTGTAATGATAGCAAATTTGTTAAGGGTTGGTAGATTTAACGAGCGATCGATTGACTTTTTGGTAGATATTTGACCAAATTGATATATTCATTTTCTTTGACGGTAGATTAATCTTCTCGGCGGTAGATTTCTTTGTAATGGCGGCATACTTATCAGCGGTGAATAATCGGATAGTTCTTTTTTTGGTGACATGCAGTAGATTTATTGTAATGACGGTAGATTAATATTGGCGTGGTAGATTTTTTCTTAACACAGTAGATTTATTATTAATGACAATAGATTTAATATAGGTAAAAACTATGGTTCTTAGATTTGTAATGGTAGTAGACTTATCTTTAGACACAACATATTTAAATAAAAGCGATAGATCCACAACGTTTTTGGTTGTCCTATACAAGAAACGAGTAACTGCCTACCAAGATCGTGCAGCGTGCCGTGCTGAAAGAGAGTCAACATCATATCAGACTGATTAACTGCTGAGAAAGCACCGATAAGAGTAGTGTAAGCTGAAAAAGCAGGTCAAAACTTGAACATCCTCATCATCTGCACGACATCAAAACCTTCCCTAAGCTTATTCGCCTTAACGCAGCTCGAAACCATCTCAATACAAGTGTTAACAGACGGGCCAAATCCTGCAACACTCATTTCTCCAAGAATCTGTTCCAAAGCATCAAAATTTCTGCAACGAGCCATCACCAAGAGCAATGAGTTGTAGGCTTCTTGACAATGCGCCAGCTCGGTTCTTCTCTCATACCATCGGAAATAACCAATTGCCCGATCAATATCTTTCAGCCTTCGTAACACCCCAAGGATTCAAGTTTAGAGCGGATAGAGCATTATGAGATGAAGGTCCCCATGGACCACTCTCCAAAACATTGCAAATTTCATTAACAACTTTTCTGTTACCCTCCAATGTTTTCGGCTTCTCACGATCATTATCAGACAAAGATGATATATGCTCTCCAAGAGTGAAATCGATTTGGTGAGATTTAAAACCCTAGCAGCAAAATTAATTGAAAAGAGCGATACAATACGGCGGAGGAGGCGGACAGGGGGAGTAAGAGGAGGAAATTTCACTTATCCGAGATGCAATCGGAGGAGGCGGAGAGGCGGCGGAGATAACGATATCGGAGAGGAGGAGGAGAAGATTTGTATTTTTTTTTGAGGTCGCTGAGAATTTTTTTTTTTTTTTTTTGGGTTTTCCTTATTTCCTTATATTTTTTTAATAGTTAATATTTTTTTCTTTTTTTAATCAAAGTAAATTTTATTATAACTATTATTATTTTAAGGGGTAAAACTGGATTAAAATTATTTATATTAATATAAATACTAAAAAGACAATATTAAGGTAGGAAGTATTAATGGGACAATATTATTGATTTTTTTGTCCTAAATTTATAATTATCCTTCTTTTTTTGTGATGGTAGATTTATTGTAATAATGATAGATTTATTTTGTTATATGTTTTTTTTATGGGGTTAACATTTAATTTCATATTAAATTACAAGCTTAACGTATCTGTCAATAGATATGCAGTTGTCAAGTACTACAATGTCAATGACATATCAAAATTTGTACTAGTGCTTATATCTGCATCAAATCGTACGCTAGAATATTTGGATATTTTTTCGGTGACCGCTCTACACTGGTGGTTAGTGCGAGGTAAATGAAGATAATGATGTTTCCGGAAGCACAATTAACCCTTAAGTCAAAGCAACATAAGAAAAGTATGAAGAGGTAGAATCAATCCGTGTCTAAAATGACATATGAGCTTTGTAAAATTTTTTGGGTTTGTGCTTGTTTGTTTTCTTTCTTGGTATATAGAATGAATATGTATTTTAATTTCTTCCATATTATTGGGTTGGTTCATGTGTTTTTGGTTAAAATCCCACTCATTTTGGTTATACATACTAAGCAAGCATGAAAGTAAATAAAGTGATTGATTTCGTCAAATACATTTTGAATATCTTCATGAGCTGTCTTACAATCATCAATTCAAAAAAAAATCTACTACCATTTAGAATCCAATTATCATTTGTACAAATTCAAAAAATCTATCATCAATTCAAAAGCAAATCTACCATCAATTCAAAAGCAAATCTACCATCATTTCAAAAACAAATCTACCAAATCCAAATCTACCATCAATTATACTCGTCGAAAAACTCGCTGAAACGCAGCCGTAAATCTCTCCGGAGATTCGTCCGCCGTCCTGAAGCCCAGGAACCTGTCGGAGAAGAAGAAGAATTTTTCCGATAAATCCCAAAAAATAAAAAAAAAATCTACCATCATTTCAAAAATAAATCTACCATCAATTCATAAAAAAAAATCTACACATAAATAAATCTCTCATCATTTGAACAACAAATCTTCAACAATTTGAAAAATAAATCTACCATCAATGGAAAATTGAAATTTGTTTTTTTCTCACTGAAAAAGTCACTATAGTAACTGGAGTAACGTTAATGTTGCCGGAAATCACGGATTATCCAAAAAATCTACCAAATCATCAAAAATAAATTTATCATCTAATCATAAACAAATCTACAAGCAAATCATTTGAAAACAAATATGCCATTATGCATGGAATAAACACCGCCACCGCCCATGAAGTGTCGGATTCACGAGGTTACCAGAACCGAGCTGAAATCAAGCCATCAATTCCGCCAACCTTCACCATAGAAATAGACCTGGAGACACATGCGCTAAAACAACAGCCAAACCCTAGAGGCCAAAACTGGATCAGATTTGAGAGAGAAGAACCCACCACCACAAAAACCACAACCCTACTACAGCATTGAGACCACAAACCAGATCTGAAAAACCAGCCTCTCCATCACCAATTTCCTCTTCGCTCATGAAACACCCACATTGCAGCCAGTAACAAAAAGACAAAAAGCTACAAACGAGAGAAGAAGAAGACCGGCGCCGGCGCGGCGCTAAGAGAGCCGCCATACACCGATCATCGGCAAAACGGATTTGACGGAGAGTTAGAGAGAAGGCAGAGAAAACTCTTGAAGAGAAGAAAAGAGATGAATGAATTTTTTTTTATAAATCTAATTTGTTTTAAATTTCGTTTTTTGTGAGAAAAAAAATAATTCAAAATTTAAATATTTAATGGCATTTTCGTTATTAAAACGAAAAACTCTTTCAAGGACTTTTGACAACTTTTGAAAGTTAGTTTAGTTAGAGAAACTTTCATAAGAGTTATTTTAGTAATATCCATAATTTTAAAGGTTAGTTTAGATAATTTTCTCTATATTAACTGAGAAACATTTGAGACTTATTGTAGCATCACCTTTTACTCAACATTTTTTTTTTATTTTAATCTCATAATTCTTCTATTTTATTATTAATTGTTTTAACAAATTAATTCAATAATTTCCTTTTTTATTCCCTCATATATTTATGTTAATAATATTAACAATAAATACATCATATATTGTGTTTTTTATAATTAATCGCATTTAATATTTCTTTTAATATTAAATAAATTGAATTAAATATTTTTCTTACATTTCTTTTGTCCCACATTGGTTCCATGGAAAAAGAGACTTCGCAAATTCTCTTATAAATAGTTACGGTTCTAAGTGAAACAGGCCAAACCAATCTGAAAAAAACTTTAAACTCACGAGTACTCAAAATTTGAGTTATCTTAGACAACGTTCGTGAGCGTCATATTTACAATTTTGAGCTCCTCAAGGTTTGAAAATGTAACTTGTAACTTTCTCAAGGTTGGACATTTTCAAAATTGTTAGATTTGAGGTTTATATACCCTAAACCTCATAAATAGGATTAGTTAAAACACATGTTACAATTCTAAGTTAACACGTTTACAAATGATATCAAGAAAAATATCTAAATCCCTAATCATTATATTTTTCTTTAAAATACCATTCCAATTTAAAAGGTTTTAAAAAGTTTCTACAAAATATCAAGGTCTCTCGGAAATCTCTCGGTAATTTCCGACGGATTTAGGTGATCTGTCCGAAATCCCTTGGAAATTCCCTAGGGATTTCCGAAGGACCAGATAAAACCAATAAACATTTTTTGTAATTAAACATTTAAACAATTAATATTTTCTCATAACATTTACAAATATTTAATCATAACATTTATAGATAAAAATACATGATTTCCGAGGGACTTGTGGCCATCGGAAATCCGTCTGAAGTTTCTGACGGAAAAAAGGTCATCAGAAATTCTGTCAGAAACAGCATTGTTTTCTTGTAGTGTTTATCAGCTAAAATATTTTTTTTAATAAGTATATGAGTAACCACATAATGTCAATGAATTGAGTAAGATGGTTGATAGACGTACTAACAACATCAATGGCGTTCAGTGTCTGAATATATAAATAATTATTTTACATCATGTGCACAACATAGGGCATTATGTAGTTTTATTATGAACCTAAAACATTTACACAGAATAATTCGGTATTAATAAAAAGTTTAAAACAAAATTTAATTTAAAGCGTAAATGTTTGAGTTTGCAAATGTCGTTTGCAAAAGGTGTCCGTGCTTTAGAATTTGTTCTAGTATTGTCCCACGTATGAAACCGATATGGAAGGAGTTCCTCATAGGCTAGAAGTAGAACCAAAGTCAATCCTCAAAAGTCGTCTCACTCTTCAAGAAGTTGTCTTGACCTTTCTGTTTCGTTTACCGTTACGTTTAAATTTTTACATTCATTCATCTCTTGTTCTTCACTCACAAAAGGATACGAAAGCTCGCGAGTTTCCATTTAGTATAGTCGGCCTAATAACTTATTCCTCTCTTCAATCTCCTTTTCAATATGTATAATTATTTCATGAATAATTTTTTGGTCAACATGGGTGTGTGCAGGAATTTCGCAGAGGCTTGCTGGTAATCAGAATATGGCTGATCAGGGTTCTCCCATTACAAAACATAGTACTCGCAGGCCGTGAAGATGCAGATTATGTGAGCTATCAGCCCAAAAATCAGAAGATGGATCAGACGTGATATTAGGAGACAAAGACTTGACTAAGGCGCGTAAGCTGACGTGTCAGAGACTTGCAAAAAAAGTAGCCTGACCACCCAAACCTGAAATTGATTGTCTGTCGAGATTAATGTCTATAAAAGTCATTATCTCGAGAGGGCATACTAAGAATTAGGTAGAGATTAATTGGTAATGGGCCATAATCTCTAAGAAACGTGTGAAAAATATCTCACATCAAAAATATAAAGGAATTCCACCAATTCACTCACAACCAATTGATTTGAGTTGGAACCCCGTTTAACTGAACAATGTCATCACTATTGTTCCCAAGACTTTTCTGCCTAAGGAAGACATATATTCATCCTAAAATGTTTCCACATCTCTAATTATTTTTTCAATCCTGTAGTTCTTCAAAAAAAATAATTTCTTTGGCATATCCGGCTATCTATCTTCTAAACTGACCGAACCGGAAACCAAAATGTACATCTCTCTTTGTCCTTGATGTTTGAACTTTTATTGATCAAATTGGATTCCATATGCCAAGCTCAATGGACAATTTTCAATTATTTGACTTGAGTTGACTATAAAATTTTGAAATTTTAAGCTTGCTAACTGAAAAAAAAAATTGTAAGAAAATTAAGCATTACCACGAAATTTAGATGAAATTATTTATGTTTACATTATTGAAATATGTGATCAATTGATAAACAGGGTAGCATGCATGAATGCATCAGCTGCTTCATAGAATTAAGACATACGTACATGCATGTCTTAGTTTTTGGGACGAATTTCAACACCTTTGACAAAGAGCCCTTTCTTCCAAGCACCGGATGCGGTCTCATACATGGAGAAACTGATCTCTCCGGCATTCTCCGGCGACGTCATGAACTCACCGGCTGGTATATGCACCCACCATTTCCCTATATGCTCCTTCAAGCACACACTCCGCTCTTGAGGCATTGCCCTACTGTTGGGCAAGGTCAGCTTTAGGTTCACCGGTATCCCCCATCCGGAAGCTGTTTCTTCTAGTTTCACCACGTACACAACCTCGTACTTTGTCTCTGGTGTCAGTTCTCTCGTGTCGAACTTTCCATTCACTTCTAACCAACAAACGCTTTCAAGCACAGCAGCATCAACGAGTTTCTCGCTTGAAAAAAATCAAAAACATATCTGTTAATGTACAAGAAGAGCAATCGCACAAGCTTCCTGCTCATGCGTCATACTATGGGGTTGATTGTCAAGTGCTTTAGGAGCTGTACACAGCCAAAAACTTTTGCAGCCTTTAAATTGATCCAATCAAGCTCTAACTTTCATTTTTTCACTCACAGCCAAAATGTTTTTTTTCTTCCTCCTCTTTTGGCTTTAGAAAGCATTTTCTAGAGCGCATAATTTTAGGCTCTCACTCAATTTCTCTCTCTTTGCTCTCTCCTCCCGAAAAAAGTATTTATATTTCATATTTTTATACTTGTGTTAACTATATATATCTTCTCCATAAGAAATTAAAAATAAGTACACATAATTTGTTAGTTATATACATATATAACATGTAATTATTTTATATGTCAAGTATAACATGTATATATACTCATATTATCATAATATTTAGATTATCTAACAAATATTATATATTGTGATTATATTATTTAGATTATCTAAAAAATATTATATATTGTGATCTACAACACAGAACTAATTTTTACCAATCAAACTTTCATTTTTAAAAATCAGAGTTAAAATCTAAAAGCTACAGCACAAAATCCTACGGCCTAATTTCTAAGTCAAAAAATATAAAGCTACAGTCTCAACCAATTGAGATTATGCTAAAATAATATTTTCCGTAAAATGTTACTTTTGGTTTACTCGGTTTTGTTTGATGTCTGGTTTCAAAAAAAATTAAATAAATAAAGTTTTTATGAATATGAAAAAAATATTATTGATCATTTATTTCTAGTAGTGATAATGCATGCTAAATATTCTCCAAATTAAAGCATGTCTTTTTTTCTAAATGGGATGATATTTTTGTTTTACCCCTGTAATAGTACCTAGAAATACTAAAACATGTTCTAAATCCATTGATTTATCCGGGCTGTTTCGTTTAGGGGTGTCCAATTTCATATATTTTTCAGCTTTAGTTCAAATTTTATTTTCGAATGTTTCTGATTATAAATATAGATACCAAACGGAAAGCGATTATCATTCAGTTCGGTTTGATAATGGTATTGGATTCAGCCTTTTAGCAAAATCTTGATTTAGAAAGACTTTCAGATAAATCAAGATTTTAGTTGATGTAAATTCCTTTTCCATTTGATTCAAAATTTTCGATGCGGTTTGGTTCGGATCGGTAAAAAACAAGATCGGGTACTCACAACTAATCAAAGTTATAGAACTCTTTACCTTGATGCCTCATACCGAAGAGGAAGCCATGACCAATACTCGGTGTTATCCGACCATGCGATGCCAAGATCCCTTGCGTAGACCATGCGTTTCTGTCCGTAAATTATCAACATCAGTCCATACATGATTCATATATATATATACAATTAGGAGACATATTTGGTCAAATCTGCTGATCAAAACGAGTATTTCTTAACACATGCATGACCGGTTAAACCTTCCCTATAAAAACAGAAAAAGGAAATACGAATTCACCATCGTGGTCGATGCCATGAAAACTGTATCTTTTGTTAGTAGTAATGATGAATGATTAGATTTTCAGATGTGTGTTGTTCCTCAAAAATGGTGTTCTGAAACTGTTAGACAGAAGTTTAATTATTTTATAGGTATATACAAAAGAAATCAAATCACAATTAGAAAAATACATGGGAAAGGTTAAAAATAAATAAACATAATTAAAAAACACGATGTAATCTTTGTTTAACAAGTTGATCAATACATTTTAGAGTTGACTTTTGTTTAAAACTTATTATATTTTGCTCATTGGTTCAAGGGAAACTCAAAGTGTAATCTTTCTTGAAAGTTTCTAATCGTTCACATCAATTGGTGAATAATTAATTGATACATATTTTGGATTCAAAAGATAATAGGAGTCGGTCAAATTTTATCGTAGATAAGGACCCGCGATAATATGCGGTTTTTAAAAAAAAAAAACATAATTTTTTTTTTAAATCTGATAATTTATAAACTGATGACATAATTATCAGATATTTAAATATCTGATTATATAAAGTTGAATGTTTCAGCTAACTCATCTGATACATGTCAAATTAATCGATTAGATACCGATACATGTTAAAAAATATCCAATTAGATTTTGACACATAATATTAACAATAAATTTTTTTTTATAATTGATTCATAATTCTAATAGGAAAAATTACTAAACAAAAAAGAAAAACAGAATATGTAAATTTATCCTAAAAGCCAAAATTAATTATAAAAAAGGAAAAAATAAAAATTTGGAAACTTTTATAACTTTATAATTTTAAAAGGCAAAGTTAATAAAAATAATAATAAAATATTCCTTCTTGTTTTGTATGGAAAAATAAATATATGAGTGTTTAAGTAATCTAATATATAAAGTTGGATGTTTCAAAGTTAGTAATTTACCTGATCACGACACGTGTCAAGTCAATCGATCATATTTTGACACGTGTAAGAAACACAATTAGATTTTGACACATCATATTAACCATAAAACAAAAAATTTGTAATCGTTTTCCAATTTTAAAAGTAAAGCTACTAAAAAAAAATAAAGAATATAAATTTATAATCGATTCCTAATCCTAAAAGACAAAGTTACTAAAAAAAAGAAAAATAATAAATTCTTAGCTTTTCCAATTAGAATAACAAAATTAAAGAATATATTACTAATCCTAAAAGGAAAATAATTCCAATTATTCACATCTATACAAACAATTTGGTAGTTTCTCAATTTCACAACAAAAAATCAAAAGTTCAATAATATTTTCCAAAACTATTTACTGCATATGTTCCACAAAGTTCTTCATTCAATGTAATATTATTTAATAGGAAACTTCGTTTCTAAATTTTATTTTCCACGGTTTATAAAATATACATAAAACATCAGTCTTCTTTTATTTATTTTTACGGATGATCTGATTATGTTTTCTCTTTTTTTTTAGTTTCTTTTTCACGAGTTATAAAATATTAAATTATAAACTCCGCGTATATGCGGAACCTAATCTAAATTAATAATTCACCAGATTGGGACACGTGCCAAGTCAATCGATCAGATTTTGACACGTGTAAATAGATTTTCCAATTAGATTTTGGCACATAATATGAACAATAAAAGGAAAAATTTATAATTGATTCTTAATCCTAAAAAGTAAAGTTACTAAATAAAGAGGAAAAAGAAAAAAATGTAAATATATCCTAAAATCCAAAGGTAATAAAAAAAGGAAAAATTCAAAATTCCAAAAAAATTATAACCGATTCCTAATATTAAAATGTAAAGTTTCTAAAGAAAAAGAGAAAATAAAATTTAAATTTATTAGGTTTTTCGATACGTGGTTTCGCGTTTCACGGGAGTTCTAATATTTTTTCCATATTTTCTTTTATAATTTCTTTTTCATGGATTATAAAATATCATACTATAAACTCGCATATATGTGGGTCATAATCTAGTCTTATTATATAAAGCTGAATGTTTCAAAGTTGTTAACTCACCTAATCGCGACATGTGTCAAGTCAATCGATAAAATTTTGACACGTATGAAAAAGTTTCCAATTAGATTTTGACAAATAATATTAACAATAAAAAGAAATTTTATAATTGATTCCTAATCCTAAAAGGTAAAGTTACTAAACAAAAAAAGAAAATTATAAAATGTAAATTTATCCTAAAAGCCAAAGTTGATAAAAAAAATAAAACTTTGGAAATACTTATAATCGATTCCTAATTCTAAAAGGTAAAATTACTAAACAAAAATAAAATAAAAAATTAAAATTTATCATAAAAGGCAAAGTTAATAAGAAATGGAAAAATAAATAATTCTTTAGTTTTTCCATTTAGATTAAAGACATCTAATATATGTCTCTATATAAATAATTTGGTAGTCTCTCAATTACATACTAAAAATCAAAAGTCCAATAATATTTTTCAAAACTATAGTCAATTCGTCAAGGTTTTAGGAAAATAGATATAAATAGTTAAATAATAAAAAGTAATTTTAATTCAAATAGGAATAGGAAAACTTTAATATTTATAAATATTGTTATAAAGTTTAATTGGAATTAAAATAATAATAAAAAGAGAATCAAAATAATTAGGTAAATAATGGTTATTTTTTTGTGGTTTTGCGTAGACATTATTAATCTTTTTTTTTTTACGGATGGTCAGATTTTTTTTATTTTTTTCATTTTTACCCTTTGTTTTTTTTCACTGATTATCAAACATTATATTATAAATCCGCGTATACGCGGGACCTAATATAGTTATATATAATACTACAAGAATTATAAATTCTTAATTACTAGAGGTGAAAAATATTCAAAAATTAATAATTTGAAAATCCATAAACTTTCGTATTTTGAAGAAAATTTTAATGAAATAATTTATGTTCCTGTTCATATACCATAGCTTATTGAATAGCTATTGTATAGAAAAGCAATTAACTAATTTTAGATCTATCGTTAGAGGCAAACATAAATACTTAAGCTACTATTCGGTTACTTCCACTTAGGTCAAAAAAAAAAAAAAAAAACAAAGTCATTTCCATGTGTAATCACAAAAAGATGACTCCCTTGACATCAACCATTGGCCTTGCCATGGTGAAGACACGGACAGACAAAGTTTTCCGTGACATGTCCCCTACGGCAGACCCTAGTGATCATCAGTTCCCTTTGGCTCGACGGAAGAGCCAGCCCAATATCTCCTATTTCACGGAGAAGACTTCAAGCGCTACCCCATGCGAGACTTTCATTTTATCGCATGTATAATCTTGTAGCTTTCGTGCTAATGAGTCTCCACAACCCAAATCCCAATAGCTTTCATTTATCAGGTACCTAACATGACACATAATTTTCGGGGCCATAGGCCTAGGCAGTGGTGGACGTAGGTGATTTAAGTGTTTTAACCACGTCAATTAATAACTAAAATGCACACTACCGCAATCATAACAGTATGTTAATGTAGTACTTTAGGATCGAATCCACATAGATCAAGCGTAACGCTACGAGAATGCAGAAGGAAAGTAAATCTAAGACGAATGACAGTTGTTTGTGGTTTTGATTTATAAAATCTAGAATGCAGATAAACGATGTAAATTTAATAAAGAAAAGCTCTAGGTCCAGGACAAATTCGCAGGAAACATGAATAACAATTAAGGTATTTAAAACTGAGAATGCATTAAGACTCGTTCTAGAACTCAAACCAAAGATTAGATTAACCTTTTCCCAAAGTATTAATTCCTATGCTTAGATCTATGAAGACTAACTCCCGTTGAATTCAAAAGTCTTAAGCATGCATTATAGTCCGATTTGATAAGTTCACAAAACACCTTAACATCAACTCATGTTGGCTAAGGATGTTTTGCCCATCTAGGTTCTTTCAGGCATTTAATCAAACACTTTCGGTGCGTTAAATATCCTAAAAGCATGAACTAAGTGATCAATCTAGTCCAACCACTAAGAACAACCTAGATGAAGAATCCAATTGATAATTCCCTATTTAATCAACTCTAACTATCGATTCATGAAATCCCTTGAAACCCTAAACCTAACAAAGAGATTACTCAGACATAATTGCAGAGAAAACACATAGAGACGAAAGGAATTGCATAATGATATTAGAAAGTAGAAAATAGGGTTCAGAAATCTTCTCCGGTGTGAATTAGAGATTCGTCTCCCCAAATCTTACAAAGTGCAAAAGCCAGAAGTTCTCTGATGAATAAAATAAAGCGTAGCCTTAACAATGGCTGAAAAATTGAATAAATAGGTCTAAACATGTTTTTCCTCAAGTCTCAGGCGAAACCGGTCCAGAATACGGAAAACCAAAATTTCCTTTTTCTTATGCGTCGCCTAACCGGCCGGTTTAGGAGAGGATCGATCGATCAAAAAGTGGTTTGTCCGATCTTCAGGAAAAGGATCGATCGATCATTTTGGCTTCTGACTCCATTCCTGCACATGCTTCTTCTCCTCGCCAGACTGGACTGTCTTCACTGAAACTGGCATAACTGTTGATCTCACCGTTGGAATAGCCTCAAACTACTTCCAAATGAAATCTAACCCAATTCTATATCGTTTCTCCAAATTTGAGCTCAATCCATCGGTAGAAAGTTTTTCAACGAATGCCAAACTTCTGACGTCTCTACATGATTCTGCATCTCCAAATGCTCATTTTCACCCAAAACGGCTCATTTTCTCTCAAAGTCGAAAACCTGAAAAGACTTGATAAAGGACTAAAAGACTCTAAAAACAAACTTTGACTTGATAAAAGACACAAAAAAGGGTTAGAAACCGTTGAAAAACACGGTTTATCAACTCTCCCATACTTAGTCTTTTGCTTGCCATCAAGCAAACAGAAAACCAAGAAATGGAAAAGACGTTTGAAAACGCGGAGACTTACATTTTCTTTAGAACACTGCAGTGATCCTCCAACTTAGTAATCCACATATTGCTAAACTAACTCCATATCGAACCACCATGTACTTCTCCGCGGGCATCGCAGCTTTCCCAGATTCAACATATAGTCTCACAGAATAATTCAATAGCCATCATCGTTGGGTCTCACCGAAAGGTCATAGTGCCAAGAACCTTCTAAACTATTTCCCTTTCGATATCATGACAAGCCAACCTTTACACCTTATGGTATTTTTCCTCTCCCCCATACTTATTCATTTTATTTTTTTCTTCTCAAAGGAATAGGTGAATAATGGCATCACGGGATATTTTCCTAGCCTCACCTACAACCTGAGCTTCCAAGACAAATAATGGCATCACGGGAAATTTTCCTAGCCTTGTCATTGGGTTTTTTTTTTTTTTTTTTTTTTTTAGAATAGGGAGAGGAAAACCATACTTTTCACAAATGTTGTCTTTGTCAGATTCGAATGAAGAGTCAAACTCTGAAGACACTAATCACAACGATGAGGTAAAAGGAAGAGCTCATAAATTAGCTCAGGCTATTTGAATTGCTCTGGAAACATAGATGCCTCTGATTAACTGGTCAGCCTTTGGATTTTTCATTAGTCTGATCTGAGTATAATTCTGCAATAATGGTCACTTAGATGAAAGCCAGAACAGTGAATCCAAGAAAATAATCATAATCTCCAACAAATTTTGACTCAATAAAACAGACTAACTCAAGGAAAACATCAAAATGGCTCAAAAGAAAACAAAAGAAAGAAAACAATGTTAGCAACGACAAGTACCTTCCCCAGACTTACTTCACACCGTTTCGGTGTGAAAATAAACTAGAGAGAAGGCTAAAACAGACTCAAAGAAAGAAAATAAAGTTAAAGAAAAATGGACTGTACAATGGATAGAAAGTGGCCGCGATGTTAATAGCCTGAGGTTGGTTCTTCTTCTTCTGGTCCCCTTTTATCTTTGCCATTGTCTGTAAAACCACAACGTACACACATAAGAGGACAAAATTGACGAAATTGATGATTTACGAACATGAACCATGAAATCAACTTAATCTAATTATCAACATCATCAAATTCAGCACAATGTCCATCTAAAACTTCAGAAACGTCCCAATTCATCCGTGTTCACAAAGTTGCCAAATTTTTTCATAAACCCTAACTTCAATCCAACCACATAAATTTGAGGCATTCCATGTCAATACACAAGTCAAATTCGGTCTATAGCAGTTCTATAAACCAGAAAACAACCCAAGAACAAGCTAGAAACAAGTTTAAGAATTTGAGCTTCAACCACCTTGAATTTTCGGACTGTAAATTCGAGATTCGAGTTTTCTTACCTTTGCAGATCGAGCACGGCAATATGAGAAACAGAAAGAAGTCGAAAAATCGAGTGGGATAGAACCAAAAATCGTGCAAAACCGTTGAGAATCAAAGAAGTTATGAAGATTTGAAGTTTGAGACTCTTAAGAACTTCTCAAGATCGATTTTGCAAAAAAATTGGTGAAGAGGGTTTTGATTGACAAAAATCATGGGGAAGGAAGAAATAGTGTTTCTCTAGTTTAAATCGAGTGAAAACCGGTTAAGGAGAACCGAGATTGAGTCAACCAAACCAAAAAACTTACCTGTGATAATCGAATGATCGGTCCAAGAAAGATCGATCTGTCGTTTTTCTTTCTGCATGTTGGTTTCGTTTTCGATCGATCGATCGTTTGGGGACCGATCCATCGATTTTCTTTCTGCCCAGATTTCAGCTTTTCGATCGATCCCTCGTTTTGGAGACCAATCAGTCGTTTTTTTTTTGTTTACCTGACAATTAGAAAGTGTTAGTGAAAACGAAAACGAAAATAAAAAAGAAATATGTACACTTACCGGTGGGTTGCCTCCCACCAAACACTTGTTTTAAGTTGCTAGCTTGACTTTGGCTCAGGTATCAGTCAGATTGAGCATGAGAACTTGCCCAAAAACAAGTTCCACAATCAAACATCTCCCAGAATTTGCTCATCATACCCTTCACAACATCTTTTCCTTTCTCCTTCAGCTTCAAAGTGAGAATTGCCCTAACCTTAGAGAATGGTCTTGAGGTTCCTTTGCACTTCACCTCATACTCAATTGAATCTCCATCACATCTCTGAGGGATCAAAGTCATATAGGCATCTCCCTTGACTCTTTTGCTCTTCACCTTCCCTTTTGCCTTAGCCTTTTTGATGTCTATCTTGCTAATGATAGGAGGATCATCTAAGACCTTCTTGACTTCGTTCTCATCATAAGGCTCTTTCCAAGGATCAACCACCAGCGTCTCTCCTGTGACAAAGTGATGCAAGAGACATGTTTTGGAGCTCCTCTAGTAGGGATGGCTTTGTAGAAGACATTTTTGTCAATGTTAGAGAATGAGATTCTCTTATTAGGCATGTCTAGAATTGCACCCACCGTGGCCATGAATGGTCTTCCAAGGATCAAAGGCATATTAGAACCTTCACTCATCTCCACAACCTGAAAATCAGTAGGAACTAGACAATCTCCTACTTTAACCAGCAAATCAGGGATGGTACCATATGGATTCGTGGTTGAAGAGTTTGCAAATGCGAGAGTCGCATTAGGAGGTCTTATATCAGTTGTTCCCAACCTCTCTACAATAGCTTTTGACATGAGATTCACGCTAGACCCATGATCAACCAAATCCTCTTTAAATTCAACTCCAAAGATAGTGCAAGGAACAAAGAACTTTTCAGGGTCTTCAATCTTAGACAACTGCTTTATTGGTGGTGGTGTGCTCCTTGCCTTGATGAATAGTGACTTAACCTCTTCTAGAGTCTCTCTGCAATTTTTGAAGAATTCTAACAAAGGCCGGTCTTCCAAGGCCTCTTCAAATGAGATCTCGTGGGGAATCCGTCTCACCAACTTATCGAAACTAGACAACTTCTCTGCACTAATAGGATTCCTGAGGTGTCTAGGGGGCATAGGGTATGGGATCTTGGGTACATATGGTCGTGGGGTGATGAAAGCGTGCTTCTTTTCAGCTACAACATCATGTGCTTCATGCTCATCCATCAACTCAGGTGCAGTCTCCATCCCATCATCAACCATTACCGCGCTGCAATGCTCTCTGGTTTTCCAAGAAGATTTCCTGGCTGTCTCTTGATAGCATATGCAATCTGTGCTACCTGTGTGTCGAGCTTCTTCACGTGAGTGACGATGGAATCATACTTGCTATTGATGCTCTCAATTTTGTTGTTGAGATCACGATACATCCCATCGACCTTGACATGGATCTCCTTTGCAGTCGTCTGCTGATTAATCATGACTTGCTGCATCATCACCTCGAGTTTAGACTCCCGGGTAGTGATTAGTGAGTTTTTAGGCTCGCACAATTACCTATTGTGCACAATACCACAATCATAACGGTATGTCGATGTAGCACTTTAGGATCGAATCCACAGAGAATAAAGATTACACACCAAAGATACGAGAAACAAACTAAGCTAGAGCGAAACGTTTTTATGTTTATATAAAAAGGAAACAAAAGAAATGCAAGAAAGAAAATAAAAGACGAAAGAAAGAAAACGTTGGATCATGGCTTAAACTATCAAAGAGATGATTAACAATTAAACAATGAATAATTCGGAAGCATTAATCAATATCTTAGAATAATAGATTGATTCACGTTCATGGTATAAACCTCTACATGAATTACTCGATTAAGCTAAACGTCCGTTTGCAATAAAAAATAATCAATAAGCATTAATAACTAGTCCAATTGCTCACTAAACACCCTAAACAACAACTTCTGTTGGCTATGATATGCAAAGCTCACAAAAGGTTCGGGTCAAACAATTCATTTAAACTCCGGGTCAGGAGTGAAATGCCTAAGATCTAGAAACGAATGAACAAACCTAATCTAGTACTAACACCGCTTACTCTAATCTCTCCCTAAAGCATGGGATAAGACCAAAAATCCTAGGGTGTAGCTCTAGTTCGGTTTGTCATGCCAAACAAGAACTACCTAATCTAGATGTAGTACTAGGCTTCGGATTATCATGTCAAATCTAGCATTAAGAATCAACCTAAGTGAAATAATCATCCAAGATCATCCAAAATCATCATCATTTAACCATCAATCAACCAAATCAAGCATAAACATGATCCAACAAAAAGCTATCCACAAGAACATCAAGAACATGAAGAACCTAGAAAAAGTCAACTCACAAAAATAACATAAATCACAAAAGTAAACCATAGAAAAGAAAGAATAAGAATCAAATAAACATAATATGAAATAAAAGTGAAGAAATCTTCCCTTATTGGGCATATACATGGAGATCCATTCAAGAACACCAAAAAGTGTTCTTGAGCTCTCCCCAATCTCAAAAGAAGGAGACTTAATGTTTATTACAACTTAAGTGGGGTACTTATAGAAAAATGTGTTTTTAGTCCGGATTGCCATTTTATCGGGCCTCTTTATCGGCCATATGGCCGATATAAACTTCACCAGGGAGCTTTCATTCTCGGAAGCATCCTCCTTCGCGGCAGAGTTGATATGTGTCCATTAAATCGGCTTTAACTCCTTCAATACAACACAACATGAGCTGAAACCACTTCCATTGAAAAGCTAACTCAATTGCCGACAACTTTGATGAAGAGATCCAAAGCTAAATCCAAATGGAAGGCTTCCATCCGAGTCGATCTTCCAGACATATATTCTTGATGCTTGATCTTTAATTTTATCGGCCATGTTTTATCGGCCATATGGACGATAAAATGGATTGGCAGGAGCAACTTCTTGGAAATTTCATTGTATGATTCTATCGGCCAAGTGGCCGATATAATTCATTTTCAGTCTTTTCTTCATGTTTTCCTTGCTCTTCTTGCCCCATTGACTTTCTATGGTTGCTATCCACACTCCTCTAACTTCTTCTTCAACTTCTTCAACTCCACACTCCTCTAACTTCTTCAACTTCAACTTCTATGGGAATCTCAATCATTCTCAATCGGTTTGGGACGAACATGTTTGAAAGCATAATGTATGAGGAGGTTTTTGGTAACTTACTCTCATGAAAACGTAATGCATGACAAAACGAAAAAGCAAGGAAGGAATGGAAAAAATATGAATCAAAGAATATCTTCCATCCTAGCCTAGCTTTCTAATCTCTCGTCTTAAGCTCATTGCCTTGCATCTCTTGTCCCATAAGTAAAACCCAAAGCCCTTTTGGCTAGATATATACATTGTACACAACCTCATTTCTTTTCCTTTTATCAACACTCTAGGGGAACTTCTTCTCTTAGTCTAAACTCTTTTTCTTTTTTCTTTATTAACCGTGAGTTTAGACAACTTTGAATCCTTATTTCTTTCCTAGAGTTTCTTGCTTTCTTTTCTTTATTTTCTTTTCCCATCTTAGGCTCTTTCTTTAACCTTTACCCGATTTTCTCTCAGTTCACTCACCATTCTCCCAAACAAACTTAACCATTCCATTTTCCAATACCCAAGTCACTCGTCTAAGGAAAATAAGCTTTGTCGTTCATTTCTCTTACAAGATTTTTCAATTGTATACATTTTCAAGAAAAATGCCTCACTCACAAATAACAAGGGTTTGAAAGAATTGGCTTAGGTGAATAGGTGGGGAACTACCCTAAAAATGAGGATAGCTACTCGAATTAGCACAAGAGTGGCAAAGTGGATAAGAAAATTCGAGTATATAGATTAAGACCATGATAATGCATTTCAAACCCCTAGGCGAGACAATTAATGTTCAAGTTAGGTTCAAATAAATAGAGTTGGAATAAAATCACAGCGAGCTTCATTATAATCAAAGACATACAAGCCAAGAGATCAAAGCATGGGTTTTCCAAATTTTCAAAGCGGTTCAAGCATCATAACATGTTTAACAAGGGCAACGTTTTCAAAGTATAAGTGTTTAATCATTGTCCCCTATGCATATGAATGCAAACTATATGATCTAGAAATGAGTGATCAAGTGAAGTCTAGAATGCACATGGATTAATGCAAACTACATGATGTTTTTGAATTTTTTCAATTTTTGTTTCGATTTTTTGTGCTTTTCTATGCAATAGAAAATGTACAATGCAAGACTCAAAAATATAAAATAAGACAAAGAAAACAATGTTAAATGACAAAGACCTCTCCCCCGGACTTAAATCACACCGTCTCAGTGTGATGAATCCAAAGAGAGAGTAAAAATGCAAATAAAAAAGTATGTAAAAGAAGTTAAGTGAGGTACCTTGGAGATGTGGAGACGAGGGTGTTTATCGGTCGCTGTTATCGGTCATGTGACAAGTGACTCTCTTACGAGCAGTTTCCCGCATCAAAGGCATCGTTTTGAAAAAGGTTTTAAGAAAACAATTTCGCAAACGTGACAAAAAACGGGCGTATTTGTTTTGTTGTGAATTAGGGGAGAAGTATTTATAGAGAAATGTTTGCATGTTCTCTGCAACTATATATACACATGATCGAATCTTCAAAATACTAGAGACTGGAAAGGTATATATATCTGTTTACAAACAAATCAAATGTATATGCAAGAGGATAAGTATTTACAAAGCAAGTGTATATATATCTGTCGGAAATCGGTCAGAAATTACCCACCGATTTCCGACGGTCGTTAATCGGTCAGAATGTTCCGACAAGTTTCCGAGGGAATATAGGTTCGTCAGCATTCCCTCGGAAATCGGTCGAAATATTCGGACGGTATTCCGAGGGAAATCAATCCGTCGGAATTTTTGCCCGATTTCCAATTATTTTCAACCCGTCGAAATTACCTCGGAAATCCCTCGGTATTCCATCGGAATTTTTTGACGGTGTAAAACCCGTCGGAAACGCCGTCGGAAATGCGCTTGTTTTCTTGTAGTGGCCGTTTTATCGGCATGTTCTATCGGTCCAGCAACCGATAAAATTCCTTGTCAGCTCAATTGTCTCGTTGTTGTTTCCGAATCTTTTGCTACGAGTCTCCAGCGCCCTGTAACATCAAAACACACTAAAAATAAGATGAAATCAAACTTAAAACAAACATATATACAAAGGATAGAATAGGGGGAGTCCCCAATGGCGCCTTTAACGTCTCTAACTTGACGGTTGTTTCCTCTTAGTCACACTCTCCTTGAATGTTTCCTTTACTCATAGTTGCGCACCTAAGAGATCAAGATCACAAGAAAAAGGAAAAGATTAGCAAAAAAAACAAAATAAAAAGCTCTATACTTAGAATGAATCCTAACTCTAATGGCAATCGTTTACTCCCCGGCAACGGCACCAAATTGACTAGCGAGTTTTTTAGGCTCGCACAATTACCTATTGTGCACAATACCGCAATCATAACGGTATGTCGATGTAGCACTTTAGGATCGAATCCACAGAAAAATGTATTAAAATGTGTTTTTAGTCCGGATTGCCATTTTATCGGGCCTCTTTATCGGCCATATGGCGGCCGATATAAACTTCACCAGGGAGCTTTCATTCTCATAAGCATCCTCCTTCGCGGTAGAGTTGATATGTGTTCATTAAATCGACTTTAACTCCTTCAATACAACCCAGCATGAGCTGAAACCACTCCCATTGGGAAGCTAACTCAATTGCCGACAACTTTGATGAAGAGATCCAAATGGAAGGCTTCCATCCGAGTCGATATTCCAGACATATATTCTTGATGCTTGATCTTTGATTTTATCGGCCATATGGCCGATAAAATGGATTGGCAGGAGCAACTTCTTGGAAACTTCATTGTATGATTCTATCAGCCACTTATATCGGCCAAGTGGCCGATAGAATTCATTTTCAGTATTTTCTTCATGTTTTCCTTGCTCTTCTTGCCCAATTGACCTTCTATGGTTGCTATCTACACTCCTCTAACTTCTCCAACTCCAAGAACACCTGAAAATGGCTCAAACAAGCCAAAAATAGTGCAAAGACAACCTAAGACATCTAAAATACAATGCAATGCAAATGAGACTCAAATGCATGAAAATATCTCAAAACTATACAAAGTGAGATTGAAACATACGAAAATAAAGCCTTAAAACATGTAAAATATGGTGTTATCAGGTAGCTGGAATAAAACCATTCTGATTCTGAAATCTGTTCTGACCCTGATTTTGCACGATTGGTTGTCCCTGAAAATTCTGCACAAATGGCTTATGTCCATGATTTTGCACGTCTGTCGGCTGAAATCCCTTAAAAAAATATGCTGACGCCCTGATTTTGCACAAACGAATTCGGATGAAAACTGTGCATTCCCTGATTTTGCACGCCAGTATGCTGTGGATAAATCTGATATTGAGGATTCTCAACATTTGGGCTTCTATAGGAAAGATTTGGGTGATTTATGTAGTTCTGGTTGAAACTTCCGTTGACAAATCCCTGATTCTACACGTAGTTCACCTCATCCTGATTTTTTGGTTTGCCATCAGCAGCTTCCTGATAGAACTGGCCATCCCCATTCTCCTCACAGTAGTTGACGCCTTTGGGGTTACTTTGCAGAAGTGCAGCTAAGTTGTTTAAATTAGCTGACAACTCGTCTATCTTCCTGGATTCAATGCTGCTAACGTGCCTCGTTCTATCATACTCAGGACTGCGATGGCTAGAACTCGCAGCTAGGTTCTCAATCAAGGTGTAGGCTTCCTCCTTGGTCCTTGTCATGAAGTCACCATTGCTAGCTGCATTAAGAGAATTCTTGAAATCCCAGTCGACGCCATCATAGAAGATATTTAGCACTTGCTCATCTGAGTAGCCATGATGAGGACACTCTCTTAGGTATTCTCTGAATCTTTCCCAAGCTTCATTGAATGGCTCACCCACATTCTGTTGAAACTGAGTAATCTTAACCATGAGTGAGGCTGTTTTGGACTTGGTGTAGAATTGATCCAGGAAGGCTGATCTGGTTGTTTCCCAAGAGGTCAACGAACCGGGAGCTAAAGATTTGAGCCACCTCAGTGCTCTATCGCTCAAAGACCAAGAGAAGAGCTTGCACTTCAAGAAGTCTGCAGGGACTCCATTCGATCTTGTCGTGCTGCAAATCTCCTCGAATGTCTCTATATGATACATGAGATTTTCTGAAGCTTTCCCATATAACATATGCTGCTGAACAAGAGAGATGATCTGAGACTTGATCTCAAAGTCTTGCCTCTGAATAGGCGGTGGGCGAATAGCAGCCTTGTCTTGATATAACGCATGAGGAGTATCGACATCACCAGTGACTTAGCGTGGAGGCTATCTACCATTCCTCTGGACTGGTGCATGCTGGAATGTAGCATTTTGAGGTTGCACTCGTCCAAGCAGAGCTGCAGCAGCAGCTAGATCAACGACATCATCGCGAGCGTGAAGAGGAGTGTTTATGAGATTCCCTTCCTCATCATTCTCGTGCTGATCGTCGTCATCAATAGACAGATCTCGATTGTTGGCAAGTTAGCCATTTCTCTCCTTCTCCTGTTGTTTTCTCGTTCTATTCGTGCTAACTCTTCGTTGTTCAACTCAAGCAGATTGTTGGAACCTTGGCTCCTGGTCATACACCTGAAACACACGAGAGAGAGCAAAAATAAAACTAGTTACTAACGACAAAAAGTAATTCTTAGTCTGAACTTTCATCCAAGACTCGTAGGCAACGTAATTGGTCCCCGGCAACGGCGCCAAATTGATTTAAGTGTTTTAACCACGTCAATTAATAACTAAAGTGCACACTACCGCAATCATAACAGTATGTTAATGTAGTACTTTAGGATCAAATCCACAGAGACCAAGTGTAACGCTACAAGAATGCAGAAGGAAAGTAAATCTAAGACGAATGACAGTTGTTTGTGGTTTCGACTTCTAAAATCTAAGAATGCAAATAAACGATGTAAATTTAATAAAGAAAAGCGCTAGGTCCAGGGCAAATTCGCAGGAAACATGAATAACTATTAAGGTATCTAAAACAGGGGATGCATTAAGACTCGTTCTAGAACTCAAATCAAAGATTAGATTAACCTTTTCCCAAAGTATTAATCCATATGCTTAGATCTATGAAGACTAACTCCCGTTGAATTCAAAAGTCTTAAACATGCATTCTAGTTCGATTTGATAAGTTCACAAAACACCTTAACATCAACTCTCGTTGGCTAAGGATGTTTTGCCCATCGAGGTTCTTTCAGGCATTTAATCAAACACTTTCGGTGCGTTAAATATCCTAAGATCATAAACTAAGTGATCAATCTAGTCCAAGCACTAAGAACAACCTATAAGAAGAATCCAATTGATAATTCCCTATTTAATCAACCCTAACTATCGATTCATGAAATCCCTTGAAACCCTAAACCTAACAAGGAGATTACTCAGACATAATTGCAGAGAAAACACAGAGAGATGAAAGGAATTGCATAATGATATTAGAAAGTATAAAATAGGGTTCAAAAATCTTCTCTGGTGTGAATTAGAGATTCGTCTCCCCAAATCTTACAAAATGCACAAGCCAGAAGTTCTCTGATGAATAAACTAAAGCGTAGCCTTTACAATGGCTGAAAAATAGAATAAATAGGTCTAAACACGTTTTCCCTCAAATCTCAGGCAAAACCGGTCCAAAATAAGGAAAACCGAAATTTCCTTTTTCTTCTGCGTCACCTAACTGGCTGGTTTAGGAAATGATCGATCGATCTAAAAGTGGTATGTCCGATCTTCAGTAAAAAAGGATCGATCGATCGTTTTGGCTTCTGGCTCCATTCCTGCACATGTTTCTTCTCCTTACTAGACTGGACTGTCTTCACTGAAACTGGCATAACTGTTGATCTCACCGTTGGAATGGCCTCAAAATACTTCCAAATTAAATCTAACCCAATTCTCTATATTGTCTCCAAATTTGAGCTCAATCCATCGGTGGAAAGTTCTTCAAAGAATGCCAAAGTTCTGACGTCTCTGCATGATTCTGCATCTCCAAATGCTCATTTTCACCCAAAACGGCTCATTTTCTCTCAAAGTCACATAAAACCTGAAAAGACTTGATAAAGGACTAAAAGACTCTAAAAACAAACTTTGACTCGATAAAAAACACAAAAACAAGGGTTCGAAAGCGGTGAAAAACACAGTTTATCAGCAAGGAGGTGTGGCATGTGTCCCACACTGGTTTTTGTTTTCTTAAGTTATTAGTATAAAATTTATTTAAATGCTTTTAATCTTAATATTAATTACACTAGGTGTTCTATATTAAATAAATGTCTGGATCCGCCCATGAGCCTAGAGGGTCCTCTAAAGACTCATTTTCCTTCCAGGTTGAAGAATAAGGTGTCCCTTATCTAAGAATTTTTCCAACTGTGCTAAATAAGGGAAGGAGAGGGTTTCAATCTGGTTTCGATTGACCCGAGTGGCGCGTACTTCGTCTTTGCACATGTGAGCTAAGTGTTGTAAATGACTATATTATAAAGTCATATCTTCTTCACCTTTAGTGTCGATCGATCTGGAAAAGTTGTTGTAACAGATTGAGAAAGAAATAGAACACACGGATCGTAAAGAGAGCTCGAGAGCTAGAGATTGAGCTGTTTTAGTGGATTTCGGAAAACTTCCGGCGAGACATAGGTGATTGTGGTCAAGTTTTAACACTAAAGATAACCGCTGCAAGTGCATAAACAATCACAATAGTACTTAGGGGATCGAATCCATTAAAGATTGAAGATGATATGCTGGGAATTTATAAGACTCGAATTAGGCTAAAACAAATAAAACGGGGTTTGTGAGATCGATGACAATAATAAATAAGAGATAAACAAAATGTTAGGCAATGAATAATTCGCAAAGATACATAACATGCAAAAGATAATCGATAGATAGAGTTTCAATAAGATCTATTCTTGAACTCAAAACACGAAGGTATAATCATTCCATTTTCATGGCTCTGATTACTATGTTTTTAACAACCTAATGGACTCAACTTTTGATGATTATTAGCAGAAAAACATGCATTAATTCGTTCAAGTTAAGATTGTTCACAATATTCCGTAACTCAACTTTTGCAAGTTATGACGTATTGCTCACCAAATATTAAGTCAGGAAATTTAGCAAACTTTTGGAATGTAAATTAACCTAAAATAATATTATTAGATGGTCAACCAAACAATCATCAATTAGCATAAATAAAGATAAATAACCACAAGATAAACCCTTTTAAACTATGGATATCAATTAATCATATTATGGACTCATTTGAAGAACCCATAATCTAACAAGATATTTACTCAGGCTAATTAAAGTAACACAAAACTGAGATAAAGAAAAACACATTCACTACAAGAAAATACAATCATTTCCGAGGGTATTTTCGACGCCTTGAATCCGTCAGAAATTTCCGATGAATTTCCAACCGAAGACCGGCGAATAAATCCCTCGGAATTCGGTCAGAAAATTTCGACGGATTCAAGGTCGTCGGAAATTGGTGGGACATTTCCGACCGATATCCGAGGGATTTCTGTCCGTTGGAAATTCCCGACCGATTTCCGACGGCTATATATCTGTTAATGTATCCTTGTAGTAGCGGTTATATAGCTGTTTGAAATTTAAAAATCCATCGGAAATCGTCGGAGAGTCTCTGAATATTTATCTATAAATACTTCTCCCCCTCATTCACAACATACACACAACAAAAAACCTTACACAATGTCTTATTTTCGATCGTGGATGGACAAACCTCCGCGTGATCCCGCGACGGGGCAATTGACGGATGAGTTCGCACAAGGTGTGGAGGAATTCATGAACTTTGCGTCAAACAATAGCATGACATCGGAATACAGTAAAATGTATTGTCCTTGTACTAAATGTTGGAATCATAGATTAGTCTCTGTTAGGGAAGTATGGAAGCACTTATATAGGATTGGATTTATGCCTGGTTACAAGATTTGGTATACCCACGGAGAAACTGATTCAATTGTGCAATATTATGGTAGCACATCGGATATGTTTGGTAGTACTTCGGGTAGGTTAGAGGAACCAACACCGGAAGTAGATGTAAAAGCAGGTATTGTTCAGATGGTGAATGATGCGTTTCGTTAAAACATAGCATCGTATCATGTTGAGGATGATAACATGATCTATGAACCAAATTTAGAAGCGCATAAGTTTTTTAATATGCTAGATGCGTCTAAGCAGCAATTATACAAAGGATGTAGAGATGGAATATCGCCTCTATCAACTGCAACCAGGTTGATGACTATAAAGACGGATTTCAACTTAGTTGAGGATTGTGTTGATGCGATAGCTGATTTTGTGAGAGATATCTTACCTGAAGATAATATTTCACCGACTTCATACTACGACATTCAGAAGCTTGTAGCTGGTCTTGGATTACCGTATCAGGTGATATATGTGTGCATCGACCACTGTATGATCTACTAGAGAAAGGACGAAAACTGGTTGAAGTGTCTCTTTTGTCACAAACCTCGGTATCAGTATACAAGTGGCAGAGTACATGTTCCACATAAATGGATGTGGTATTTGCCCCTAGCTGATACGTTGAAGAGGTTATATCAATCTGAGCACACGACATGGCCTATAAGATGGCATGCAGAACATAACTCAGATGGAGAGATTGCACATCCCTCAGATGCAGAAGCATGGAAACATTTTCAAGAGGTTTATCCTAGTTTTGCGTGTGAGCCAAGGAACGTATAACTCGGGTTATCTACGGATGGATTCAACCCTTTTGGAAAGCATGGGAGGCAATATTTATTGTGGCCAGTAATCGTCATACCTTATAATTTGCCGCCAACTTTGTGCATTAAACGAGAGTTTTGTTCCTCACGATCCTCGTCCCCGGTCCAGAGCATCCTAAGAGATCCCTTGATATTTTATTGCAGCCATTAATTTATGAGTTGAGAATGTTATGGAAAAATGGTGTTGAAACGTTCGATGTTTCCCTCCAACATAATTTTATAATGCGTGCGGTACTTATGTGGACAATAAGTGATTTCCCAACATACGGTATGTTATATGGATGGTCGACACATGGAAGGTTGGCGTGTCCGTATTGTCAAGATAACACTGATGCGTTCCAATTGAAGCACGGCCGAAATACCTCTTGGTTCGATTGTCATCAACGATTTCTACCGCATTATCATCCATATCGCCAGAGCACAACATTGTTTTGAAAGAACAAAAAAGTTTTTGATGGTCCACCTCCTGAGTTAGATGGGAATTATATTATGACTCAGTTGAGAGATTTTGGTGCTGAGAGGACAGTTCATGCAGGGGTAATGGGCATTATCCCGTTGACGGTTGTGGCGAGTACCATAATTGGCACAAGAAGAGTATTTTCTGGGATATTCCATATTGGAAGGACCATATGCTGCGCCATAATCTAGATGTGATGCACATTGAAATAATTTTTTCGTCAACATCATGAACACTGTTCTAAATGTGCAAGGAATGACGAAAGATAATTTGAAGGCCAGATTGGACTTGCCAGATATTTGTTCCCGTAAGGAGTTGCATGTAATAGCGATCGGGAAATCATTGCCCCCTGCTTTCCGGTTGGATGCGACTTCAAAGGAGGAGGTATTCGATTATTAAGCATAGTATCAAATTCCCAGACGGATACGCATCTTACCTTCGTAATTGCGTTGATAGTTCATAATGGAAGTTCTGGGATGAAGAGTCATGATTTTCATGTTTTCATGTAGCGCCTCCTTCCATTTGCATTTGAAGGTCTTCTTCCTAGAAACGTCCATGGAGCTATTGCAAGTACGTACATTTACACTATTACATATGTTACCATATTTTTATTTGTTAATCTGGAGTTATTTAATTTTGTATGTCTACTATATATGTAGGGATCAGTGCTTTCTTCCGGGATCTATGCACGAGATCACTTACATCAGCCAGTATCCAAAATCTGGGGGAAAACATACCGGTTCTCATTTGCAACCTCGAGAAAATATTTCCTCCCGCCTTTTTTATGTTATGGAACATCTTGGTGGGCCGGTTCAATACCGATGGATGTACCCTTTTGAGCGGTATATGTTCCACCTAAAGAAAAAGGTGAAAAATCTTGCTAGAGTCAAGGGTTCTATTGTCGCGCAGTGCATTAATGAAGAAACTTTCAACTTCGCCAGCTACTACTTTCCAGCGCAAGTCCAAACAAAAAGTAGACGCCCCTATCGGCATGATGATGGAGGGAAAAGAACTAGTTATCATGTCTATTTCTCCGATATATTTACTCAGATTGGACGACTAAGTGGAAAAGGCAAGGATCGGCGACTATCAGAGGATGAGCAAAGTCACTTGCATATGTATATTCTGACAAACTGCGACGACGTTTTGGAATATGAGAGGTACTTAAATTTTTTTTTAATTAGTTAACAAAGTTTACTAATGCTATTTTCTAATGCATTTGTTCATGCACATGATATTCATGGCCCAAATACGCGATTGGTATCCAAATTACACAGAGGATGAGCTTGCTGTCTGATAGTTGGACTTTTTACGGTCCGCACAATTACCCACTGTGCACAATGCCTCAATCTAACATTGTGTATTTTGTCATTTAACATTGTGTATTTTGTCTTATTTTATTTCTCTCTTGAGTCTTGCATTGTACATGTATATTGCATAGAAAAAACAAAAAAAAATTTGAAAATTTTGAAAAACCAAAAAGAAATCATGTAGCTTGCATAGTCTCATCTTCATTTTAGGATTGAGTCTAGAAACATATAGGATTGCATTGTATATGCATAGGGGACAATGATATAAACCACTTAGTCTAGAACTCGATGTGATACCCTTAGTAATATTATCATGTTGCTTGAACAACCTTTTTGAAACTTGTATACTCTTGCTTTGATCTCTCTACTCTTAACTCTTGTCTTGTAAATACTTGTTTAATTTTAAATCAACCCCTTGATAATTGGACTTAAATGAATATAATCTTCTCGCTTATGGGCTTGTGATACATAACCATGGTTCAAAGAAAACACTCGGGTTATCTTATCCACTTTTACCGCTCTCTAAATAACCCGAGTGGCCATTCTCATCTTTAGAATGGTTCCCTACCTTTTACCTTAACTGTTTTCTTTCCGCCCCTCGTTGTTTGATGGAGTGAGGCCTTTTTCTTGATAATGCTATTGTGTGTAAAATCTTGTAAGTATCGGAAACGACAAAGGTTAGCTTTCATTTTTAGCTAGTCTAAGTTGTTCAAAGAAAAAGAGGCTAGCATTAGGATGGGGATCAATGGATTGAATGGTATTGCGTTTGGGGAACATGAACTTACGAAATATGAGATGAGAAATGGTTGAAAAAGCAAACTCTAGAGAAGAGCTTAAAAGAAAGACCCTAGGAAAAGAAAAGAAAAACACTCTTCATGTTTGAATAAGAGAAAGAATAAAAGGTTTGGGGTGAGTAAGAAGAAAAAGAAAGTGGTCGATCAAAATTGTCTCTAGGAGTTTGGTGTTTGGAAAAGAAAAAGGGGTTAAAAAGAGGTTTTCGTTCTAGCCAAATGGCTTTTGGGGTTTAATGAGCTTTAATGAAGTAAGATAAGAAGAAATGGAATCACCATTCGTGTAGAATGCTTTGCTAGGAGGGTAGAACAATGTGAGCTTAACTTTGTATGCATAAATTGTTTCTAGTCTTCCTTGCTTTTGCATAACATATAGCATTCCTTTTCATTGAGAGTAAGTCACCCAAAAAGAGAATGAACCTCCTTGCACTCACATTAACTAGTGCCAAAAGCCTTTTCTTCCAAACCGATTGGACTTGATCACTTGCCCATTTGTGAGACCGCTCCTTAAGAAAGATCAAATGAATGTGAGGGTTGGTTGAGAAGAGAACTTGTAGGCATGAAGCATTGATTGTTAAGAGAAAAGATTAGGAGTTGCGATAAGCCTTGAATGAGTTAGAGTGGATTAAGTGTTTGTTTTTGCAACATGCTAGTATTATTCAAGGTGATCATATCGAATGCTTACTAAGATCTTTTGGTTTGAGTTCCCACTTTTAAACCTCTCTTATGGTTTGTCATTTCTTGTTTGCTTGAGGACAAGCAAAAGACAAGTCTGGGGGAGTTGATAACATCATATTTTGCATGTTTTTAATGTTTAGTTTCATAGGTTTTTAGTTCCACTTTGTATAGTTTTTGAGTTATTTTCATGCATTTGAGTCTCATTTGCATTGCGTTGCATTTTAGATATCCTAGGTTGTCTTTGCATTCTTTTTGGCTTCTTTGAACCATTTTCAGGTGTTCTTGGAGTCAGAGGAGTTGGAGGAGTGAAAATAGCCACATAAAAGGTCATTGCGGAAAACAGAGATGCAGGATCAGGTTGAGACGTCAGACGTTTGGCATTGGGTGAAAGACTTCCCACCGATGGATTGAGCTCAGATTTTAACACAAGATAGATCAATGGATTAGCTTTCATTTGGAAGTTGTTTGAGGCCATTCCAACGGTGCGATCAAAAGTTATGCCGATTTTCGTGACGATGGTCCAGTCTGGCAAGCACAATGCCTCAATCTAATGGCATGTCATTGCAGCACTTTGGGATCGAATCTACAAGGAAATAAGAACGGCGCACTAATAATACAAGACGCTATATAATCTAAGCGATAATTGGGGTTGAGTTTTTATCGAACAAGTAAAACATACAGAAATTTAATAAATGACAGGACACAATTTCAATTCCAATAAACGAGAAGCAAAGTAATCAAGAGAACGTTTAATATTGATTTAAACAAACGAATTCTCGGGTAAAGTTAACGACTCGGGTGATCATTTAATCTATTCAATATGCTCAAACATTCGACTAAATACCTCCTTAGGCCTTAGAACACACTAAAGATTAATCCACGTCCATGGTATTAACCCCTTTCTTAGTCATAAACCGTCATAAACTTCCGTTCGCGATTCTATGACTAACAAGCAATGAACACAAGTCTAAATAGCCACAATTCACCTTAGACTACAACTTCCGTTGGCTAAGATATGAAAAGCTCTCATTAAATTCGTTCAAGACTTTCATCAAACACCTTCCGGGTGATGAAATTCCCTAGGTTCTAGATCAACTAGATCAAGGTCAATCTAGCATTAAGAACACTTAATGAACAAGGATTTCAAGTAATCTAACTCCTAAATATCAAGAACAAACCTAGAATCATCATAATCTACTTCACCCAAGAATCCTGAAAGAACTACTCACACATAGCTAAATCACAAATATAAACCGTACAAATGAAAGCCATAAGCAAAATAAGAAGAAAAGTAGAAGAGGATTCAAGAAAACTTCACTAGATCTTCTTAGGATTACAAATCTTCAAATCAAGAACAAGGATTTCTCTCTAGAGTTTTTGTTAAAAGTGATAAAAGGTTCTTAGATCTGGTCCAAAGACCAATAATTATACAGCTTTGGGCGTTCAAAGTCACCAAAAATTAGGTAAAGTAGAGAAAGTGACGTTTTTACACTGTTTTAGGAGACTAGTTTCCGGTTTGATACGTCTTAACTATATCCGCCATACCTCTCGAACCACTGATCCGAATGACTTGAAACCACCTCCATTGGAAATCTAACTCAAATATCTACAACTTTCATGAAGACCGCGGAAGCTAAATCCGAATGGAAACCGTTCTTCTGAGTCGATCTTTAGAGCACTTCGGGTGGTTTCGGCCCAGAAAATGGTCAACGTAGGGGATCGATCGATCCAGAGGATCGATCCCCCAAAAACATGAGATCGATCAATCTAGCATTGTAGGTCGGTCTGGGAAATCTTAGATTTTTGGGATCGATCGATCCAAGTTTGTGGATCGATCGATCCAAGCTTGTTTCTCCACTCGCTCCTCTTGCTCGCCAGACTGGACCGGCGTCACGAAAATCGGCATAACCTTTGATCGCACCGTTGGAATGACCTCAAACAACTTCCAAATGAAAGCTAATCCATTGATCTATCTGGTGTTAAAATCTGAGCTCAATCCATCGGTGGGAAATCTTTCATCCAATGCCAAACGTCTGACGTCTCAACCTGATCATCCATTTCTGTTTTCCGCAATGACCTTTTATGTGGCTATTTTCACTCCTCCAACTCCTCTGACTCCAAGAACACCTGAAAATGGCTCAAGCAAGAAAAAAAGAATGCAAAGACAACCTAGGACATCTAAAATGCAATGCAATGCAAATGAGACTCAAATGCATGAAAATAACTCAAAAACTATACAAAGTGGAACTAAAAACCTATGAAACTAAACCTTAAAAACATGCAAAATATGATGTTATCACTGTCGTCAAGCAGAATGACTTTGGTGGTTGGTTGAAATATTATGTAAGTGTTAAACGATGCTTTATTATATAATTAAGTATTACTTCCTTATATAAACATTGTGTTGATTATTGTCCACATGCAATTTTTACAGGTTATTCAGATGACTGCTAGAGGGATATCGTTTCCGACGTGTTTAGTTGAGATGGTGAAAGGCCCGACGTTTATTGCAAAGTCTTATCCGATGTATTGCACCCGATGGTATGCTTTTAAGGCTCATCGGGAAGGAAGCTCAAAGACAACTTGTAATTCAGGTATATCGTCTCAATCTCGAAAAGTTGTATACTACGGTGTCCTCCGCGAATATTGGAGGTCCATTATCCAGGAATGATCGATTTGAGGTGCATTGCGTTCTACTGCGATTGGTATAATCCAGTGCAAAGTCTACGTCAGGACGCATTTCGTGTTACATATGTCCACTCTCGAAAGCGACTTCAGAAATATGATCATTTCATTCTTGCTCCACAAGCGGATCATGTTTCCTACATTCGATACCCCTGGGTTAGGTACAAGCAAGACCCTTGGATTAATGTTACGTCGATCCATCCAAGGGGAAGAGTTTATGGTGTTTCCGAGCACGACCCTTTGCAGGAAAACGCAATTGGTAACTTAAGTTCGATCGAGCATTCTTTTGAAGTTGACCTCGTGGTTGATTTCGCCATGGACATGGATTACGAGATATTTGAGGATTCTGAGGAAGAGATCGGCGAATTTGACAAGGATTCCGATTCAGCTACGTCAGATTATTCATCGAACTCAAAGTAATTAATTATATAATAAATTTTATTTCTCTATGTATTTTTTATATATTTCGAAACAGAGTTTGATAAACTTTTTTGAATTATTATATCATTTTTCAATTTTAATATACTTGGCATTTTAATAAACGTTTCCCGGCTAGAATGGAAATCCCAGGAAATATATCTGAATCTGTCAGCAATCCCTCGGAAATTTCCGACGGATTTCCAAGGTAATTTAGAATCCCCGGCTAAAACTGACATTGCTATGGCTAAAACTAAAACTATCTGAATCCGTCGGAAATCCCTCGGAAATTTCCAAGGGATTTCCGACGGATTCAGATATATTTCCCCGGGGGACAAATTTCAGTTTTAGCCGGGCATTCTAAATTCTTGGGGGAAAAATATCTGAATCTGTCGGAAATCCCTCAGAAATTTCCGAGGGATTTCCGACGGATTAATATAGTTTTAGTTTTAGCTGGGGGAATGTCAATTTTAGCCGATGATTCTAAATTTCCGAGGGATTTTCGACGGATTAGGGTAATAAACCTCAAATTTGATGGATTTTGAACATATTTGTTCTAGATAAATGTAGAAGTAACAAATTAGAACTACTTTCTGTTAAATGTTTTTAAGAATCAAACATTTTTTCGTTTTTCATTGAAACCCTACACAAACACGTAAGTGTTCTTCTATGTTCTATGTGTTTTTATGAAAGCTTGAACTCGTTCGTCGATCGATTGTTACGAAATCCGGAATAACTTGTTTTGTTTGGTTTTGAAAGTTTTTTCTTATTAGTATGTAACAGTAATGGCTATTAAACACTAAATTTTATGAAATCTTCAAAATCTAAACCATATACACTAAAACCGTCGGAAATCCCTCAGAAATTTCGGACGGATTTCCGACGGACCTTAATATTTTTTTATGTTTAACACTTAGCATTTTCGGGTGAAAAGATGGAAAATTTCAAGGTCTGTTGGAAGTCCGTCGGAATTTTTCGAGGGATTTTCGACAGACCTTGAAATTTACCCGGGAAATTAAACCACCAAACGAAAATTGGGCAAAATTATGGAGGTTTATTAATTCGATTTCCGACGGATTCCCGAAGGCACGGGTCTGTCGGAAACCTTTATACTTATCTTTTGCGATTCGTCTTCTTCTCTCTTCTCCGATTCTTCCTTCTCTCTTCTCTGATCTCTCTTCTCTCTTTCTCTCCGATCTCTCTTCTTCTTCTCTTCTTTTCTTCTCTCCACCGAGTCTTCTTCCCTCTTCCTTTCTCTCTTCTTTTCTTCTTCCTCCTCGCCCACCGGAGATCGCCGCCCACCGCAGCCCACTGCCGCCGCCCTTCTTCTTCTTTGCTCGCCGCCGCCGCCGATTATGTAAGTATCGGTTCTTTTTTTATTTTTTCGGCTTTATGTGTTTCATGTTATTTTTGGAATTAAGTTAGATTGTGGAATTAGGTTGTTAGATTGTAATTTTTGTGTTGTTCTATGGATTAGATTGTTTATTTTGGAATAGTGTTGTGGTTAGATTGATAAAATTAGGTTGAATGTTTAATTAGATTTTAGATAGATTGAATTATTGTGAATTTGTGCTTAGATATGTTGTTAATTGTAAAAACGTTTTTATAAATATATTTTTTAATGTTTCTTATAAATTTATTTTGTAAAAAGTTTTTTATAAATTTTTTTATTAAAATTTTTTTTATAAATATATTTTTAAAAAACTTTTTCTTATAATTCTATTTTGTAAAACATTTTTATATATTTATTTATTAAAAACGTTTTTTATAAATGTGATTTTTTAAAAAAGTTTTTTGATTTTTTAGAAAAATATTTATGATTATTTAGATGTTTTTTTAAATGATTCAGTTTTCAGTTTTTATTTTTGTAGGTCTTACGGTGAATTCGATCGAGAACGTGTTGGCGGTTCAGGGCAATTGAGGCGTAGGACCACTTCCGCAAATCCGAGTCCGAGTCCGCCGCAACTACGCAATTCTCGCGCAACATGTACGAGTGGAAGCAAGTTTGAAGAAAGGTTGGAGATAAGCCAAAAGGCTTGAACGCGGTAGTGTGGAACGACTTCATCCCGTACTGGGACGCCCCCAACACCAAAGCTCTCTCGGTGACTAACCCCAAAAACCGTAAGAGTCCCTGAGATAGGAAGGGGGTCTATGCCCACAACAACGGGGCGACCAACTTAAAAAAAAACGAATCAAAATGGTAAGTATTTTGGTGTTTTTAGTTATTTTCAAATATCGTTTTTAATATATTTATTAGTAACTAATGGTTTTAGTTATTTTCTAGAGGCATGAAGACGGCGAACCTCCGAATCACCTGTCATTGATGGTGAGGACGCACACCAACAAGAAGACCAAATAAATTCAAGATGGTGCCGTCAGGGAGATCGTCAAAAAGGTGATGAAAGCGCATGAAGAGATCGTGAGCCAGAGATCGCAGGACGGCTCCTGCAGTTCCAATGACCTCGCTTGGGTCGAGATCAATAACCTAGTGCCTGGGGGTAAGTAATAATTATAGATTATCATTTCAATTTAGATAATTATTTGTTAAGATCTAATGTTTTGTATTGTTTTTATAGGAGATACCCGTTAAAAAAGGTCATCGACCAGGGTTGGGTAAGGTTGCGACTTCGGTCGCAACTTCTTCGGCCGGTTTCTTGATGGATGAAGACATTATCCGGCAAAACGAATAGTTCAAGGGGAAGGTAACATCTTTGGAGGACGAGCTCACGATTGAGAAAGCAAAGAGATCGTCCATGGTGGATTTCATGAAATCTAAGTTCCCGGATTTCCCTCCGGATTTAGTTTGATTTCGTTTTTTGTAATTTTCCGACAATTTCGAAAACCTTTAATTTTTCATTTTCGTTTTTTAGAATTATTTATTTATTTATTGATATAATATTTTAATAAATTAAATATTTTTTATAAAAATCAATAATAACCCCTCGAAAATCCGTCGGAATCCCCTTGAAAATCCGTCGGAATCCCCTCGGAAATCCGTCAGAATCCCCTCGGAAATCCGTCACAAATATTCCCCTCGGAAATCCGTCGGTACTTTTTTCCCGACGGTTTATAGGTCCTCGGAAAACCATAGGGCTTTAGGCCTTCGGAAAACTGTCGGGATATTCCAGACGGATATCTTGTCCTAGAAAAGCCGTCGGGTATTTTGTCCCTCGGGAATCCGTCGGAAATTCCCGAGGGATTTCCGACGGATTTAATTTTCAGAGGAGATAGTTCCGATGGCTCAAATCCGTCGGTTTTCCGTCTAAAATGGCTGTTTCCGACGGTTTAAGCCGTCGGTTTCAGGCAGTTTTCTTTGTAGTGATTGCTTTATTAAAAAGAAGAAGGGTTGAGAAAGATCAAACTGAATCCTTGAACAAATTAAAGGTGAGAAATCTCTTCTCTATGAAAAAAATCTAATAACCAAAGCGATAAAACGTGTATAGTGTTTCTCATGTGGGTGCTCTATGTGTCATGAGGTACAAAAGGCTAAAAACGTATTTCCAAGATCTAGAGTCAGCTAGAGTTTGGTTTGGGTCAAAAAAAGAAAATTTACTTTCGGATGACGTTTACATCGGCCAAATACATATAGTGCACTAGACCGGTGCACATGGACAGTGTGCATGCATTGGGTGGGTGAATGGTAAAGTTCCGAGTCGATGCGCATTTGGTCGGTGGAGAGCATTCTTCTGCGTCTATTTCATTCTCAAATCAGATGGACATGTTTTCAGTAAAACGAAGGCATCTTCCTAACCACAACTCCAAATGACTTGAAACAAATTTCATATCAAAGCTAACTCAAATTTCTATATCTCAACCAAAGTTTATCTCAATCCATTAAAAAAAGGCCTTCAAAAAGAAGAAAACTTTTGATTATTTAGTGTAATTTGATCGGAGAAGTTCACCTTTCTTGGATTTTAAGTTCTTGACTAATCCTTTTGATTTGGGAAAATGGCATGAACATGAATTTCAACCTGTAAAAACTCTAAACACTATAAATATGAGAAAACTACTTCTAAAGGCATAAAACCGTATAAAAATATTTAAATAATATATTAAAATCCTTAGTAAAAACAGTACTATATAGATTATATTAGTAGGAGGCAATTTGAAACACCCCGACCCGGATTTCCTGCCTGGCAATAGAAACACCCGCAGTCGAAGCATTCTTGCTCGGCCATTCCGTGACCAAACCTTCTGAATATTCTGCATTTCCTTACCAGTTACCTCAACGAGGTTCGGATTGTTCTACCAAGCTAACAACTTAACTTAGTCGCTAACAAGATTTAGAACATTTAATTTCATCTATCTATGCACCAGATATCAAAAGATTAGAATCGGCTAATATTAAACAGGTACCTTAGCCAAACGCGCAGATCCGGTTTATCCTTTGCTCATGTTCTGATATGCGTGCCTCCTTACACATCTTCCTATCTAATCTAGTGTCTCGGCTATAACCATCCACACCATTTGACATCTCGACTACCAGTAACTCATCCAACATCTCTCTTCGGTACCTAGTCACTCATTCAACCATCCCCACATGGCTAAGTATCGAAGAGAGATCTGAAATCCTTCCAAGAAATGATCATCCTCGATGATCCCCCATTTGATCCGACCGTCTCTTGTGAAGTCTGCTTACCAGCGTTACCCACGCCCCTGACTATGATAGTTCCAACCACCAAACACCTTTTCCAGTCGAGCCGCGTTTACCCCACAACCGCCATTCCTTATCTACATCGCTCGCCATTCCTCGCTCCCAAGCGGAGTCACGAAAAAACTGTAACCGCTATCCCTCATATTATCCAACACCTCTCCTCATTACTTAGTCACTCAACCAACCATCCCCGCATGACTAAGTAATGACGAGGGTGACTTGGATCCTCCGCCTGATCCGTCACACACTCTCCACCGGCATTTACTTGGCAGTAAATTACCCGACAGCCACTCAGACACATCGCGCTGACTCTATCCGGCGGATACCCATAACCACTTGTCAACCGTCCAAACTCAATCGCTGATGACCATCACCCAAACTCGGACAGATTACCATTGTTGTTCATACAAATACGATCAGATTCCAAGAACATATCGCACCAACTCAGTCACGATCATACAGACGCGGATCGATTACCCAGACATGGCAACGATCACCCTGACGTTGGCTCCGGCGGTAACAGACGCTTACCGCAAACCGCTCATCAACCATCTCTCGGATATTCTCTTACTTTCTCGGTAATTCTCTCTCTATCATTTTATCTCGATTGTTTCTCTTCTTTTTCCTAGTTCTGTCTTGCCCGAATGTCAAGAAATGAGACAAAAATCCTCATTAAATGGGCGATGACTCGTTTACCCTGAAGAAAACCGCCCAGGATCACATTTCCTTACTAACTCGGCTAAAACTGCTCCCACGCGTCTTTTTCCCAGAGAAATAACTGTTTCCGCTTGTTTGATCAACCGATTAATTATATCAATAGCCGCTCCCGCGCATTTTCCCGTGCGCTCCAATCATATAACCGTTCCCGCTCAATATTTACCCGCGGATTATCAAGCTTCCCCGATAACCGTTTACCAACCTTGTCTGAATCCGACACAAGCTGTCAGATCCCGACTAACTCACCGAAATATGCAGCTTGTCCGAATAAATGCCCATACATAGCGAAAATCTTGGACAACCTGATTTAGCTCGGATAAAACTCCTTTAGTTCGGCGAAAGCTAGATTTAGCTCGGTAACCACCCGAACTGCCCGATTTCTCCGGATAAACTCATTTTCCCCGAAAACCCTTGGTTTCCTCGAACATTCGGATTCCCTCAGCCATTTCCTAGCTTCCCTCAGCTGTTCAGACTTCCCTCAGTTGATTCCAACTTTCCTCAGAAAGCCCCTTTGATTTTCCCCGTTTCTGCTCAGAACAACTCATCCCGTCCTGAACTCATTTCCCTCAGAATTTGCAGAACACGTGCGTTACACAATTGCTCTAAAATCGATAAAATCAACGTCTTTACTTTCTTGCTTTATTCTTCTCTTCCATTTAAAATCTTCTTCGATACAAACAAGCCTGAGTTGCGAACTAGATCCTAGGGACGAATCGAGGTTAGAATTGCACAAAATGGTATTAGAGCAACAAGGTTTTGTTGCAGATATTCGCGGGATAAGAGCAACAAGGTATTCCTTTCACGTTTAATACTGTATGCATGATGTTATCAAAAAAGTTTTTCTCAATGTGCATCACATCAAGATTGTGTCTTAGCAGATGATCTTTCCAGTACAGAAGTTCCCAAAAAATGCTTTTCTTGTGCCAATTGTGATTGACCCCGTATCCATCAGGCATATTAGCAGGAGTGTGCCAATTTCCCCCACGATTCACCATTTCTAGTCCCCCCAAATGATCTATTTGCGCTTCTAGATCTTCCCTAGATAGATACATTGGTGGGGGGGGGGGACAAGCACAATTTTTTCATCCTAAACATCCGTTTGTTTCTCCGATATGGATGGTTGATTGGTAGAAACCGGCGGTGACAATCAAACCAGCATGTTTTTCGTCCATGTCTCAGCTGAAACGCATATGTTCGATCGAGGCAATAAGGACAAGATAACCTCCCATGCGTCGTCCAACCTGATAGCATTATGTATGCAGGGAAGTCTCTTATTGTCCACATAAGCACCGCACACATCATATGTACGAACTCTTGTATACCACAACTATTTCAACTCATGTATAAGAGGCTACAAAAACACATCAAGGGACCTCTTTGGATGATTGGGACTAAGGACTAAAATATTCAGGAATAGAAATTCCCTTTGCATGCACATATCTGGGGGAAGGTTATAAGGCGTTACGATAACTGGCCACAAAGAATATTGCGTACCAGACATACCGAATGGACTAAATCCATCAGTGCAAAGACCAAGATACACATTTCGCTTAGATTTAGCAAAGTCTGGGTGTCCTGTGTTAAAGTGTTTCCAAGCTTTTGCATCTGACGGGTGAGTCACTTCTCCTTCTCTTTGTGAATGTTCTTCATGCCACCTTATCGATGCAGCTGTCCTTTCAAATTGATACAATCGTTTCAACCTATCAGTTATAGGAAGATACAACATCCGTTGGTACGGTATCTTACTACGTCCAGAAGTTTGCGGCCTGAATCTCGGTTTTTGGCAAAATCTACATTCATGTAGCTTATCATCATCTTTCCAAAAAAGCAGACAATTGTCAACACATACATCTATCATCTCATAAGGCAACTCAAGACTAAACACCAACTTCTGTATCTCATAGTATGTTTCGGCAGCCAAATTATCCTCTAGCAAATACTCTTTAATAAGATCAGCCCAATCATCCATGCAAACCTCAGCTAAGTTATGATCAGTTTTAATTTTCATCATCATAGCTACTAACGACAATTTAGACTGACCTTCTCTACATCCATCGTAGAGTGGCTGATTTGCAGCGTCTAGCATATCATAAAATTGTTTCGCATCTACGTTGGGTTCCTCAACACTATTATCAGCATTTGTTTCATGAAATGCATCAGTAACCATGGCATTCATCCTATCATGATCTTGACCCTGATCAAATTGATGTTCACCATGATGATTACTACTACCCTGATCAAAATCTACATGACCTTGATAATTACTATTACGGTCAGCTTGAGTACTCCTTTCAAAACTCTCTCCATGTTGATACCAAACATAATATTGCAGCATAAACCCTCTATTTAGTAAATGCTTCCACACCGTCTCAATAAAAACATATCTCGTATTCTTGCATTTACGACAAGGACAGAACATCTTACCGCTTTCCAGTGTTGTTTGCATATTTCCGGCCTGATACATGAATATTTGAAGCCACTCTTTGAATTCTTTCATCAACGCTCCCTCCGAATCCTTTTGCGTATACATCCATCTTCGTAGATCATATATAGACATTTTATAAAAAAAGATTTTATAGTGTTTTTTTTTTTGGATAAGTGTTTTTTTTTTTTGAATCTTCCGTTTGAAGTTATGATGTATTTATAGAATTTTTTTAAGAATTACCAACGGATTTACATCGGAAATTTACAACGAATTTACATCGACATAACATTTACAACGACTTTACATCGAATATACGACGGATTTACGACGACTAGATTAGATGTAAATAATTATGTGAACCTACTGAAAAACGTGTTCACCAAACTAGAAACAATCGACGTGAAATCGTCGTTAATTTACATCGAATACAGGTCGTTGTAAATCCGATGTACAATTACATCGACTTTACAACGTAATATGCGAAAGTCATAATCGTCGTAAAACCGATGTAAAGTTACATCGAAATTACGACGAAATTTGATATCTTACATTCGTCGTAAACTCGACGTAATTTTACGACGATTGTACGACGACAAATATTTACGACGGATTTACATCGAAACCATATTTCGTCGTAAATCCGTCGTAATGTCGTTGGGCAATTACAATGATTTTAAATTTTCGTTGGAAATATGCAGTTTTCTTATAGTGTTAGTTTAAAATTTAAATCCATTTACACGTGTATAAATATAAATTGGAAAATATTTTTATGTATGTCAAAATCTTATTGGAAACAGTTTTTTATACATTTCAAATTTGATGGACTGACTGACAAATGTCACGATCGGTCATGTTAGTTACGAAATTAGAGAGGCCAAATTTTATAGGCTACCCACCTAAATAACCCTAAAATAATATAACTTTTACCTCTTAATTAAAAAAAAAATTGATTATCAATATACTTACTTTTCTTTTTGCCTTTTTCATAAAAATCTGAAAAAAAAAATATTCTACTCCGGATCTTCGCACCCTCTTGCCTCCTATATGAGCCGGCCTGACCTTTAGTAACCAAAATGTAATTGAAAAGTATATTAACAGTCTAACTGTCTAACAGCATAGACGTGCCAACTCAAATGCCAATATGACTATAGAATAAACTAAAAAGATTGGAAAGGTATAAGGCTTTGTGGAGACAAAGTCATCTTAAGATTACAAAGAAACATAGTCATCTACAAGTTGTCAAGTTACCGAAAAGATTAACAATTATAAAAATAGGCAAAAGAGCTATCTACTGACTATATAATTAGTATCCTCAAGGATCACCACAAAGTACCATCAGCTCTTGCCCCTTCGCAACCAGAGGTTTTCTCTATACTTATTCATCCCTCACATTGTTTCTTTATTAATTATCAGCAATATTTGATTTGATTCGTCGTTTATTCTGATTAATCAAAGTAATTAACGAATGTGATCTTGATAAAATGTCTTGAACATTGTTGTTTTAAGATAATTCCAATTAATCACAACAGACTAATTATGATTATTTATATTGAAAAGATTAATCAAGTGAAAGAAATACCATGGCACAAAGGGTGGAAGCACAAGGAGGAAATGGAGGAGGTTCTTGGGACCATGGCATTAACACTGGTGTAAGGAAAGTTTATGTGGGAAGAGATGACGCGTGTGTGAGTTATGTCATGTTCGAATATTTCAGTGATGGTACGGTGAAGTCACATGCGCATGGTATCCAGAATCAGAAACCACAAGAGGTCTTACAAAAACTCTTTCATATGATTTCTTTTCTATATAACCAATAGCTCACAATATCGAAGTTTATATGTATTTTGGTGGATGTAGTGCGAATATATTACAGTGTGGAGTAGTCAATAGCACAATAACAAACTATTTACTTAGTCGGACTCGATCTTTGACAATGACAAATACAGATTCTTTTTGGGTTTGAATATTACGGCTAGCAAAAGAATGAGGAGACGCATTCTTACCGCATATTTCATATACACAAAACCAAAACTACACACTCGGAATATCAAAATATTTGCGTATCTTCAATAGCTTGCAAAAACTAAGCTAAAAATATTTATTACTGCAGTTTGTTGTCGACTATCCAAATGAATACATCACATCAGTCGAAGGAACCTACGCTCGTGTAGATTATGTTAATGACATTGGGATAACGTCGCTTGTCTTCAAAACATCAACGGGAAGAACATCTCCGAGATTCGGGAATCATGGATTGGTGCTCGAGAATAATGGTCGGAAGCTTGTAGGGTTCCATGGGAAAGCCGGACACGCTCTAGATGCCATCGGAGTTCATTTTGCACCTGACACATCATCATCCGTCTGGGCTCCGCCTAGAAAACTTGCAGCGCAAGGTGGTCCAGGAGGAGGCCCATGGGATGATGGAGTTTACACTTTATGTTGTAAGAAAAGTTTATGTTGGAAGAGATGAGTGTTGTGTAACTAAAGTCAAATTCGACTATGTCAGTGCCGACGGCGAACTAGAAGAAACACGTGAGCATGGCCGGGTAAATCAAAATCCACAAGAGGTATATATATTTTCATCACAAACTCTATATATGTGGAATTGAACTCGATCTTTTTGGTTCATGAACCAAAGTAGATATTTGCTCGAATGTGATAGTGACACAACAAAGACATTATTACAAACCACTATAATATATCATCATCTATATACATTTAGTGGATATTATTATTATCATCTAGTACCAACAACTCTTTAATAGTTGATTAACTTTATCATCATCTATATATATATAGACTTTTGGCACATATTTCTTTTGGATTGGGAACCAAAGGCGATATTTGCTCTAGGATGATTGAAATAAGATCTTCATATCGGTTGACCGAATCATTTTTTCAGTTCATGAAAACTCTTTATTAATGGAGGTCATCAACTTTATCATCATCTATGTAGATTTTGAACCCCTATAAGAGAAAAAAAAAACATGCAGTTTGATTGTATTTTTGGGCCTTACGTAGTTACGTACATGTCCTTGAATTTTATGTTCACATGTTTAATTATTGCGTTTAGATTAAAATAAAGGATCATTTAAGAATTGTAAACGTAAACATAAAAAATATTCAAAAACGTTGTTTGAGTTTACAATTTGTACAATGTATATGTTTGATAGGAACATTTTAAAAATTATATATTGATCAGTATTAGTTGTGCATTGAACTAATAATAATAATTGATGATTGCAGTTCCTACTTGATTACCCAAACGAATATATAACGTCAGTGGAAGGAACACAATTGGTTTAGTGGCTCGTTATTCTAACTACGTCGTCACGAGTCTTGCCTTCACAACGTCAACAGGAAGGACTTCGCCATCATTTGGAGCTACTAAGTTCGTGATCGAAGACAATGGTCGTCAGCTTGTCGGCTTCCATGGGCGGTCTGGAACCGTTATTGATGCCATTGGGGCATATTTTGCACAAGCGCCACCACCTTCTTGAGCACTGAGTAAGTTTATTTCTTTTTGACCTTTTTAAAATAAAAACTGTTCAAAAACAAATGTTGTATATTCTTCGCTTTGTTGTTCTTTTGTGTGTACCACAAAATTGTGTGTGTGTTTTTTTTAACATCTATCTTTATTTATATAAAATTTAAGTTACATCAAATTAAAAGATATAAAATAATAAAAATACAAAGCGATAAAATAATAAAAGTGAATTTTGACGATTCTTTTCTCCGATAAATTTTATTTGCTGAAAAAGTATCCATACTTCCCTTTCTCGTATTCGCATTCGATATGATGCAATTTTCATCTTTGGCTATTATCCATTATTTCACATGTTGTATAACATTGACACATTCCCAAATAAGAACTAAAAATATACTTCGAATAAGAACTCAATTTACTGATTCTTTCGATAGAAAAAAGACTTGAGATTGCCAATTTTCAACGACTGTACGAATGTCGCCATACAACAAAGAGGTTGAATCTTCCGCTCCAAACCCTCGTCCCCTCCATGGCGGTTTCCATGGTGGTTATTTTCATAGTAATGCCATATTCAGTAGAGTAAAATCACCGAAAAAATCGAACTAAAATCCCAAATTCGCCGACAATTATCTTCGTCGACCCTAAACTCTCCAATCCCCGGATCGAAAATCCAAATTACATACCCAAACCATAAGATGATGGGTAGTAAAATTCGTTGAGACCATCGCTTTAATCTTGTGTGTTACATACCCAAAATTGTGTGTTATCTACGAATAAAAATGTTTATTTTGTGTGTTAAATCCAATTTTTATTTTACTGTCTTCCTAGAATCCATTTAACACCTCTAGCAAATACTTTCTAATGTTAATCATTTAAAAAAAAAAAATTGGCATATGAGCTTTATTATTATGAGTCAGAATTGTCAACAAATTAATGCACTTTCTTATTAATCACTCAAACATCAAAGTGTTTACAAATGAAAACAATAAATTCTTAATTCCGCTTTAGCATTACTACCTTGCGGTTCACAAATTATCGTCTCAAAACGCATCACCTCTGAAGCAAAAACTGGCCATTCTTTTGGACATAAAACTATTCGGGCAAAATCCGTTGAACCCGTGACAAGGGTGGGTGCAGACTCTATTATGTACTCATCAGACACTGCATTGCCTATGCAGCTCTAGGTTGGCACTAAGAAATGTGGTTTGGGGATAATTTATTTTCGCTTTATCAGTTAGTTAAATTGGAAAGTCCATAAAATAAGTATAGTATCAAAATCCAATCTGTTAAAAATCCTGAAATGAAATTTGGATGGACCGAAAGAACCATCATTTCATTAAAAATCCTACATCAAAAGTGCGAAAGAATTGATATGCTCAAATTAATACCCTAAGTGTACTAAAGCAGTTGTCGTAGTATAGTTAGGGGTCGAACACAAGAACTCCAGAATTCACACAATAGATTATGTAGATTAGAATCAAGCTAAACCAGAAAGATGTAAATTAAAGCAGTGCGTAAAGTAAATAAGTTGTGAATCAATGGGAAAGAAGATAGGCTCAGGGTATTTCTCAGGAATTCAATGAATGTAGATAAACTAACTAACAGGATTCAGATTTAGCGCGGTTCTTGAACTCAAATCACTAAAGTATAGCTAACCAACTCTCGTTGCGAAAACTATCTAAGTCTAAATCCTAGAATTCCAAATCTCTTTGCGAATCCTAAAGTCTAAACCAGCTTTTA
>PKMM01011582.1:52084-84815 GCA_002933915.1 Eutrema heterophyllum
TAGGGTTCTAGGATGAAGTAGATTAGGCGATTCTAGGGCGAATCGATGGTGTTAGGACTTAATAGATAATTGATTCATCCTTGTTTAGAGTGCTTAAGGCTAAATCAACCTTGATCTAGTTGGTTTAGATCATAGGGAATTTCTCGCCCGGAAGGTGTTCGATGAAATTCCCCAATGAATCTAATCAAGGGATTTACATTCTTAGCATGCGGAAGTAGTTGTCTAAGGTGTTGATTGACTAAGTAGTCTTGTTTTCAATGCATGTAGAATCCTATTTCACAAACGGAAGTTTGATCTTGACTTAGAATTTTACATAGGGATTAATGTGAGGAATTGTATTAGTCTACTTAACAAGTTGCATCCCATGAATCATTGTAGCATTGACACCATCGTGAAGCTCTAGATAGTCGAAATCGTACATTTCATCCCGGGATTCGTTTTTAGCATTCTTGATCATCTTAGTTATTTCATTTTACTTGTATTCTTATTGCATTAAATTAGGTTGTTAGACAAAAAAAAAACAAAACCTTATTGATTCACTTAGATTAGAACGTTTATGTATTTCTAGTGCATTAATCTTAACCCTTTTGGATTGATATCTCAAGTGCTGCAATGACATGAGTACACTTGGGTAATTGAAGTGGAAATTATCCTGTATCAGAAGTAAAAATCGATTATGATTACAAAGTTACTGCAGAATCTAGTGAGGTTCTTGCTCCAGAAGAAAGGATCAAGGGCTTTCGCTATGGACCTCATGTTATTCCTATATCACCAGATGAGATGGAAACACTCAAGTTCAAAACTGAAAAAGGCATGAAGCTTCTGGGATTTACTGAGGCGTCAAACATACTGCGGTAAGCATACAGACATATATTTATGGCTGTCTGTAAACTCTTGGTTGTTTCAGTTGAGAGAATGTTTTTTTGTGTTTTTCTCTGCATGTCAACAAAGACATTATTTCATGAAAGACGTGAACATAGTTGTTCCGGATCCGAGCAAAGAAAAATCTGTTATTGCCATATCTGCTATTGCAAGAGAAATGAAGCAAACAAACAAGGTGGCAATTGTACGTTGTGTCTGGAGAAATGGACAAGGGAATGTGGTTGTTGGGGTCCTGACTCCAAATGTGTCTGAACGAGATGACACCGTAAGTTAACAGTTTTATTCTGCTCATATAGACACTTATATTTGAATCTGACTACGTTGATGTCATTTTCCTTTTTTTGCAGCCTGATTCTTTTTACTTCAACGTGCTACCTTTCGCCGAGGATGTCCGCGAGTTTCCATTTCCTTCTTTCAGCAGATTTCCTGCATCGTGGAAGCCAGATGAGCAACAGCAAGCAGTGGCAGATAATTTGGTTAAGATGCTTGACCTTGCACCTTCTGCTAAAGAGGAAGTACTAAAGCCTGAACTTACTCTTAACCCGGTTTTGCAGGTAAAAGTATTTTCTTTCCGCTTTTGACTATTGATAGTTGTATTCCAGCGCGTTCTGATGAAAGATTTTATATATATGTGTATTCTTTTATCAGCGCTTTTATGAATCCCTTGAGTTGAAATCGAGATCCATGGATGCTGCTTTACCTCCAATGGATGAAGCTTTCAAGAGAATTATGGAGCAGGATCCAGAACTATCTTCCAACAATAAATCCATAATGGATTCGTTTCGTAAAAGTTTTGAAGTCAAGGAGAACCCAAAGGTTTGTTCCCCTAAATTCATCAGCCTTCAGCGAGGAACCTGAATTATCATTCTTAATTCTTTCACATGGCGTTAATCGCAGTTGAAAAAGACTTCTAAGAGATTTTTACGAGATAAGCCATCGGGTTCAGATGATGAAGACAATCGCATGGTTACTTATAATGCCAATGAGAACAAAATTGACACTATCGGAGATGCAAACCCAATTAAAGATTTTGAAGCCATGATATCACGCAGAGATAACCATGATTGGATCGATAAAGCAATCACTCAAATGAAAAACCGAATAGTGAAGCTCGTAGAAGATAGTACTGATGAAGGTGGTAAAGCATTGGAATGTTTGCTTGCTCTACGCAGAGGCTGCGTCCTGGAACAGGTCTCATCTCCTTTCTCTATCTCGACTTGTGCATTTACTCTCGAAAGCAAAACCTCTTTTGTAACTCCTTGTCATGGTTCCTTACATATGTGCTCAGGAGCCAAAGCAATTCAATGAGTTCTTGAATCATCTATACGAGTTATGCCAAGAAAGAAAGTTATCTCATTTTCTGAAACATTTCACGTCGAAAGATATCACGTTGATTCCCAAATCCGAAGCAGCAGACAGGTTTATAGACGAAATCTTTGATTTGAGTCTTTGTGTTTAATGCGGCTAAATTGGTCTGAATGTTGGTTGGTCCTTGATTTCAAGCAGTGATGTGGCAGACGAGGACGCTGGGGATTTCACCGTCAAACAAGAGCCAAAGCTCGAGAGCTAACGTCTTTACCGAGTCACTGTCACAAGTATTTTCCAAACGACGCTGGTTTGTTGTCTGATTTTCCCTGTTAAAGAACTCAGGCAATTTTGTTCCATCCATAGCTAATTTCTGAAACGACCTTTTTGTAATCATTCGAACTGAGTTTTAGTTGGGTAAAACAGTATTAGCTCTTAATTGTAGAATTGTGAAAGCTCTTTGGTCTAATAGTTGACTGTAGTGATTTCTCTCCTACGCTTGCTTCTTGTTTGATCTATTTCATTGTCACTGTCGCTAATGCTCTGTTGTTTGTTTCTGTTTGCAGGAAACAGAGTAAAGAGATGACACAAGGAATTACAAGTTCCCAAGGCCAAATCCAGCCAAGGTATGTCTTGGAGAGCTTAATGCCAGCTCTCAAGGCTTTCACTAGAGGTAAAACCGTGTACAAGATACAGAGATGGATCTAGAGCACAACCCAGGGAATTACAAGGATTCAAAAGAAAGAAGGAGAAGATACGTTTCCTCTTCTTAAAACCCTATTCTCTTAGCTCTCAGATCTAACGTACACTCTTCTTGTCACACTACCTCTAGAACCTTCAGTGACGTCTTCTTATCCTTGTGTAGGTCCAGCTCAGCATCTCCAAGCTCACGCAGATCACACTGCGTAACAGACTTCTTTGACCAGAAGAATACACTGCACTTAATCATAGGATAAAACGACACAGCATGGTGGAATGGGCCACCTGAAATTTTCCGTCTTGGGCCTTACCAGATTCATCTCCGGCCCAACACTTGCACAGCCCATGTCTTGAATGCAGATCGACACCTCACATTCTCCACCTCTATCTTCATTAAGTCAGAAACACGGAGACTTTTCTCTTCTTGTCTCTTGCTCCGACAAATCACCTCGCCGAAACCCTAGCCCCCCCCTTTTTTTTTCCTTCCGAGCTAGCCGAGCTCACTCCGAGCTAATTCCGATCTCGTAACACCCTGAGATCTCTTCTTCCATCTTCGAATTTTGCCACCGGTAAAGATTTAGTGAGCAAATCGGCAGGATTTACTTTTGTGTCGATTTTCGACAGCACCAAATCCCCATCTGCCACCACATCTCTGATAAAGTGAAACCTGTAGTCGATGTGCTTCGTTCTCTCATGGAAGACACTGTTCTTAGCCAAGCAGATCGCGCTTTGAGAGTCACAGAACATCTTAACCGACTTCTGCGGAAACCCAAATTCACTGGTAATTCTCTTTAACCATAGCGCTTCTTTCGTTGCTTCAGCTAAGGCCATATATTCAGCCTCTGTCGTTGATAAGGCTACGATTTGTTGCAGCCCAGATCTCCAGCTCACTGTGTTGCCGCCTACTTGGAACACATACCCAGTAATTGAGCGTCTTCTATCCAGGTCAGATGCATAATCACTGTCACAGAATCCTTTTACTTCAAATTTATCAGATTTCTCAAATGTTAGCTTGAAATATGAAGTTCCTTGTATATATCTGAGAATCCATCTGACCGCTTCCCAGTGTTTCTTGTTAGGAGAGCTCATGAACCGACTAACAAGACCAACAGCATGAGCAATATCAGGACGAGAGCCCACCATTGTGTACATCAGGCTTCCGACTGCACTGGAATAAGGTACTCTTCTCATCTCAAGTTCAGCTTCTGCTTTCTCTTCCTGTTTAGTACTGGATAGCTTGAAATGACAACCCATAGGTGTCTGAACTGTTCTTGAATTATCCATACCAAAATTCCTTAAAACTTTAAGAATGTAAGCTTCTTGAGATAAAACCAGAATACCTTTAGCTCTATCTCTGATGATGTCCATGCCTAGGATCCTCTTTGCAGGTCCTAGGTCTTTCATCTCAAACTCCTTACTTAAAATACGCTTAAGTCGTTGAATTTCATCTAGATCCCTTGCCACTACCAACATATCATCTACGTACAGTAGAAGATACACCAAACTTCCATCACCATAACTCTTGAAATACACGCAGCTATCATAATGACTTCTTGAATAACCTTGTGACTTCATAAACTGATCGAACCTCAAATTCCATTGTCTTGGAGATTGCTTTAACCCATATAAAGACCTTTGAAGCAGACATACCTTGTTTCCTTTGACATAACCTTCTGGTTGATCCATTAGAATTCTTTCTTCTAAGTTTCCATGTAAAAAAGCCGTTTTGACATCCAGTTGCTCTAACTCATAATCAAAATTAACCACCACAGATGACATCAGCCTTATGGTTGTATGTTTAACCACAGGAGAAAACACCTCATGATAGTCAATGCCTTCAATCTGAGAATAACCTTTAGCCACCAAACGTGCCTTATACCTTGGTTCTTCAACCCCTGGAATACCTGGTTTGTATTTGAAAACCCATTTGCACCCAATAGTCCTTTCACCTTCAGGCCTGTCAATCAATTTCCATGTCTGATTCTTGTCTAATGATATCATCTCCTCATCCGTAGCTCCTTTCCACTTCTTTCTATTCTTTCCTTTCATGGCTTCTTGAAAAGATCTTGGTTCATCTTCCTCAATTAATTCTGCCACGATTAGTGCATAGGCAGCTACATCTGAATCATCAAATCTGCTTGGAGGTTTGATCACTCTTCTTTCTCTGTCTCGAGCTAACCTGTAGCTTCCAGGTGACTTAGTTTCAGATTCAGATTCTTCTTCTGAATCCTCTGCCACTTCAGAATCAGAAATAACTCCACCTGTTTCTGAAGATTCTCCACCTTGATGTCCAGAAACAACACTTTCTTCTGTTGCTGGAAGAACCAGAGAAACTTTTCTCTTCCCTTTTGAATCATCGATTTGATTGTTCTTTTCAAAGAATTTCTCAAAATCTTTGTAAACAACATCTTCACAGAAAGCAACCTCACGGCTGATGATGCACTTTCTGTCTTCACTGCTCCATATTCTGTACCCTTTAACACCTTGAGGATACCCTACAAATACTCCCTTCTTTGCTCTAGGCTTGAGCTTTCCTTGATCAACATGGAAGTAAGCCAAACATCCGAATCTTCTCATATGAGAATATTCAGGCTTTCTTCCTGTCCATACTTCTTCAGGCACTTCAAAATTTAAAGGAACCGATGGTGACCTATTAATCATGTAGACCACAGTAGATGTAGCTTCAGCCCAAAATGCTTCTCCTAGTCCTGTCTCACTCAGCAAACTTCTGACCTTCTCAAGTACAGTTCTGTTCAATCTTTCAGCTACTCCGTTTTGTTGAGGAGTGTAAGGACATGTTTTATGTCTTAGAATTCCATGCATCTTGCAATGATCATCAAACAGCTTGTTAACATATTCCAATCCATTATCTGTCCTTAAAGCCTTGAGCTTAAACCCACTCTGATTTTCAACAAAAGATTTCCATTCGATGAACTTGCCAAAAGCTTTTGGTCCTTAAGAAATAGATCCATACTTTTCTTGAGAAGTCATCCACGAATGAGATGTAATACTGACACTTGGACAGACTTGGGGTAACATTTGGAGAACCCCATAAGTCTGAATGCACATACTCTAACCTCTCCTTAGACGTATGCTTTCCTGTCTTGTAAGACAACTTATGAAATTTTCCAACAATACAAAACTCGCAGTGTTTTAATTCTGAAATTTCCTCAGACTTGATAAACTCCTTTTTAACTAACACCTGCAACTCTCCTTAGACTCTTGTCGTTATTACCACACTCGAATTCATCGAAATTCGGTTCGGAAACAACATGATTTGCCGGTGGGGGTGGTTTGTGCTCGGTCCTTCCGATGAAACTATCGAGAGTAGATTGTCGTTTAGCAGGAGGAGGCTTAGTGCCATTGTCCTTCGTAATTGGTTGATGAGCGGAAGGAGCGAAATAGGTCGAAGAAGAAGATGCGTTTGAAGCTCTTTTCAGGCAAGCCAAGTCGATTTCTCTGACTGCTGCATTCCAATCGATCTTCAAGCAAAAACAAAATCGAAACAATCAAAACAAACAATCCAGACAACGAAATCTCAATAACCCAGGAAGAGATTCAGTGGTAAATTTTTCAACTTACTCCGTCTTCTTCGACGATTTCGATCGGAACCTCGGAACCCATTTCGGAAAATCACTTGATTCTCATTCAGAATAGATTAGATTCGACCTAGCTTTTCAAATCCTCACTCTTTCACGATTTCACTAGGAATAGTAGATACCGTTTCTCGAAATCAGATTTTAGGGTCACTGGTTTTGTGAAAGAAACCCTCGCCGAAGCGACAGAGAGAATGGCGGGCAATTTTTGGAAAAAGGACGAAATTTCTCAACAAGCGTACGTGGGAGCTTGCCTTCAAGGTCGCAAGTTCAAATCTCTCATATTAGACTAAATTTATTTATTATTCTAGTATACTAATTTTACTATTGGGTGTGAACCAAAGTTTTTGATTTTCGGTTCTGGTGCGGTTATTGGGTGTAAACCAATCGGTCACATTATAAAATTCATTCGATTTTTGGATCGGTTCTTCAGCTCTTTTCTTCTAATTTCTCCTAACCGACATATACCGAATCATACCAAATTATACCGAATTTTTCAAAAAAATATATAAAATTCCGAATCGAACTAACTAATTGATTTTACCTAATTTTAAACTGAATTTATCTGAATTTGAACCAAAATACCAAAACCGAACTATCCGAGAAACGAACCGAACCGTATTTTCTTCGATTAGTTTCGGTAAATTTTGAAAATTTCCTTTCTTTTTTGTTTGAAACAAATATGTTCTACTTTTTGTTTCTTCTTATTAAAACTCAAACGGAACGAATATTGTACCCATAAAGACAAGGAACCCGAGGTGAAAAAAAAATGAAAAAAGACAAGAAACCTGCGGATCAGCCCGCAAACCCGTAGAATATAGACGGGTCAGGTTTGGACACATCATTTTGAGACTGCAGCCCACGGCGAGCCAGCCCGCGAAACCCGAAAAAAAAACCACATCAAGTCGGGCTATTTTGACGCGGACTGGCCCGTCGGAGATCACTAAGCTAAGGCATGATAAGCATTGTGCTTATAATATGGATATGGATAAGTGATGGAATGATTATCCATTTCTAACCGTTACCCAATTGTTTTTTTTGGTCAACCCATTATATTGATAAGCCCAAAGGGCAATTACAGGGGTGGAAGAAAAAGGAGTCCATTACAGCCCAAAAGCCCAAAAAATTACACATGAACATATAAAAATACCTAAGCTCTAGTAATGTCTCTCTCCGACTCTATCTCTCTCTCTCGTTTTCTCCCTATAGCTGCGGCTCCTTGATATTGTGCATCATGTCGTCATGCGAGTCGAGGAACTATGGCGACGTGCAGACGGATCCGGCAGGAGTAAAGTGGAGAGAGGCTAATGAGGGAAAGGAGTTGACCAAAGTGAGCAACTTGGTGGAAGAGATGGCGGGATCAGAGGTTTTGATCAGAGGGCGAGTCCACACGAGTCGCCTACGCCCTAAGAGATTGTTTATGATCTTGAGGCAAAGTGGATTCACGGTCCAATTGATGGCTCCCAGATCGGAGGAGACCGAAGACATGATTAAATTTCTCGTTCAGTTGAGTCGTGAATCCGTTGTTGAGGTTATGGGTATGGTCTCTCTCCCTGACAAGCCTTTGACAGGACCCACGCAGCAGGTTGGTTTCCTTTAATATCTTCTCCTCCCAATTCGTTTGATTACATCACATAAACTCGATGATAATGTTGTTGCAGGTTGAAATTCATCCGAGAAAAGTCTACTGCCTCAGCAGATCCTTGCCAAAACTACCACTTTATGTCGAGGATGCTGCCCGAAGTGAAGCAGACATCAAAAAATCTGAAAAGGTTTTTTTAAGTTTTAATTTGGAGATTAGTTTGAACTGTGCATCTATGGTTCCTCATAGGTGTTTGTCTGCAGGATGGAAGACCAGCTGCTCGTGTTCTTCAGGACACACGTTTGAATAATAGGGGGCTCGAACTCCGAACACCAGCTAATCAAGCCATCTTCCGCATTGAGTGCCAAGCTAAACATGTGTGTTTTCCTTTTCTTTCATATCTGTTAATAATTCTCATTAGAGCAATGTTGTACTAGAGAAAACTTCCTGATAGTAATTAAGCTTCATCTTTCCATGAATAAAGTTGCTTTTTTCTAACAATTGTGTAGGCATTGGAAGAGTTCTTTCTATCCCAGGATTTTATTGGAATCAACACACCGAAAATTATGGCTGGCAGTAGTGAAGGAGGTTCTGCTGTATTTAAGTTGGATTACAAAGGGCAGCCTGCTTGTCTGGCTCAGTCTCCTCAGCTACACAAACAGATGGCAATCTGCGCTGACTTCTCGCGTGTCTTTGTGGTCGGTCCTGTTTTCAGGGCGGAAAACTCGTCCACTCATCGGCACCTCTGTGAATTCACCGGTTTTGATGTGGAGATGGAGATTCACTGGGACTATCATGAGGTAAGATTGAGCTGTTGGAAATATGATATTTCCTCTCAAGTATGTCTATTCTGCCTCTGGTTCTAACATTTCTTGTTTCTGCAGGTAATGGAGCAGGCATACCAGTCATGTTTGTTTATGCTCACAAAATTGGAAGAGAGGTGCGTAAAGGAATTGGAAGCTGTCAGAAAGCAATTCCCATCTGAACCTTTGAAGGTAACCATGCTCTATGAGCAAGGAATATTTATGAAACCGAGTTTTTGTATCTTGTTGGAAACTGAGTTTGTGTATCTTATTGGATTCTGATAATTTGCAGCTTCTTCCAGAAACATTGATTCTAACTCATGCAGGAGTGGTTAAAATGCTTAAGGTATGGCTTGTCTTTTTGCATTGACTTGACGAGTTATTTGATTGGACTATCAATAATAGTTGGTAACCGTGTTGTGTTCACAGGAAGCTGGTGAGGAGGTTGATCCTTTAGGAGATCTAAACACAGAACTTGAGAAAAAACTTGGCAAGCTCATTCGAGAAAAGTAGTCCACCATTTTTATCTAAGTTCTCCCGTTTGATATTATTTTCATTCTGTTCTAACACTGTTGATTTCGATAAATGGAAACAAACAGGTACAACACTGACTTCTACATAGTGGATCGCTATCCTCTGGCAGTTAGGCCGTTCTACACTATGCCTTGTGCAGATGATCCTCGTTACAGCCACTCATTCGATGTCTTCTTGAGAGGTACATCTTTTGAGTTATTTTCTTTTTACCTTATGTGTATTTCCACCAATTATGTTAACTAAACACATTCGATACTAAATTTGTGTGTTTTGTCCTAGGCGAGGAGATCATATCAGGGGGTCAACGTATACATGACCCAGAACTCTTGGAGAAACGCGGAAGGGAATGTGGCATTAATGTTGAGACAATATCCACATACATCGATTCATTCAGGTAAATTACAAACTGGACCAGTTTGGTTCCTACTAATTGGTTATCTGAGCTTGTTCTCTAAGTCGACATGGCTACAAATAATGTTTACACAGGTACGGTGCACCTCCACATGGTGGATTTGGAGCGGGGCTGGAGCGAGTGATCATGCTCTTCTGTGGACTGGACAACATCCGCAAAACATCACTCTTCCCTCGTGACCCTCAAAGGCTTGCACCTTAATATCTTTTCACCTGATCATGAATAATTTATCTGTCACTCTTTAAGCTTTTTGAGAGCTTAAGAGAATTTTACTTTTGTGTTCCAAAATCCGAACTAAAATCAAGTGTTATTCAATACTAAAGAGTTACACATGAATTTGATTTGGAGTGGATTTTAATAGATTTGGAAAGATTCACAAGTTAAAAATACAAAGACTAAATATGAGAGAAAACCTACAAATATTAAATAAAATGTTAGATTTTGAAATAAGTGAATTTTACATTTCCAAATCAACTAAAATATATAAACGAATAACCACCCTATTTTGTGCAGTTTAAAGATATATGTATTATGCACACACAAAAAAAAAAAAATTATAACCTCAGATTTCTTCTAGTTTTGGTCTTCGAATCAAATTTCAATAGAAGGGTCCAATAGGCTCTTACGTCATAGGGTAGTAGCGAGTTCACCATTTCGGTAATGTAGAAACGATAATAGCATCATACGTAGTAAGTGTAAGAACTTGGTTAGGATTCTATATGCGGCCTCAGGACCTAGAGCAAATTGTTGAAACCGGTTCGAACACAAATTAAAAAACAAAAGGGGATCAGGAAATCTCGTATTATTAGCTAATCTCGACGAATACAAAGAGTTTTTAGTGATTGAAGGCAACAAACAAGCTAGAAGTCTCAAAGCTAGGGTTTTTAAGTCTCTTGCGGCGAAGTGGGTCTCTCCTTTGCCAATGAAGAGAGCTTCCTATTTATAAGGCCTTGAGTCGGTCAGCTTTCCTTATTCTTCGGAGGTCGGGATATGGAAAGATCCCTTTTTCTTCGGAATGGATGAGGAAATCTTCCATTTTCTTCGGGATCCCGAGGAAGGCAATCTTCCTTTTTACGCGCAAGCCAAAAGAAAGGAAATATTCCTTTCTTTTCAGAGACCGGTGCTGACTGGGATTAATCGAGCTAAACCGGCCCGAAGACCGATTTATGGGCCGAGTTCATCGCTTTGGCCGACGTGGGCGATATAGGTGAATCGAAGTAGATTCTTCCAAGTCAACGTATGGAATTGACTGGTTTAGGGTCGGTTTATGACGGGTTTAAGGGGTGTGCTAAACTCACCTCCAACAATTAGCCCTCCCCCAGTTCGGCAAAGTATGAGCGTTCAGTGGAGTTCGGCGGACTTCATGAAGAGAAAATGAATTCGGAATAAACCGAGTCGAGAATCGGTTAAATAATGCTTGAACTACGAATTATCGACGTGAGAGAGTGGATTTCCTGGGATTGCGAACTGTCTTGTTCCGAGCTGCCAAGGTTGATCAATGAATCGTCGAGATTTTTGATCCGTCTTGAATTGCTGGGATTTTGAGTTGTTGGGTCAGGTAAGCAAATTGTTTTAAGAGATCTCGAATTGTCCAAATTCAGGAAGTGAACCGTTACGGACCTTCGAATCCATCAAATCAGGGAATGTCAACCGCTGGGGATTTTAGGCCGCTAGATCTGCACGATGGGCTTTTTGTGAGCCGTTGGATTAGCGCGGAAGTCGAGTAGTCTATTTTAGCGTACTCGCGACGCTTCGGGATCGATGTTTCTTTATAAATAGTTGCTCATTCCCTTCACTTCTCATTTTTGCTTATGGAAAACAAAAGTAGTTCTCCCTTTCTCTCTCTTCTTTCTCTTTCTAATTTATTTTGTCTCTCTTTCCGAGTGACTTTGCCCCGACCTACTTAAAGTTCCGATCTATACGAAAGCGACCTTGCTCTTCAGTTAGAGGTTCTAAGCGAAACTTGGATTAGGAAGTATCAAGTTTTCATCAGCCCAGGTCGGTAGGGTCGAATTCTTCGTATATACGCCTGGTTTTGAATCTTCTAATTATTTTCACTCACACTCTTCAGCGTCTAAGAGTATGGGGAAACTCGATCGGGTTCTATCCCCAATTATTCAGAAGACTTAAGGAAAATATTGCCGATCTCCGAAGGGTCGGGAGAGAAACCTATGGAAGTCGTTCAGAAGGATCCATTCGAGGTACAAGTCAACCAGCTTGGGGAGACGACCACTGAGGTCATATCAAAAGATTTTTTTGAGGTACAAGTCGACCAGCCTGGGGAGACGACCTCCGAGATCGGATCCCAAACTACCTCCTCGGCCGTTGGGCAAGGAGCTCTTGATGCGGCAAGGAGAGAAGAGTCATTTGTGAAGAAGCAACTTAGCCAGAGCTTGACTAGGACGGCTCCCGAGAAGAAGGTCATCGCCGAGGCGAGGAAAAAAAATTAGGCAACTTAGCCGGAGCTTGACTAAGAGGCATGCTGACACATGTCGGATTCGACCTTCTGCGCCGATTCTTGATGAGAAGCGGTCCAAAAAGAGAGCTTCGGAAGAAACTGGGTTTTCCAGAGTAGGGGTCCGAAGAGGGCTCGCAGGGGAAAAGCCGAGCTTGACCATAGTTGGTCGTATGCATATATGGCGAAGAACGTTCCTTTTGTCGATAACGCGGAGGAGTGCACCGAGTTGTATGCGCGATTATCGGTTGACCTAACACCTTCTTCTGATGACTCATCTGACGACATGGATTACCAAGAGATTACCCAGGCCACTGTGCGGGTAAGTTCGAACTTACTAGTTTCGTCTATTATTCACATGTTATTTTCCTTTCTAACTTCTTTTAATGCATCAGGCGGTTGCTTATACCAACCGTTTGATGTCCCGACTCCGGCGCAAGTTCCGAAGGGTTAGCCGTGAGAGGGATGACCTTCAGGAGCAGTTGGATGCTGCTGGGAACGCAGATCGGGAACTGAGGGTAGCTCGGGAAGCTTTGAATAGATTATCTGCCGTCAAGGCCGAGCTGGAAGCCGAGAAAGAGAAAGTTGTCAAGGTCGGGAGGGATTTCCACGAGGTCGTTGACCGCGCGCACGCTCTGGATGTTGAAAATGCCAAGTTGGAACAGTCCAACAATGACTTGTTGGCTGATAAAGCCATTCTTGAAAGGAGGTTGGAGAACAAACAGAAAGAGTTTGATGGTATATACATAAAGGAGCAAGATCAACTTCGGAGGGCGCGTGATGAGGAGATCCGTAGGGTGAAGGTCGGTATGGCTGAAAAATTCCGAGTCTAGCTTCAAATGGTGAAAGATTATTTCGCCGATCAAGCTCGGACCAAAGACTCTGTAATGAAGGTCGCCTAAATTCGCGGGATGTTGAGCTGTATGAAGCTATACAAGGAAGGGGGATTCCGATCCCTGTTGAGGAGATTACTCGGCTTGAGAATGAGCTAAAGGAGTGGACGGTGATGCATTCGTTTGATATCGTGCTCCCCGAGGATTGCGACCTGGAGGTACCTGATTTCTCGGACGTGAACACGTATGGATTGAATGTTGGTCTCCTTACCCCGAGGATTACGGATGAGTTGAGGTCGGCTACGGTCATGATGGGGTCGCAGGCTGCCGATGGCGTTCATGATCCGAGGACCGTTCTTTCATTGGAAGGTCCTTCTCTGGAAGATCCAATTTGGGTTACGGACGAGGAGGTCGTCGTTCAGTCTTCGGCGACTATTCCGAATATAGAGGAGCGATCTTCTGAGATGCTTCCAGTTGCGGGTGAGGTGCAAAGTCAAAGTGAGGATCCGCAAGATACCTCGAATCTTGTTGAACCTGAAGCCCGTGCTGGCGAATGATGATGCTGGTCTTTAGATTTCTTTCGTGTATTTCTTTCTCTTTTCTTTTTTGTTTATTTGTAAAGACTATTGTACCATTCCAAAATAAGAATGGCGTGTTTAATGAAATGATCCTTGTTCGTTATTCTCTGTGTCTTTAAATCCTTTTGTCGCTCGAGGTAGTCATCAAGTCTGATTTGGGCTCGCCTTGACTCGTTTTTGACCTGGTCGGTTCGTTTAAGACTTGTTGCCCGATGTGTTTTATGTTAAGGAATTGGGGGGTCGAAAATAAGATTCGGCTTATCCCGTATGGTGCGAGTCTGGGCTCGGCCTGAATGTTGTGTGCGAGGCTAGGCTCGGGCTGAACGTTGTGTGCGAGACTAGGCTGGGGCTGAATGTTGTGTGCGAGATTAGGCTCAGCCTGAATGTTGCGTGCGAGACTAGGCTCGGCTTACCACGTTTTAGTATTTCTAAGTACAAAGTGAACGTGCTAGGTGGGCTTGGCTTAATTTATTCGTCTGACTTAGAATTCCATGCGGGACTAGCCACGACTTTTAAGTCGACGAGCTAAGTTTTTTAGGCTTAAGCATCGAAGACGTGGATTATTTCACCACTGCATCCATGGGGAATGCTTTTGCGAGACGGATCCCGGCTTTTTAGTTCGACGATTTCAGTTTAAGATGCATATCGCTGGAGTGGATTATTTCACCACGGCACTCATGGAGAACGCGAATGAGGATTGAACGCCTGGCAGGACGTCAACGTTGAAGTGATCGCAAGTGCGTTATTCTTATTGAGCCGGTTCAAGCAACTCGTTAGTTGCTTAAGCCGACGCTGACGAGTAAAGTGGGAATTCGGAGCTTGTCTATAGGAGGCTTTGAAAAAGCGTGAGTTTAGAGAGGGGAGTTCGGAGGCGATGTGAACTTCGGAGTTGGATGAACTATGGGAGTTCGTGAGAGAAAGGACTTGGTCAAAAATAATTTATTAGATTTATAGCTGAACCCAGTGATGGGCTGCCTACGTACCTTTGGAATAAAGATTAAGCCATTCGTAGTTCATATTACATCATAAGTGAAGAGTAGTCGAGTCGTAGCTCTTTTTTTTGTTTAGGCGCTATTGCGATTTACTTAAGTAAGTGCGATAGTTGGGGTAGCTGCCGGGGTGGCGGGCTAGTAGTAGTAGCGCTTGAGGTGTGCCGCATTCCACGAGCGTGGAATCGGTTCCCCTGCCATGGTCATCAACTCGTAGACTCCGGGTTTGACGACCTTCATGACTTGGTATGGTCCTTCCCAGTTGGCGCCGAGCTTTCCTGCGTTTTTCTCCCTTGTGTTTTCGAAGACCTTCAACAGGATTAGGTCGCCGTCTTCGAATCTCCTTCCTTTGACCTTCCTGTCGTAGTAACGAGCTGCCAGGTTCTGGTAGTTTTTGATGCGTAGTAAGGCGTGATCTCATTCTTCTTCTAGCATGTCGAGATCGTTGCAGATCATCTCGTTGTTAATAGTGACCATGTTTTATGATCTTCAAAGCTAGGGCTCGACCGCCAGAATTGTTTATGTTTGCCCTTTCGTGGGTTTCTCGCATGAGGTCGGTCGCTTCATCTTCGTACACGCAGTATAGCAATACTCATTCCGTACTTCGGCGAAAGAGGTGTTTACCTTCTATGATGTAATGTGCGGCTCTTGCTATTAAGCGCCGTGATGCCCATCTATCCTCTAGTAGTTCGCCATATGTGATATAGGCAATGATTTCAACCCGCCAATCCGGCTCTGGTGGTTCTTCTTCGGCCACATGCGGGTCATGGTTCATCTCGGCTTCGACTAAATGTGTCGGATCGGCATCATCCAACCCATCCATCATGTTAGTTCAATACTCGGCAAGGTGATGTTTTCGACAGGTATGGTTCTTCTAAGATCAGAATCTGGTGCCGAGGCAAGTGCCGCGAGGGCGTCGGCCGAGGTGTTGTCTTCGCGAGGAATCTTGGTGAGAGTGAAAGATTTGACCTCTTTTACCAGCTCCCGTACGACCTTAAGATAAGCATCCATACGATCGTTTTTTGCTTCGTACTCGCCGTTGAATTGATTCACGACGAGGTGTGAGTCGCATAGGGCTCGGATCTTGGTAGCTCTGATGCCTTTGGCTAGACGTAGGCCTGCGATTAGCGCTTCATACTCGGCCTAGTTGTTCGAGGCTATGAAGCCAAGTCGGAAAGATTGTTCCAGTACTTTTCCTGTTGGTAAATCAAGCCATGTTTAGATGAGGAGTCATCGACATATAAGGTCCAAGTGTCCGCTATTTGAAGATCGGAGATTACGAGCTCGGGCGGGAGTTGAATTAAGAAATCGGCAAGGACTTGGGATTTCGCCCTAGTACGGCTTCGGTATTCGATATCGTACACGCTAAGCTCTATCGCCCATTTAGCCATTCTACCAGGCTGGGTCGGGCTGTTCAGGACCGTCCGCAGCGACTGAGTTGTGAGCACGACAACCGAATGCGACTGGAAGTAAGGCCGCAGTTTTCGAGCCGAGACGACTACGGCGAAGGCGAGTTTCTCCAAGTTCGGGTACCTTATCTTTGCCCCATTGAGGGTTTTGCTGACGTAGAAGATCGGTTTTTGCTCGCCTCGGTCTTCCCTGACCAAGACCCCGCTAACTGCCGAGCTAGAGATGGAGATGTAGAGATACGATGTTTTTCCTTCTTCGGGTTTAGCCAGTATCGGTAGGGTGGTGAGATACTCCCTGAGCTGACTAAAAGCTTCTTCACATTTCTCGTCCCACTTGAATCGTTTGTTTCCGCGGAGGAGCTGGTAGAACGGGAGACACTTGTCCGTCGACCTAGAAATGAATCGATTGAGTTCGGCAACGCGGCCCGTGAGGCGTTGAACTTTGTGAGTATTTCTTGGAGAGGAGATATCGATTATAGCCTTGATTTGTTTGGGATTTGCTTCGATTCCTCGTTGAGTGACGATGTAACCTAGGAATTCTCTCGAAGTCACGCCAAAAGTACATTTAGCTGGGTTTAGCTTCATCCCATACTGGTTCAGTATTTTGAAACATGCTTTGAGGTGTCTGACATGTTCTTTTGCTACAAACGATTTGACGAGCACATCATCGATGTAGACTTCCATCGTATGCCCGAGCTGCTTAGCGAACATCTGATTGACGAGGCGTTGGTAGGTTGCTCTGGCATTCTTGAGCCCAAAGGGTATGACCCTGTAATAGTAAGTACCTCGGTCAGTAATGAAGGCTGTTTTCTCACGATCATCCGGGTGCATCATGATCTAGTTATAGCCTGATAAGGCATCCATGAATTAGAGGAGTTCCTTCCCAGCAATTGCCTCAACTATGCGATCGATATGCAGAAGCGGGAAGCTATCCTTTGGACATACTTGGTTAAGGTTGGTGAAATCGACGCACACTCTCCACTTCCCATTCTTCTTCTTGACGACTACCGGGTTTGCTAACCAGTCCGGATATTTTACTTTGGTGATTGACCCTGCGCCAAGTAGCTTTTCTACCTCATCGTTGACGGCTTTAGATCGTTCGGGCCCCAATTTTTGGCGCTTCTGTTTGATCGGCTTGTAGGTCGGATCGACGTTTAATTCATGCGACGTGATGTTCGGATCGATGCATGTCATATCTTCCATTGACCAGGCGAAGGTAGAGACATTTTGGCGAAGGAGATCTACTAGGTCGGTTTTAACGTCCTCGTACAGATCAGCTCCGATTCCGACACTACGCTCCGGGTTTTTCTCATCTACACCAACCTAAACAGCGAGGTCGGGCTTAGGATTGTCTTGTGGTGGAAAGACGGCCTTTGTTCCCGGTTCGGTGAGAAGACAAGTTTGTTGCCGGTTCCTCATCTTATGCTCTATGATGAAACAGGTCTGGGATTCTCGCTGATCACCTCGGATTGTGAACATCCCATTATCGGTCGGGAATTTGACACATTGATGGTATGTAGAAGATACCGCCTTCATCGAATGTAACCAGGGTGTACACATTGCCGCATTGTAGATAGCTGGTCGATCTATGACATCGAACTTGACGATCTTGGTAACCTTTCCGACGTACACTGGGAGTTATATAGTGTCGACTGTTTGAATGGAGTCACTGCCGAATCGAGTGAGGGATTTCTTCATGGGATTTTTACACGTAATCTTTGAACTCGGCTCTTTTGAGGGTATCCTTGTAGATTAAGTTTACTGTGCTTCTTGTGTCGACAAGGATGAGCGATATTTCGCAGTCGCTGATGTGGAGCTCGATTTCCAAAGGGTCGTTATGAGGCTGAGCTACTCCTTTTGCATCTTCTTCAGTGAATATTATCTCGCGGCTGTTGGCGAGGTCGACGCTCGTGATTTTGACCCATTCCTGTGGTGTGGTCGCTTTTCTTTCGTACTGCTTGAGCGACCTAACAGAGTTATTGCAGCTCAAGAGTCCTCCCATGATCATGTTGATCCTTTGGCGTGCCTGCCCTGGCGAACCGTCGCGGGGTGCTCCATCCTGGTCAGTTCGATAGCGCTTTGGAGGTTCCATATCGGCACCGATGGGTCGTGGATCCCTCAGACGATCATTGGTAGGTCGGCGTTCAGCATCCTTTTTGGGTTGTTGTCGTCCATCCCCTCCGTCGAATCGGCGTTGTGGGCCTTGCTGTCCATCTTTGTTCCGATTTGTGCATTTGATTCCACCCTTCTTGTATTGCGCGACCAAGTACTCGTGTAGCTGGCGACATTGCGATGTCGGGTGTCCCTTGCATTTATGATACTCGCAGTATGGCTTTTCATTTCTAGGTTTCTTATTTCCGGGTTTGTCGTCACGAGTCCATGAGTTCCATTTCTGACGCGATTGGGTTTCATCCACGAGGAAAGTAGCCGGTCTTTGATTCGGTCGTAATCCTTATCGATGTGCTGCCAAGGCTCGTAATATTCCTCTTTTGGTTTATCCTTCGAGCTCGGCACCTTGGGGATCGTATGCTTTTTGGCCAGCGCGGCCTTTTCTTCTTTGTTTTCGATGAACAGGTTAGCTCAATGCATCGCATCCTTAAGGGTTTTTGGAGTGTTAAGTTTCATTTCGTCGTGAAAGCTTGACTAAGGCCATAACGAGTTTAGCAATGCGGGTAACGCCGCTTCATCAGGGATGTTGATCTGGGAGACCACTTTATTGAATTTAGCGATATACGACCTGAGGGACTCGTTCCTTCCTTGAGAGAGGCTGTACAGGTCGGATACTGATGTTGTCTTTAAGATATACATCGAGTAATGCTGAATCACGGTTGCGGCCAACTCGTCATAGCTGTTGATTGAGTTCGGGGGTAAACGCGAGAACCACGTCAGAGCAGGTCCGGTGAAACTTGACACTAGCAATTGGCACTTGCTGGCATCTCGCTCTTCTTCCGTGAATGTAACTCGGGACATGGCCAGGTTGAAAGCAGTCATGAACCTGCTTGGGTCTTCAGTGCCGTCATAGGATGGTAACTTCATCTTCCCGAGGTGCCTCACCGGGGTTCCGGTTATCCTAACCGTAAACGGGGTATTTTGCGTTTGCCTCAGACCACGATCGAGTTTGGGTGCTACTCTGGTGGCTTGGTGAAGCCTAGAGTTCAGTTCCGTGATCTCGTTGTTCATCTTTTCTAGTTGCCGATCTCGTGCGAGATCGTTAGACTGATTCGGAGGATTTGGACATGCTGCCTTCGGGGCGACGTTGTTTCCGACGGACCCGAGAGTATGTGGTGGGGGAAGATCTCGCAGCTCGGGGAGTAGGCTTCTCTGGAGGGGAGGGGGATTTACCACAGGTCGATGTGGGGTTTGACACCTCTGAAGCTCGTCCAGGTGAGAATTGAAGGTGGCTTGAGCGGTTCTGAGTTCGTTGAATTGGACGTTGTTTCCACGAGATAGTTCTTTCATCTCCGCGAGCAGCGTCTGAAAGAGTGGCTCCGCGTCTACTTGTGCGATTGGTGCTTCTAGCGAATTGCTGCCGAGGGGCAGTTGAGGTGGCGGCAGCAACACGGCGGTTGGGTTGATAGGGATTCGTCCGTTCGGATTTTCGAGATCATCTTTGAGGGCGAATTGATCGACTGGAGTTCCTGACATCGATGAGACGCTTTGCGTGGTGAGATTTCATGTCCCCACAGACGGCGCCAATTGTTGAAACCGGTTCAGACACAACAAATTAAAGAACAAGAGGGGATCAGGAAATCTCGTATTATTTGCTAATCTCGACGAGTACAAAGAGTTTTTAGTGATTGAAGGCAAGAAACTAAGAAAACAAGCTAGAAGTCTCAAAGCTAGGGTTCTTAGGTCTCTTGCGGCGAAGTGGGTCTCTCCTTTGCCAACGAAGAGAGCTTCCTATTTATAAGGCCTTGAGCCGGTCAGATTTCTTTATTCTTTGGAGGTCGGGATATGGAAAGATCCATTTTTCTTCGGAATGGATGAGGAAATCTTCCATTTTCTTAGGGATCTCGAGGAATGCAATCGTGTACGCGCAAGCCAAAAGAAAGGAAATATTCATTTCTTTTCGGAGTCCGGTGCTGACTGGGATTAATCGAGCTAAACCGGCCCGAAGGCTGGTTTATGGGCCGAGTTTATCGTTTTGGCCGACGTGGGCCGATATGAGTGAATCGAAGTAGATTCTTCCAAGTCAACATATAAAGTTGACTGGTTTAAAATCGGTTTATGACGGGTTTAAGGAGTGTGTTAAACTCACTTCCAATACAAATTAGGTCGGAATCCACTTTGAAGCTCTTAAGATACCACCATCTCTTCATATTATATACATATATATGTCCATATCGATCTGATCATGCATGTTTCCTTTACTGATTGATTGGACGAACTAATCCAAAGACTTATTACCATTCCTTCCTAAGATCTTTAATTCTCTCCGTTCAATAGAGAAAATTACCTACCTAGAAGTCTTGAACCATTTGATTTGCTTATTTATATAATTCCTAAATATTGTTTTAATTAAATCTCATACTTACATTTTTAGCTTTGATGGAGAAAAAATGTTCGAGTGAATGGTTAACTCATACTGCGAACATGTGGCCATGTCGAACCAAAAATTGTATCAACCAACTTTTTTGTTGGTGCGTTTAGCCGATAGTGGATAGGGTTCATGATCTATTTTTGTTTTCCATCCTTTGGTTTTGTACACAAATTTCATCATAAGCTCTTAAGTTACCACCATCAGGGAGGCCCAATTATTCTTTTCCATAAAGTCCATGTAAACTAAGTCTTTCCAGTTAGATTAGAAATGTCAATTAGGGCCAAAACCGGAGTGTTGGTCCGGCCCGGCTTCGTGCTTAAATATATAAGCCCAAAAAAATTGGGTTTTTCGGACCAAGCCCAATTGGACTAAAAGTTTTTTGGACTTAAGCTTTGCCGGGCTAGGACCGGCCTGAAAACCCAAAAATTTACATTTTAATTAGTTAGAGATTTCATTTCAAATTTTAACTTCCTAAAAATAATGATTTGGAATATTTTCTATATATTTTTTCTTTAATCAAAAACCCTAATTTTTTAGTTGTGTGCCTTACTATAAATCTATAGAGTTTTAGTGACATTTATATACGATTTATACATGACAAAACTTAATAATATTGTACTTTAAATTTTTTTATATGTAGCTTTTGATGGTTATGAGGACTTAGAATGCGTTGAAAGATATTCCAATCTAGACTCTACTACCTAAATTTAAATTGTTTTAATTTTATGTTTTATTCGGTATTTGGATTTATTTGGTCAAATGTTTGCTCTTAAGTTAAATTGGATTTGATAAAAACATATTGTTGGTTGTTTCAATTTCGATTTATTTTGATAAATATTTTTTTAATAATTATTTTGCATTGAGAAGTGGTTTTTTGTTTGTGTAAAAAATTCTGAAAAAGTCCCAAAAGCCCTATAGTCCTATTAAGGCTAGGCCATGCTTTAAAATATAGTCCGGTTTTTTTTAACTGGGCCTTGTCGGGCTTAAATATACGCGGGTTTTGGGCCAGTCTGATTTACATCCCTAAGTTAGATTCCAATTTTACTCTCAAAAGATTTAATCATTTAATGAAAGAATTAAATAACTCATCGAAACGCTCAATTCTTCTTCAGCGATTAGAACCGAGAGAAGTCGCTGTATGATCTTTGCTCTCCACCATAACACCACGAATTAGAAGTGTGTCATTTGCTTCCCTAAGAAAGTTTGTGTTATTTGATGGGTTTGTATTTTATGTACTCTTTAGCTTGTAGCTATTCTAATACAAAAAGTTGTCAAAAAGAAAGAGCATTCTTTTGTGAAAGGAGTTCGTTCAGTGTTTTAAATATTTGTGTCGATTCTTTTGCGAAAAAGGCTCGCTCATGTGGTTTTGTATTTTTTTATGTAGATTTTTTGATTCCGAGTTGAGTGGTTTTAGAAACCAACCTTTTTAAATTATCGTAATAATTTATGATGACCCAAAATAATATTGATCCTACCCGACCCGTTTTTGTCCTTCTTCTTCACCCAAAATCAAAAACACACAAAGATTCCTCACATATTGATTTTGAGCCCAGAACAAACAACAATCGACTTCTTCGTTCATAATCACAAGTAAATACGATCGCTATAAACCAGAGAGATCTATCGACTCAAGTCAAAGTAGATAAAATCCAAAATCAATTTTTTACATTTTGATTTGCACACACAGCACGACAGTCACCACACAATCAATTAAGAAAAAGAAAATCTATCAACAAGATTTTACACGCCTCTCTTCCCCTAATCAATGCCGAACGGCTCTCGGTATCGCCGCCACCGTCGTAGCTCCTCCTCCGCCTCTAATCGTCGTGTTCCGGAATACTTCAGTAAACGAAGGCCTCGGCGCGACGACGAAAGAGACTTTGAAACTCTCGGAGATGAAACTGATTCTCTCTGTGACGGACTTCGCCAGAACCCGACACCGTAAAATCTATTCCAAATCTCTTTCTCTAATGCGGCGGAAGGATTCCGTTTTTGACGAGCTGTTTACGGCGGAGGTTGCGGAGAGCGCGACGGCAGATCCCACGGGGGACTTTGTAGATCGCGAGGACAAGTAGGTTGATGACTCCGCAGGGACAACAACACCACACGGCGGCGCATCTCGCCGTCTTGACGCCGCAGAACTCGGCGGGAGTGGATCCGCCGCAAGTGGCTCTTGGGGACGGCGAGGAGAGACTTCTCTGGAGCAGCGGCTGTCTCCGGTGGCTACGAGACGGAGAAGACGATGGAGTGTCTGACGGTTTCGTCTGCCTCGAGATCTGTTTCGGATCGTAACGTAACGTCGGAGAATTGGGGTTTTTAGGTCTTGGATTTGAGAATTGATTACGGGTGAAGAAGATTGATGTTCAACAAAAAAAAAAAAAAAGTTACGGGTGAGAAGAAGAATAAAAACAGGTCGGGTAGGGTCAATATTATTTTGGGTCAGGTCTGGTTAAAATTGATTTTAATTTTGTTAAAATCGGGTTTGGTCGGTTTCTGTTTGGTTTTTAAACGTAAATCGAATTAAACCGTGATCCGTGGGCAAATAGATTTGGAACGTGGACAAATAAGTTTGGAATTTTGATTTCGTGGGAAAATAGGTTTCGAACTTTCAAATGATGGGGAAATAGAACTAGACTCAATCTCTAGGAGATCTGTTATTATATGAAACTTCTTAGAGGAAAATAGATCGTTTTCGGTTAAAATTTGAAATAGATTTTTGTTTCAGAGTTTTATATATGTATTTGAAGGATTTGGAAGTTCGAATGTATGTTAATTGATGTACATGTAATTTTAGGTTCGTATAATCTGCTGGCTTTTTTGTCTTTTTGTGTTTGCAGATATTTGCAGATATTTGCAGATATTTGTTACTACATGAACCTGTGTTGAATGAATCGGATAAGGACAATAGATTTTGTTATGGGGGTTATTGTCGGATAGTGAGTGTTCTGAAAATTCTGGAAAATATTAAACCTTATGATGTCAAAAAAAAAAAATATATATATTAAACCTTGTGAGCATAATTCAGGAAATAAACATCTTCATTTATTTAATTCGTGATTTAAAGTTACTTTTTTTTTCTGTGTGTGTAATACTCAAAACGAGGAACATATTTTTACATTAATCAACAGTGTTTATACCTTTTTAAAATTGTTTAGATCTATTTTTTTACCCAACACAAAGACGATTGGTTATAAAATGCGACGATTATATATATATATATATATATATATATATATAATATGATAATTGAATGATATTTATAACTATCAAACTATGATAAGGATCTCGTATTGGAACTTATCTTTCGTCGTTTGTCCCAAAAGCAACAAAAAGAAATAAAGGAAGTTACGATATAATAACTTTATGAAGGGGTATGATTATTTAAATGGCTTTAAGAAAAAGAACAAAAAAAAATGCTTTAGGTAGTCATATTTTGTCAAATGAAATGTTATAAGTAACTCAAATAAGCGTTGGCTTTATTTACTTTAGATCTATCCTTTAATCTATAGATGATGTGATGTCTCCACTATGTAACTCAGCAACTCGCAATGCTTACCATTACAAATTAATAAAGGTAAAAGTAAACTACGGGCTGAGCAAAAGCTAGCCCCTTGATTAACAATTAGTTGTATGACGCTAACCTCGACAATTGGATCCACATGGCGATGTTTGATAGATGCGGTTCGTTAGAAAGTTACAAAAATATTAATACTTGGCCAACATTAATAACAATACGACATATATTTGTTGTTTTATCAACTCTGTAAACCATATAATATTCGTAATATAATAAACATATACAAAAAAAAGATCAGGTTTGAAATTAGGATTTTTTTTTTTGGTCAAGTAGGTTTGAAATTAGGATGTGTTTTTTAGTGAAATTTTAGTGAAGATTATGTATTTAAGTTTAACATTTAGAAAAAATTGTTATTTTGTGTTACTATCTAGCTACTAGTTCATACATTTCGATATGAAATAAGATCATGCGTAGCATAATAGAGACAGAACCACAATCACAACTCTTAATATACCAAGAAAATATTTGCCACAAAATATATAAGTTCTGCCACAAAATATATATTGTTGTAATATGTTCTAAAAAATTAGCCATTATTTTTTTTTTGTAAATTTGTTTCGGTTTTAGGACAACAAGATTTTACCTCAAAACAGTCCTTGAGTCTTTCAAAACTTAATTATTTCATATAAATGTGCATTAGATAGGTACAATAAAAAAAAACGAATTTTAGCTTGTTACTCCTCATTTCACAGAACTATATATTTAATTAAAAGCAATTTATGTTAAAAGAAAAAAAAATTAAAAGCAATATAATTTTCTTGAATTCAAATCATTACAGTTACATAGTTTTAGGCATTACCCTTTCCATATCATAATTGTATGACTAATCTTAGCGTGGCGCATTCGTTATTCTTATTACCAAAACATTCGAGTTATAAATTTAGATTTTCTCTGTAGTGTTTTTTACCAATATTGTTCTTGGATACTTTAGAAACTAAAAGAAGTATAAAAACATTAAAAAAACAAAAATCTGATTGGACCATCAAGGGATACAAATATCCCAAGGGCACATCATACCCATAAAAGGGTTTTTTTTTTTTTTTTTTTTTGGGGGACAAAACCCATAAAAAGGTATATACATGAGTTGCCGACTAAAAAAAATTATGATTGGACAAAAATACAAATAAAATATATTGCGTGAAAATATCATAAATGATCACTTTTTTAACTTTCGGAATTATAACGGATTTGTTTTTGGTAAAGGTACCATCAATTCGATTATATATATATCGGAGACGTGCACTACACAGGCAAATTAACAGACGCATATACACATACTTATATAACAGTTCTTCCTCAAAATCGTGAAATCAAAGCAAATCCAATCCATCTTTTACATAGAAAAGATAACACCATCTAATTAAGAACATGAAGAAGATGATGATGATGATGATGATGGTGATGGTGATGATGAGTGAAGCGAGTATGATGGTGATGGTGAGTGAACCGAATATGATAGAGCAGACATGCAAAGAGACACCAGACTTCAAACTCTGTGTTTCTTTACTCGACTCCGATCCACGTGGCTCTTCTGCCGACACCTCTGGTCTTGCTCTTATCCTCGTCGACAAAATCAAGGTTTTTAATTTTCTTCTCCGATCTAGTTTCTTTCATATTATTTATATTTAATTTTCTTATAAAAATGTGATATTTGATTAACCGTGCTTTCAATTTCTGTATAGTATAAGCTTCGTTACTATGCCATCAATTATTTTAATTTTAATTTGAAGTATTATACTTTTTTTTTGTATCTAATTGATTGATTTTTTAAAAGAATTTTCACATATATTAAAAAACAAAATGCTTGATTATAATAAATACATTATTTTTATAAAATAATTTTTTTATAACTCTAAACCAATTTTAATTCAGTAAGTTTGATAATCTTTAATTAATATATTTTAAAGTTTACAATTCATCATTATTAATTAATAAAAATGTATACAGAATTAAAAAAAAAAATCTCTTTTTATAAAACAAAAAAAAATAGAAAATCATTTTTTTTTAGAAATGGAGGGAATACTATTTTTTTTTATAAGAATGAGATCTTTGATTAAAATTTCTCTCAATTTCAGTATATATAGTATGCGCCTTTTTGTTTTGTGTGTGGGACATGGGTGATTTGAATAAATCAAAACTCGGAAGCTTCTAAATAAAACACAAAACTAGGGGTTCTTTTATAAATTATATATCTTGTTTATTTTATGGCAATTAAATATCTTGTTTAAAACCAATCTGTTATAATTAATATTGTTTTCATGTCTTACGGTTCCTTCAATTTCAGTATATAGTATAAGTTTCGTTACTATACCACCAATTATGAGACATTTTTGTTATGCGGAACAAGGTTGTTTTTGATAGATCAAAACTGCAAGGTTGTTTCAATATAAAATACAAATCTACAGGGTTGTTTCATAAATATATAATTTTTTGTGTAGGGGTTGGCGACGAAGACCTTGAACGAGATCAACGGTTTGTATAAAAGGAGACCAGAACTAAAACATGCTCTAGACGAATGTAGTCGAAGATACAAAACGATCTTAAACGCTGATGTTCCCGAAGCCATTGAAGCTATCTCTAAAGGAGTTCCGAAATTTGGCGAAGACGGTGTAATAGACGCTGGTGTGGAAGCTTCTGTTTGTGAAAGAGGGTTTGAAGGAAAATCTCCGTTGACTAACTTGACCAAATCAATGCAAAAAATCTCTAATGTGGCTAGAGCCATTGTGAGAATGTTGCTTTGATTTTATCTTATGTTAATACAAGCATGTGTTATCGGTGTTGATGGGATTTTATCCTTCATAAAAATAAAAAAAGTTACAACTAAAGAATCTTATATAGTTAGTTGTTGTATTTGCTAGATAAAAGAAAATTTGATGTGTAGCATCTTTTTTATTTGTTTGGTTTCAATGAAAAATTCGATAGTGGTCGCTAGTTGTATTCATATACATTTTGGGAAAAAAACTGATTCCAACAAACATTCTGAAACCTAAACCATATAAAATCGATATGTAGAGACTTCGCCCCGTAAACAATCCATCTAGCAAAAGAATAATTTACCAACCTGAATATGAATTCCGAAACCACTTATGTAAGCAAATAGTTCACATAAGCGAATGAAACATAGTCATAGACTTGAAGCAACATTTCATAATTAAATGTTACAACGGTGTATTCAATTTTCAATGATTGCACTAAAATTGCATTTGTAGTTGAATTTTTGTCAAATCCCTATGGTTATCACACCTAAAACCATGCATGGGTATAATTTAATAATGTCTTATGTAGGGGTGTTCAATCCGGATATGGTTCGGTTTTTTCGGTTTTTTATTTTATTTTTTGGTTTATAAGAAATAGCTATCATATTAAATTCATATCTACTTTGGTATGGTTCGGTTCGGATACTCTCGATTTTTGGTTTATTCGATTCTATACCGAAAATAAAAACTATGTTTGATTTAATTTCAAATTATGTGGGTTTCGATTATTTTGAATAGAAAATTAGAAATCATAATTAAGAAAAAATTGAAAGGATTAAAATCAAGGAGAGAAAGCCCATGTCCTAGTAAATCCAACGAAACTCTACAATTCGTAAAGAACATAAAATTAAAGAAGAAAAAAAGCAGATCAAATAAAGCATTAAAATTTTAATCAAAGCTTAAAATTTCAAGATAATACCACGAAAAATAGGAGATTGCTTTATTTTAAAACTAGGGGTTCTATATTGTTAAAATTAAGTTAATTTTATTATTCTATATTAAGATTTGCTTAGACTTTAGACAATAGATTTTCGGAATTACATGTATAAAGATTAACTAAGATTCAATCCGCGCTAACTATATAGCGTGAGATAATTTTTTCTTAAAAATTGTTTTAAAATTTAAGAAAAAATAAATTTATCTGAATTTTATAATAGGTCTAATTAATGATTATATATAGAACTGTCAACCAGGACTAACATATCTATTTAACCCGTTTTGCAATGAACTAAAATATTATTCGGACTAACCCGCAAAAACCTATAATCTTGAAAACATAACTCTAATATGCACCACTTAATGACTACATTTTTTTTGGTCAGTCCACAAACTCTTAAAAAATCAATTTTCTTGTGTCTAACTCTTTATAAAATTAGTAAAATATTGTTTCAAACTTTTGTTTTGATATATATTCAAATAAAATATAATCATCATAGTGAAAAATATTGCAAGATCTCGAATATATTTTCTTTGAATATGTATAGATTGATTATTATTTAATAATATCATAATAATTAAGAAACTAAATAGTAAATAATCTAAGGGAAATAAATACTTTCCATATTTTCATCAATAATTTTAAAAGACAATTATATGCTTTTTTATTTCAATTATCATTTCTTATTTGTAATGGCATTTCATATAATAACTTACAAAACAAAGTTCATTTTCAAAAATATCTTCTTAAATAATATTATAGAGATATTATATATGAGTATTTATAACAATAGTGTATAGTGTATACTATATACTATTATATTAGAATTTAGAACTAATCAGGTTTTTTCTGGTTTAATCGGTTAATATCCAAACCATATTTGTATCCTACGGTTTTCAAAAAATTACATCCATTCGGTTTATATGGTATAACCAAAACCGAACAAGATCTTCAAATTTGCATGAAGCGAACAAGAAATGTTGTAATGAGGCTGTGATGATGAGGTTAATGTAAATAGAATCAATGCAGATAACAAGACTATGGTCGACGATGGAACTAAGGAAAAAGAGTGTTTGATCTATGAAGATCGAGAAAAGTGGAGATTCAATGAGAAGGAAGATGATGATGCTGGTGAAAGATTAAAGCAGAGAAAGCTAGCAATAAATGAGTTGGCATTGAATCTATAGCACGTATTATGCAGGTGGAGAAGAGTTTGGTCAAGATTTGGAAATGGGAAACCAGGAGAAACTAGATAAAAAACGAAGTTGAGAGAAGGGTTTTTTGGAAAACTCAAAAGATGTAGGAAACATATAATAGCAAAAACTATTAGGTAGAAAGGCAACAAGGATATATTGGTGATTGTGGTACAACAACGTCAATAGAAATGCCACTTAAGTCATTTGTTTCAGAACGAGTTAGTGAAGAGGACATATGAGCATTTGAGAAACATGAGATGCAAACGAGCTCTTGAGGGTGATAATGAGAGTTCTATGGATTCTTATGATAACACTACATTGCTCAGATGATCAAATCTTGAAATGAAACTAGAGAAGATGCTTCTGAAGCCTTTGAAAAATGAAGATTAATTACTTGAAAAGAATGTTAACAAAGATCCAGGGATTTGTCAAAAGTTTGCTTCTGAATATGAAACTATAGCAACACTACAAAATAGACCAAAGGAGTGAAGAGAATGATGAAGAAGAAACTGGAAGCAAAGTAGAGAAAATTATGGTTCTGATCCGATCTTATGAAAACATCTCTTCAGGTCATCTTCTTAATTCTAATGAGTATTCGACATTATTGTAACACTACTACAAGATGCAAGCAAAACCTATGATGATGAGGTTCATGTAAATGGAATCAATACAGAGAAGTAGAAGAAGAAAATGGTCAGTGAGGGAACCAATAAAGCATAGTGTTTGGTCCATGAAGATGGAGAAAAGCATAGTTCCAAAGTGAAGTTTTAAAAAGAAGAAGATATTAATGAAAGATTGAAACGGAGACGAATTGTAATAGTGGGATAGAATTTAATACATGCTCCTGCTCCACGTTGGGTAGAGCTTATCCTGTACTGGAGCAGGTGTTATGAAAATCAGATCGCTTTGGTTGTGTTTGAATGTTTTAATGAAATTGCATGTATCGAATATGGTAGGAGATAAAATTGATAATATGACTCGACTTCGGTTTGGGATCCATCTCTTGAGATACATTTAATACATTATTTTAAATTTAAAGAGCCAACTAATAACATATTTGTCGGACCAATTAACTAGTTTTTCTAAAACTCAAAAACTTCAAATGAAACCGAACCAAACCAAATAACCTAATGTCCATCTCTAATACAATAGTTTACGGGGTTGTTATTCAATCATGGTTTTTAATAGTATTTAAATTCAATCATAATCCGTTGTTATTCAATTAATGATTTTAAATTATGTTTTAAAATCTAGTGTTATTGGATTTTTTTTATATAAATCATGTTTAATAGATTTTAAAGTCTGGTGTTATTCAATCAAGATTTCAAATATTTCATTAAAATCCAGTGTTATTCAAAACTAAATGACTTTTAAAATCTTTGTATATTGAATCATTTTAAATGAATTCCAATAGAGTTTTATGAGTAAATTATTAAAAACAAAATCCAAGGTATATTACATAGATTTTAGAATCTACACACATCCCCAACATATTAATTGAGAAGAATTGTTAAAAACGAACATTGGCTTGACATATGATTTACAATTGTGTCATGTTGACGTGTCATCACCATATAGTTTCTCAAGACATTTCTGAAAAAAGTTTAACTTACTAGAATAACTAGGTAGTAACCCACGCAAGTGAGATATCAATGAAAATTTTGTAATATCTGAGTTTAAAATGATAAGATGGAACATAAAAATTTAAAGTTCTGAATCTAATATATAGGTTTTTTGTAAACCATTTGAGCCACGATGATATAATAGACCTTGTTTAAATTTGATGGGGTTTGTGTGTTAATGATGTTGTGTAAATGATTAATGAAATATTTATGTAATATAGTGCTCAAATTAAAGGTTTCTCACTTATTAAAAAGATATGAATGAGAATTCAAAATTAAATGTCTCTTCAATCATATAACGTAATTTTGTATTTAGTTTTTAGTTATCAATAGCGAAAAAATATATTTTCACGAAAATTATTAATAGCGAAAATCACTTTTGCTACAAAAGTCTCGATCCCTTTCCATGAAAATCTTGTTTTTATTTCAATTTGATTTGTAAATCACAATTTATTATGATTAGATTTGAATATGCAATTTAATTTGATTTGAATTTGAATATGCAATTTTATATGATTAGATTTGAATATGAAATTTAATATGATTTGGGCACATGCACCCATATTTTTTTAAAAACTTCATGTATTTCTTACCTAATTTTTTTGGTGTGCATCCATAATAATTTAGAATTTTCACCCATTAAAAATTAGATAAAGCCTCAAAGAAAAAAAACAAATTAAATATATTTAACAAAATAAAAACAATTTAGTCCATCTAAGAAAAACAAAAATAATCTAAACTTTAAATTCCATTTATGTTAATCAAATCTTTTTTGTTAAAAATTCTAATTAATATGACATTATATTTTTAAATATTTTATTTAATATTTATTAATTTAATATTAGTGCATCCTGTCAAAAAATCTTCAGGATCCGCCCCTATATATATAGAAGATAGGTGAAGAAATTTTGACTATAAATTTTTTTTTTTTTGAAAAGTTTATATATTTGTTTGACCCATATGCATATTCACAATCGATTTGTATATCATTTTTTTTGGTCAATGATTTGTATATTAATTATGTGACTAGGTAGTAATCCGCGCCTTGCGCGGAGTGAGATATCTATAAAAAATTTATAATATCCGAGTTTAAAATGATAGTATGGAACATACAAATGTAAAATTTTGAATATAATATATATGTCTTTTGTAAACCATTTGAGCAACGGTGATATAATAGGCCTTGTTTAACTTTGATGGATTTTGTGTGTTAATGTTGTTGTGTAATTGATGAATAAATGGTTATATTTCATATCATATTAAATAAAATATTAAAAAATATAATGTCATATTGATTAGAAATTTTTAACAAAAAAGATTTGATTAACATAAATGGACTTTAAAGTTTAGATTATTTTTTTTTTCTTAGATGGACTAAATTGTTTTTATTTTATTAAATATATTTAATTGTTTTATTTTTTCTTTGAGGCTTTATCTAATTTTTAATGGGTGAAAATTCTAAATTATTATGGATGCACTTACACAAATTAGGTAAAAAATACATGAAATTTTTTTAAAAATATGGGTGCATGTGCACCCCTACATCCCCATCTAGCTTCACCCATGTATATATATATATATAAACTCCCTACACAACATCTAATTCTAATACAAACTCTTGTTTATTTATTTATGAAACCATAGAAATCAGCGCTACACAATCAGAACCTGCTACAAAACCAATTATTTTTGAATATGTCAAAAATGAAACCAAAACAGACCAAAGTGATGTTTTTTTTGTTACCCATAATCTCAACATTGATTTTCCAACCATCAGAATTCGATCATATATGTGAACACAACAGCGTTAGATAAAATGCATGTTCGATGCGGTGAGATTAGCGTCGGGTAAAGATATCAGATGGCTATCAAAAGATTGTTGCAAAGCGGTGAAAACACTTCATGATTGCCTTTTGATTGTCTATCCTGACAAAGCTTACAATACTAAAATATTTAAAAGCATTTCTATTAAAAAATTCCCCGAATCTATTAATTATATAAATTTTTTTGTATCTTTAATATATAT